>CM055279.1:5491770-5813402 GCA_029237695.1 Conchocele bisecta
CATCATTCATCTGAAATTAAAACATGCAGGCTGTAGCTAATAATGCACAACATCTTTAACTGACCAGATGGCCATAAATAGTTGTCCGGATCGTTTTCATATTTTTCCAGAAACACGTGCATCGACTTGTCAATCGTGCCAAAAGTTCTGCATACCTTCTATTCTTCGAGTCATCAAACTACAATGCACTTGAAACTTTTTCCACTCAAGATTAATCAGTAGTCTATTTGTCATCTACAAAGACATACTGCAAAGAATTTCAGGACGTTCTGGCCTTTGATATAGAGAGTGGGATGGAAACATTTGGGAGCAATTGATGTTTTATCATGTTTATAGTTCAAAATAAAACATTTGTGGAATATTTTAATGATGAAACCAGATTGAAATCAAAATTCAAGACAACTGCCGTATTATTAAACGGAATGTTCACTCTGTAACTTAAGTTTAGTAATTAATCCTTTGAGGGATATACAAGTTATAACAGAAATGAGAAACTTCTTAATGTGTGAAAAAATTAAAAGTTGTGAAGGTCAAAAAGGTAAGGTCAAAAGGTCAATATAATATTGATAGCAGCATGGATGCATGGCATATGTCCACATGTATGCTGTGTTGAAATATTTAAGCAATCCTTCAAGAGATATAGAAGTTACGACATAATTGAGAAACTCCAGCAAACTTCTTAACGTGACACACAGACGGCCGGACCGATGGACTCACAGGCATGGACACAGTCCAACCACTATATGCCTCCGGCTCTACTGAGACTGGGGTCATAAAAAGGAAAATTTATTTGCAATCAGTGTAGACTCATTTATCCAGGATAAGGTAGAAGGGTGAACCAGTGTACCGTATTCTTGCGATTATAAGTCGCATTTTTTTTACTCAGATTTGTATCCCAGAAAGCCCCTGCGTCTTATAAATACATGTAGATACATTAGCATTTTTTTTCCACCCGAAATATTGACATAGACCAAAAAAAAAAAAAAAAAATGGGTTCCTATATTTGTTGTTGTTTTTAGTCTTCGGGGTAAAATCCGGTATTGGAATATTCTAAACAGTTCGTGCCTTACTCGCACCTTACTCGTTCCGGCCCTGTGTCGCATTCGGTACACATTTGCTATACCGAAGGCGAACAGTGTATACCAAGATCAGATCCGGTCGACATTTTCTCTGCCGAATCACAATCTTGCCTCTATCATTTTAATTACCTTTTGAAAACATTTACCGGGCCCATATCGGTCGGTCATTTTGCTTGAAAAATCATTGCCATTAACGGTAATCCCAATATGCATAATGCAATTCCATGAAAGTTATAAAACTGATGAAAGTGGCAAGCCTAAGTCAGCTGGCCGACATCAAACACACCGCGTGTCAAGATTTACAACACAAAGCCATATCAAATATCAACACACGCGGTTGTTGACGTCAGTTTCGTATTCGTCACTAAACTGGTACCCTGTCTGATGCGTCCCAAGTGAAACAATACTACCGAGAACCAGACTATGAAATGGCAAACGTGTTTATGTGAATTGGGTCTCTATCTCTGACAAATCCCGGCTTATTGAATTAGCGACCAGACCAGGCGGTGGATTCGCGTAGTCTGCACATGGTTTACAATGTTCGCCAATCTCTAATTAAAAACATTATAATTACGTCAGCGAACAATGCAAATTCGTCATAGCTATAGGCTGCTTTCAGCGTCATTTACGGAAGATACAACTGATTTTGAAATATTACATACTGTAGGCGAAAGTTGTGTGTTGCTTTGTGGAAAAAAATCGATAACACACAACCGTGTCAACTAACAGGCGCTTATCTGATGTCATCATTCACCACGAGACTGTAAACTGTGTGACCTTTAGGCTATGTTTTGAAATTGCACTGATTGGTCAACACGCTTTTTGATGTGTGCCGCAGATGTGGCGAACGTGCAGCTTTCATCCTCGCATCATGGGGGCAATCAGTAACCCATTTCATGCTCAGGATATGCTTGTGTTTGCGGAAAATCCTAAATATTTTCCTTCTATGCACTCGGAAGTATATGCCGCGATCACCATTTAAACCGTTTCGTCGAGACGGTTCAAATGAGTGGTGACAACATATACTTTCAGTGAGAAATAACAAAAATAAAAATAAAATATTTAATAAATTTCATATCTGTGAATGTGTATTCAGAAAGGAACGGGTTAAAAAAAACACTGGATTATACGCACGCAGATCTGTCGCCATATTTCGCCGATATTGATTTCGAAAATAGTTTCCGTAAATGGTGTTGAAAAGAGGTAATACATACCGCAATCAATAATTAACAATATAATACCACTTTCGGCAGCAATATGATCGCAAATATAACACGATTTATGACAATAGTCTGTTACACATTTAACACGATTTTGATATAGAAATAGGCAAACAAATCGGGAGCCAATGCACAAACGTGTACCAACCGAGCACGTGTTATAGTGAAGCGTGTATTACAGAGTTCACGGTGTAATTGAAGATACTAGAAAACGGTGAAATACGGACCGGGTAATCACGGACATAGTCGGCAAATTACGGACATAGCAAACTATGATGGGGAAAATACTGACAAAAACGTCCAAGGTACGAATAAAAAAACAATGTGGGGGAATAAATAACAACTTGGCGAGTTTTTTTCATTTTTTTGTTTCATTTTTTTAGGAAAATTGGGTGCGTCTTATAATCTCATGTAGACATTTTCCCCCAGATTTTGGACTGAAAATAGGGGTGCGTCTTATGCACTCTTGCGACCTATAATCGCAAGAATACGGTACATGTATTTGATCAGGATCATATACAGTTATACAGCTGACTGCCAACGTGAACACGAAACAGTTGGACAGTGAAGATCTGTGTTATGCAGGGGGGTGTCAGTTGATCAGACATGAGGCCCAGGGCTTCTAAAATTTCAGAATGCCAATCGGTCCAGAGTCCAGATGTAACACTGTCGGCCATTGTCGGTCATTGTCGGAGCAAAATTAATTGTCAGCCTAATTTGGCTAACTGCAGACACATCAATTCAATTTAACTACGTGTTAAACAATTAATTTGTACAATTGAATTAACATTCGGTGTTTCTTTAACCCTCAGATCGAGTTGAAAGTACATCTGGCGGTGTGATTTAGGACGTCAATTGATCCCTAATCCCTGATCCCCATTGAGGCCAGTACATCTGGGGGCCGTTTCACTAAACTTCCTACGACTAAAATGTTTGTAAGTGCAAAATTATGATAGTCTGTAAATTTCACATTAACAATGTTTTCTTGTAAACAATTGTTGGATTTACATTTATTGAGCACAGGCTGCATATGCAGCCTATGCTCAATACATGTAAATCCATCAATTGAAATTTACAGACAATACTAAATTTGCACTTACGAACATTTTAGTCGTACGAAGGTTAGTGAAAAGGGCGGGCCCCAGATTTACATATAACAGAAAGGATGCAGAGAGAATGGAGCATAATGGATATGTCTCTAGTGTGTGTGTGTGAACATACATATATTTCATATGTATCAACTGTTTTAGTCCAAGTTCAAATGTCAATGGTACCAAATACTAGATGGCTGCGGCCAGCCTATCATGCCCACCAAGGTATTTGATGGTCCCAGTATGTATGTATCTGGTTAGAGCAATTTGACCTTGACATTGGGCTTGGGGGGCACATGGATGGGCTATAGACTGAAAATATGGATGGTGATAAAGAAAAGTCAATTGGATTTAGGATTGTGGAGATATTGGGTATATGTAGTTAAAAACTGTTAAAAGTAAATTTCATAACTTTTAACCCAAGGTAATTTGCACTTGACCTTGGTACTGCAAAACTGTAAACCAGTAATTTAACCTTGAACTTGGGCATGGGGGTAGCATGGTGGGTAACAAAATTAAAATGTGGATGGTGAGAAAGAGGTATGTGAAGTTTCAAGTCAATCGGACATAGGGTTGTGGAGATATTTGGTACTTAAAAAACGTAAATGCGGAAGCACGGACGCGCTATATCACGCGGACATGATCAAAACTGTTCATATTGAAGCACAGCATAGACCCTGATCGGACAAACAATGACTTTGATTGATTTATTGGTGTTTAACTATAGGTGTTAAAACAGATGGTCAATATGTTGTTGTCTTTAAACAACTACTACATGTATAATGCTCAAACATTACACACAACAAAAATTGCACATTGCACATTATCGTTTTTGTTCACTAGCCACTACCAGATGGCCGCAGCCTACATGTCGAGCCCGCCGAGGCATCTGGTGATCTCAGGGTAAGATATATATAATGTAGCAACAGATACATTGAACAAGAGTTGTCAGAGGACAACGAAGCACGCCCGGTGGCAGCAAAGGAACCGAGGGCACATTTGAAAACACAACAAAATTTATGAGCCATTTACCAGAGCGCTGTTAAGGTTTCGAGCGTACAAAGTATTTGACCTTGACCCTGGGCTTAGTAGAGGTAGAGGACCCTTAGAGCAATGCGTGTGTGAAATGTGAAGCAAATCCAAGCAAGGAAACAGAAAATATAGGCCATTTACCCGAGCGTCCGAGTGTTTTGAGATGCACAAAGTATGTGACCTTGACCCTGGGCTTAGAAGGGGCGGCACGGATGTGGATTTGCCACAGCGCAGTAGAGGACCCTTGGAGCAATGCGTGTGTGAAATATGAAGCAAATCCAAGCAAGGAAATATAGGCCATTATAATTTTTGAAGACGGGACGTACTCTCTGAAGTGACGTTGTGGGGTTTGTTGCATGTGGGGTTTTTGGCCAAGTCTTTTGGGGTTTTTTGGGTGCTATTTGTGGGGTGCAAACAATGCTAAAGGTGTTATCTCCCCTATACTAACTTGCTCTCGTTTTCTTATGTCTCCTGCATGCACTTGTGGGGTATTTGGGTTTGATCAGTGAAGTACAATATGTACTTGTGGGGAAATTTAGTCCCTCTGGGGTGTCAATTTTTTATTGCTTTTTTGGGCTTTTCAGAAGTGTTGGAGTTCATTAAGATATAGTTGCGTATGGGGTGCACCCCACATGCAACAAAAACCCCACATGCATGTCATGTACTCGTGAATCACCCCACAACGTCACTTCAGGGAGAGTGGACGGACGGACACACTAGAGCTACATCTTGGGGTTCCTAACCATAACCTATCCTAAATCAGACCCCGTAAAGATCAATCAGACATAAAAAACAACCCCACAACAGTAAATAACCCCACAAGAGCAATTCATAACGGGGTTAAAAACGGAATCCGTGAAAGGGAACAGAAATTATAAGATATTTACCCGAGCGTTAAAGTTTTTGAAGCACCAAGTATGTGACCTTGACCCTGGGCTTGGCGGGAGCAGGACGAATGTGGATTTCGCACAGGGCAGTAGAGGACCATTAGAGCAATGCGTATATGAAGTATGAAGCTGATCCGTGAAAGCAAACAGAAATTAGAAGATATTTACCCGAGCGTTAAAGTTTTGTGATGGACGGACGGACAGGGACGGACGGACGGACACAAGGGTAACACTAAATGCCCCCTCCACTATCGTGGTGGGGCATACAAATCAACTCCTCAATGACGTTGACCTTGGGTGGTCGGATGTAGTTAATATGCAAAACAAATCATCATCCCTAGACACACATTGTGGCCAAATACTATCAAAATTATTGAAGCGGTTGATGTGTTATTGAAAAAAGAAAAACAGTTTAACATTTGTGCCTTACAAACAAGGTGAACTTCTAACTCAGTTGACCTTGACCTTAGGCACAGTGGCTGCATGGGACAGAGAATGAATATATGGATGATGACCAATAAACATATGAAGTTTCAAGCCAATCCTACTTCCGGTTACAGAGAAATAGGTACCTGAAAATTTTAATGCAAATTTTGACAAAAACTTTCATGCAAACTTCTATTTCCTTTACCCTTGACCTTGGGTACAGGGGCCGCATGAGTGGGACACATATGAATATATGAATGATGACCAATAAGCATACAAAGTTTCAAGCAAATCAAACTTACGGTTACTCGCAGGTATGTGAAAAGTTTAACGCAAATTTGGAACCACATTGAATGCAAACTTCCAAGTCCTTTAGCTTTGATCCTGGGCACAGGGGCCACACGAGTGGGATACAGCATGAATATATGAATGATGACTAATAAGCATATGAAGTTTCAAGTCAATGTGACTTAGGACTGCAGAGATATAACGTATTTAAAAACGTTTAACACATTTTTGGATGGACGGACAGACGCACAGACACCCGGACATCATTGTGATGACTGTCTCGCTTTCTGCAAGCGGGCTCGACAAAAATAACCTTAAAGTGACATTGACAAGGAAGGTAACTAGTTGAGGTACATATTGTTTTAGTAGCTTAACTTGCAGCCATACAAAACTACACCATTTTTAAATCCATGCACATATTTATTAACATTTTCATATTCAGGAAAACTATTGTAGCATTTTTCTTTTCCAGGCAAATAGTTTAATATTTTAATATCTTTAATATTAATATTTTAAACATTTTGTAGTTTGAAAAACATGTTAGGTAATACACATGAAGTTATGTTTCAACAATATATTGTACGACTCCGTATCCAATGTTTGGCTACATAGTAAAGCATAACTACCAACCAGTGATGATGAATGTGCAATGTACAAGATGATAACCAAATGTCTAACATGCTAATAATAATGATGACAAAAAAAGCAACAAGAAAATGGAAAATCAAAGGACTGAATGTCCTGAAATTCTTTGCAATATGTTTTCCAAGGGCAATGAATGCAGGAAGGATATTTACATATCTCACACATTGAAGCTGGCAAAGACATATGTGTCTCAAATTGGTCAAGACGACGCGCTTACGTTCATGCAGGCTGCCGTGATGATGCACACATTTTGCCTACATAGCCAGGACCCTTTCGGCGCCTCATTCTCCCCCAACTGCCTCACGGACCAGGTCAAAGAGGAGTTGCGGAGTTTCTTTAACATAGTGCCCCAGGGCCCATCAGCCCTTCATGGGCGTGAAAAGAGCGGTTGCGATGCCAATCTGAATGCGAGGGAGAACATCGCATGCAATATCTCACAACTGCTCATCTACAATACCAGTAAGGGTACGCACCATGCAGTAAAGACGGATGCAGTACAGCACAACAAGGAAAGAGAAACCCCGTTTCCCCTATATCACGGCCTCAAGCTACACGGTCATGGACGGAGTAAAACACAGATTGAAATCGACAATGAACAGGGTATATCGGTATCGTACAGTCGTGTCATGGAAGTAAAGCGATGTCTTGCGCGGGTGGTGTGCGCTCGCCATGCTCAGGATGGCGTTGTAATACCCACCAATAGTCGTCTCAATGTCTTCACCACACACGATGTGGATAATATAGATAGCAAGGATCATGACAACTTCTCACTGGATGAGTTCCATGGATATGTCTTGAGCGTGACGAACCATCTTTCACACGAGAACCACGGAATAAAGCGGCAACCAATCACGATTGACCCCTCCGATACGTCTAGACTTTTACGTGATCCAGACCCCAGTCGAAGTCTCTAAACTGATGCGTTTGCACCCATATCTGGCGACAGCGAAGCAAGCCCACCCCATGATGTGCGAGGTGCCATTGTCAAGAACGAGGCATGGATGGAGCACGTCACCAGGTTGCTCGAGGAAGGTGAGCTTTCACAGGGGGACGTAATCACCTGGTCGGTGTACAACTCGTTGCTTGCGAGCGAGGAGTCGGTGAAACCTCCTGCTGAGATCGGCGTCTATCCCCTCTTCACAGACATGGCCGCGTCCATTCTTCAATGAAGCACGCGATGGAGCTGACGGTGCAGGCCACCGAGTTCCTCAACCCTGGCCAGACCAGTGTTCTCGGTGCAGATCAGCTACTGTATTCGATCATCAAACTCATTCAATGGCAATACCCAGCCACATTTTGAGAAGACAAGCTGGTTGTTATGATGTGTGGGTTGCACATTGAAGATAAGATGCATCTCATGATAGGCAATCTCATGATGGGCCACCGTGCTTTCTCAGGCGAAGTCCTGACATCCGGTCGCACACAGTCTGCGCTCAATGGGCATCACATCAAGCGCACAAGATATGCCCATCAAGTATCTCTCATGTCTCTGTACCTGCTCAAGCAGAAAGCATACTCAGAGTATTGCAAGAATATAATGGGCCCTGCTGAAACATTCCATGTGTGGAATCGACGTTCCCAAACTGTACCCCAGTTCAAGTTCTGGTCAACCATAATTGAGTTGAAGCTTCTGATGCGGTTTGTGCGGTCACTGAGGGAATGAGACTTCGCAATGTATGTGCGAACATGTGACAAACTCTGCGGCTGGATTCATGCTCTGGATTCATGCCTGGTCAAGCATACCTGAACTGACCGACACATTCGTGGCTCTAACGCACGACCCTAACATGTTCAGTATCGAATAATTGCACATGCAGCGTGTCGAACGCTTCGTTGTACTCATGTACAGCAAAGGGTGTGGTGCAGCCAGTGTAAACGAGGCCAGGCATCACCTCTTCACCACATGAAGTAGATCACTGGAAAATATTCCGCCTACCCAAGCCGCGCTGTTCCAGCATGTGAAGCGAGCACTTCTACAAACGAGTTTCTACTGGAGTCAGCCATTTCGGTCCAACAGGAAATCCCTGATTTCAATGAGCGGGGTTGGCACAAAGATGGCACCAGTACATGGCAGCCCCTATTGAATACTCTCAGCGATGCTTCAGTAGCATGTGCCATTATCTTACACTGCGGCTGTGTCAAGTAATGCACTGGAAGGTGCAAGTACAATCGCGCCGGGGTCCGATGCACGGTCCTCTGCAAATGCGAAGGGGGTGCGGTGCGTACATGATGAGAATGTTGATGAGGTGAGGTGATGCAGTAGTAAGAACGTCAGAACGTATAGGTAGTGAATTAGGAATTATTGGTAACAATGACCTCAAATAGTCAAAAGTAAATCAGAATATGATTATCCGATGCCACAAACCCCTAAAAAGCGATATTATTTGTGATCCCAGCTCTTTCGACATTTTTCATACAATTGATCTCTTGCTGACCTCAGGTTCGGGCGACCTCTGCCGTGACCCTGGTGTGTCATATTGCATCCTATCGTCAAATTAGGTAAGAGTCGTGTTTCACAACCCCGGAAACTGATACAATGATATACTGTTCGTACATATTGATTTACACTTACTAAATAGGACGAATTTGACTCAAAATGACCTTTATCGTGACCTTAAGATATGACAATGACCTCAAATTATCTAAATAACATTATAATCGGATTCCCCGAACACCAAAAACGATAAAAAGTGATATGATTTATGAATATAGCCCTTTTTGTTGTTTAACTACAACTGATTTCTTACCCGACTGGCGGCCATATTGGATCTCGCCAAAATGTCGGCTCCGGGGGTTGTTCGTCTTGGCGCCCGTCGGAAATCGAAATAGTATGGTATGGACGACATCTTGGCTAAATTTGGTGTTTTTGGAAGAATCTGAACCAAATATCCCTAACAGCCCTAACTGTATGGCCCATCGTCAATCCCCGTTTTTCGGCCGGTGCCGGCGGGTGAGGGCATAACTGCTCCATATTCTCCGACATTATAAAACAAATGATTTCTAACATGTTTTTGGTTATATAATTGACAGTACATCACTTATTCAGACTACACAAATGTTCTGCCATTGGGAAATAGTTTTATACCTGTAGTACTATTCCCTCAAGGTCCAACTCATCCTAAACCTTGGAAACACTCATCAGTAAATGTGGCTGCGACTGGAGAAATGGAGCTTATGGGATTTGAGACCAGAATAGCTCATGCAGAAACTTATTTAGCTACAATAATTCGCCTCCGATATGTTATCCTGACGAGCGGGAATGCATGCAGGACGAGTAGAAATTGTAATAAATTTCTTACTTTCAAACTTTTAACAATTTTTGTGCTTTGTGATCTGTATTAGGGTACAGGAGTCATGTAACCAAATATGTGGCTGTAACAGGATAAATGGGGATTATGGGATTTATTACCAGTGTAGCTCCTTATCAAATAACACACTTCTGTACACTGATAATGATCTATAATGCTTGTAAGAAGCATGACAGGTGTTTCATTGATAGGATGGCAAACATTGCGGATCATGATCAGACTGTACAGATGTACAGGCGGATCTGGACATACAGGTTTTCTCAAAACCCATAAGCTTCATTTCTCCACTCACAGCCACAAATATCTTTGACAAGCTGTACATACAGATCAGGTCAAATTTTTCATAGCCAATTTCTTCTCATCTTATCCCAGACATAGTCATACTGACCCTGTTGCATGCTTACCCTTTTCTAATAGCTGTATTAATTACATTGGTCTTGGTAGGGGACCACCACATGAGGTCAATTACACACCCCATATTCATTCTTAGCCATGCATTACAGTTTACATGGTACTTTGTAGAAGGTACAGGATGGTACCGAGGTACAGGATGGTAAGGAGGTACGGTGGTACAAGAGGTACAATGGACAAGAGGTACTGGATGGTACAGAGGGTACTAAGGATGTACAGGAGGTACTGGATGGTACAAGAGGTACTGGATGGTACAGAGGTACTGGAATGGTCTACAGAGGACAGGATGGTACAGGATGGTAACGAGGTACAGATGGTACAGAGGTACAGGATGGTACAGAGGTACTGGGAGGTACAGGATGGTACGAGGATGGAACAGGATGGTTACAAGAGGTAACAGGATGGTACAGAGGTACAGGATGGTACAGAGGTACAGGAAGGTACAGAGGTACTGGATGGTTACAGTACTGGTGGTACAGAGGTACAGGATGGTACAGAGGTACAGGATGGTACAGAGGAACAGGATGGTACAGAGGTACTCTGGTACAGAGGTACAGGAATGGTACAGAGGTACAGAGGTACAGGAGGTACTGGAGGTACAGAGGTACAGATTGGAACAGAGGTACTGGAGGTACGGAGGTACAGGATGGTACAGAGGTACAGGATGGTACAGAGGTACTGGTATGGTTACAGAGGTACAAGGATGGTACAGAGGTACAGATGGTACAGAGGTACTGGGTGGAAAAGGTACAGAGGTTACTGGATGGTTACAGAGGTACTGGATGGTAACGAAAGGAGGTACTGGATGGTAACATCGGAGGTAACTGGATGGTACATAGGTACAGAGGTACGGTGGTACAGAGGTTACGGATGGTACAGAGGTACAGATGGTACAGAGGTACAGGATGGTACAGAGGTACAGGATGGTACAAGAGGTACTGGATGTACAGAGGTACTGGATGGAGAGGTACAGGATGGTACAGAGGTACATGGTGATGGTTACGATGGTACAGAGGTACTGGTGACAGGATGAGGTACAGAGGTATGGATGGTACAGAGGTACCGGATGGTACAGAGGTACAGAGGTACAGGATGGTACAGAGGTACAGGATGGTACAGAGGTACAGGATGGTACAGAGGTACTGGATTGGTACAGGAGGTACAGGATGACATGGTCAGAGGTACGGTGATGATACAGGAGGGACAGGAGGACAGGATGGGGCAGAGGTAGGATGTACAGAGGTACCCGGATGGTAGGGTAACAGGATGGTCAGAGTACAGGGTACGGATGGTACAGAGGTACAATATGGTACAGAGGTACCGGATGGTACCGGTCCCGGTTGGTACTGGTACAGGCTTATAGGGATCGCCCATTTTGTGTGTTATCACTTCCGGAATGTCGAAAAAGGTCAATAATTTTTTTTATGATGAAAACGGAAACCAAATTGTATTCATGCACCGAACCAAGCTGTTAATAATCACGAATAATCAAATATGGCAGTTAATCGTCCCACCCTTAGAATACAGAAACTATTGCAATACATGTAACATAAATTTAGCACACTAAAAGCAAACAAAACATTTATTACACTGAAAAGACGATCAAGCTAGTTGTTAGAACTAGTTAAAATGGCGTAAGACACGTGTTTTTAAAAAGTTCAACACACAAAATATGTTCTGCAACCGACAAGCTCATGCATTTGCATAAAAGCTGTAAGACCTCAAATTTGGATGTTGGATGTATAACTCTTCCCTAGTGCTCGAATAATAATACAAATTGACAGTGGTTTTGTATTTGGTAATTCCACAGTGGCTTTATTATTACAAATATCCAGCACAGCAAATGTTTTTCTTCGACAAATAAAACATTGACAATTGCTAGGGAAGGTTTGTCATGCCAGTCTATACATAGCGTGCATTCACACCATGGTGGGAAGTGGTTTTCCAGATAACGACAGTAGGGGCGTTACAAGGAGACTGAAGAACGGTTCGGTGCAAGAGAATTCATGACACTTACAGTGTGAGACTGATCAAGTGATGCTATACGGTGTCCTTCAACAAATTTAAATTTTGCATCAGTACATGTACCAGAATCAGAAGCCATCTAATTTTTTCGTTACATTTCATTACATGCAGCCCACACCCAAAACAGAAGAGAATGTTAGGTAAATTAGTGAAAAAGTAAAAAAACAAGGAGATGTAAAGAAATAAAACAGCCATGTTACAGTGCTTGCCATACCGGTCAGGCAAACACTGTAGACTGATCCAGACATGTACTGGTTAAAAACTCTGAACTGTGTGCTATAATAAACATACTTTTTAATACGGATTGCCCTAACAGTCAAAATGTTGCATTTTAAAGGTGCATGCCCACTCAGTAGGCATCAGCTGTTCGTTATGGGAATTAAACAAGTGTATAATTGTGTCACTATTCCATCAGTTATACAAATTGCGAGTGCCCGCTATATATCTATAATCATTTAGTAATATTTATTTTACCGATAGTGACGCGCGTTGGTATCAGGCTATTTTCATATGCAAATGAGGCATGGTATTTTTTTAATTATTTATACTAATTAAATGCGTCACCTGAAAAAATAATATTTTCGACAGATTATAAAGTATGATAATTGCACATTAAACAAGAGGGCCATGATGGCCCTAATTCGCTCACCTGACTCCATGAACACCAGAGGATAATGTGACAGTGAGTTCATGTGTTTTAAAAAAATTGTGCTATTTTTAGATGGCGGTCATCTTGGATTAAGCGATGACTCATTTTACCAAATCTGAAAATGCTTCACCCAAGGATCTTAACTTCCTATGAAGTTTGGCCAGCATCGGCCATGTGGTTCCGGAGAAAAAGAAGTTCAAAATCTTGAATAAATGGACCTTTTGGTGGCCATCATGGATGACATAATTATCCGATTCCGACAAATATTGCACAAGAGCAATCGCCTCATCGATACCTTCAATTTTATATATAACATGAGCATATTCGGTCAAAAATAAAATTTGACCCTAATTTGACCCCACGGGCCACGCCCATTTTTGACCCCGGGGTCACCATTTTCACAACTTTGAAAGATCATTGTACATCGATCATTCCTACCAAATTTAGTCGAAATCCGGCCAGCGGTTCATGAGAAGAAGATTTTTTAAGAATTTATGCTATTTTTAGACGGTGGCCATCATGGATTAGCGATGACCTCCATTTTAACAAATCTGAAAAGGCTTCACCCATGGACCATAGCTGTTAAGTTTGGCTACCATGGGCCAAGCGGTTCATGTGAAGAAGAATTTTGAAATCTCTAATAAAAGAACGACCTTTTGACATTTCGGCGGCCATCTTGGATGACATAACAATCCGATTTTGTACCAGAGTGATCGCCTCATTGTTACCTTCGATTTGATATATAACATGACCATATTCGGTCAAAAATAAAATTTGACCCCAATTTGACCCCACGGGCCACGCCCATTTTTGACCCCGGGGTCACCATTTTAACAAGTTTGAAAGAGCATTGTACATCGATCATTCCTACCAAGTTTCGTCGTAATCCGGCTTGCGGTTTATGAGAAGATTTTTTAAGAATTTATGCTATGTTTAGACGGCGGCCATCTTGGATTAGCGAGGACCTCCATTTTAACAAATCTGAAAAGGCTTCACCCATGGACCATAACTTTTAAGTTGCATGGCTTATCCCATGGGCTAAGCGGTTTTCATGTGAAGAAAGGAATTTTGAAATCTCTAATAAAAGAACGACCTTTTGACCTTTCGGCGGCCATCTTGGATGATATAACCATCCGATTTCGACAAAAAATGGACCATAGCTGTTAAGTTTGGCTACCATGGGCCAAGCGGTTCATGTGAAGAAGAATTTTGAAATCTCTAATAAAAGAAATACCTTTTGACATTTCGGCGGCCATCTTGAATGACATAACAATCCGATTTTGTACCAGAGTGATCGCCTCATTGATACCTTCAATTTGATATATGACATGACCATATTCAGTCAAAAATAAAATTTGACCCCAATTTGACCCCACGGGCCACGCCCATTTTTGACCCCGGGGTCACCATTTTAACAACTTTGAAAGAGCATTGTACATCGATCATTCCTACCAAGTTTTGTCGAAATCAAGCTGGCGGTTCTTGAGAAGATTTTTTAAGACTTTGTGCTATTTTTAGACGGTGGCCATCTTGGATTACATAACGATGTCATTTCAACAATTTTGTAGTCCCCCTACCTAAGGGCCATGACCATGAAGTTTGGTGACTATAGGCCCAATGGTTACCGAGGAGAAGACGTTTGAAAATGTTCACGGACGACGGACGACGGACGGACGACGGGCGGACGATGGACACATTGCGGTAACAATAGCTCACATGAGCTTCGCTCAGGTGAGCTAAAAATAAATATGGAGTACAAATAGTAAGGTCCGTTAACAATTTAAGGAAACACGGTTATCGCCCCTGGTATAAGTGTGGAAAGTTACGTCTGATATATAATGTATAATAATGTCAATCACTACATGGGGTAATGGTGAATGAATGTTTATTTTGTCAGGAAATGTCTCAGATGATATATCTGATATAAAGAACATTTTGTGCCTACTGAGTGGGCATGTACCTTTAAAACCGTATTTCTTTATAAATAATAAACATTGAAATGCTCAAGGTGTCAGTTCGGTTTCAGTTTCTGTTCTCAGAATAGAAAATTTATTGACCTTTTTGATATTCCTGAAGTGATAACACTACATGGGCCAGTACCAACTGCTACCTCTATGAACATGATGAAGGTAACTGTAATGTGTGACTTAACAGGAATATGGGGTGTGTAATTGACCTCATGTGGGGGTCAAGTACCAAGGCTAATGTAATTAATACAGCCATTAGAAATGGGTAAGAATGAGACAGGGTGAGCATGGGGAGTAGAACAATGTCTGGGATAAGATACAAGAACAAATTGGTTATGAAAAACTTACCTTATTTGTAGGTACAGCTTGTTGAAGATATTTGTGGCTGTGAGTGGAGAAATGAAGCTTATGGGTTTTGCGAAAACCTGTCTGTCCAGATCAGCCAGTGGACCGCACATGTATACAGTCTGATCATGATCTGCACTGCACTGTTTGCCATCCCATCAATGAAACACCTGTCGTGCTTCGGACAAACATTATAGATCTTTATCAGTCTACAGAAGTGTGCTATTTGATAAGGAGCTACACTGGTAATAAATCCCATAAGCTCCGTTTATCCTGTTACAGCCACATATTTGGTTACATATGCACCCTAATACAGTTCATCGTGACTTACTGTTTCTCCAGGAGCTACACTGGTCGTTAATCCCATAAGCTCCATTTCTCCAGGCACAGCCACATTTAATCTTCAGTGTTTCCATGGTTTTAGACAAGTTCAACCTTGCGGGTATAGTATTACAGACATAAAACTATTTCCCAATGACAGAATATTTGTGTCTTCTGAATAAGTGATGTACTGTTAATCATACAACCAGCAACATGTTAGAAATGTCAGATCATTTGCTTCATAATAGCAGATAACATGGAGCAGTTATGCCCCCGCCCGCCAGCTACGGCCGAAAAAAAGGGATTGACAATGGCCTTTTATCAGGATATATACTGGTCACACAAGGCCAAGTGAATCTAGTAGCATGTGGGATACCGATGCGCAGTCTAATCAGGATTTACACCGACGACAGTTTAATGTGCAGGCTAGTCAGGGTCTACGGTGTTCACAGACAGAACGAGAGCCATCATATTTGAGCGGGTTCTCTGTTTATTCTTGTCTGAATCGCATGAATGGTTTGAAACACAAGACTGGTGGGTGATACAATCTTTTATTTCTATTGATTATATGAAATTACTTCATAATAATAAAAGTACATATCAAAATATGTGAACATAAACTGCATATAATTATTAAACATAGGGGATTGGCCGTGCACCATGCATGCGATATTACATATGAATCACTCCACTCAATAGAAGCCTTATATGATCAAACATGTTTTTACCAAACCTGCTACATCTTCATCTGCAATTAAAACAAGCAGGCAGTAGCTAAAAATGGACAACATCTTTAACCCTTTCCCTTTTTTGCGATATTTCGACTCATCCAAATCGAAAACATCTGAATAAAAGAATCAAATGCTGGGTCAAATGATGGTTAAATTATCCGATAGAGTAGAAAACATTGTGGGAAAAGGAGAAATTGCTTGTTACAAGCAATTTCTCCTTTTCCCACAATGTTTTCAAGACATCTTCTGCAGAGGCGTGAAAAGTTGTCTCTATCAGGGAAAGGGTTAACTGACCAAATTGCCATGAATAGTTGTCCAGATTGTATTCATATTTTTCCAGAAACATGCACATCGACTTTGTGCAAAAAGTTCTGCATCCTTCTATTTTTCGAGTCTTCAAACTACAATGTACTTAAAACGTTTTCCACTCAAGATTAATCAGTAGTCTATATGTCATCCACAAAGACATACTGAAAGAATTTCAGGACGTTCAGGCGTTTGATATAGATAGTGGGATGGAACCATACCGGTATTGGGGAACAATTGATATTTTATCGTTCAAAATAAAAAAGTTGGTTGAATATTTTAATGATGAAACCAGATTGAAATCAAAATTCAAGACAACTGCTGTAATGTTAAACGGAATACTCCTTAACTTAAGTTTTCAATATTTCTTATCACCAGCATTAGTAGCTCCAGATAATTATTTTAGGCAAGAGTTTTTTGACGCCTCAAAATAAAAAACGGTGGTTTTTTTCTATTGATGTGGGGTCTTTTACTTGCGATATTGAAAATCAATGTCACAGAGTTTTGGGAGTATTAATGTTTATGTTATACACGTATGTACATCTGTCTATCATACTTACATGTTGTTGTAGTTTGTGGTGCTGTAGGCTACACTGTGCATTTAATATCGTGTTGTGTAGTTGCCAGGCCGACCAGGCTGCACTGTACTGTTTGTTTATATACTATAGTAAGTTCAATCTCAACAATAAACGTATTTACAGTTCCAAAACAATAACCCATACCTTGGGTCTAATACATGTCTGCTAATTAAGAAGCACATAAATGTATATGTAATAATTTTACTAAACATATGATAACCTTTGCTGTGAAATAAACAGACACACCACACCCTCAGTCACGGTGCTTTCACTACATTCAAGATCATAAGGTTAAGCACAAGACTTGCGTAAATGTTTCTGTTCAGTCACTTGATATGATGATGATCATCGCTTTTCAGCCACGGAAATTGCGTTTTCCACTTTTCAAAAGTTGATTTTGACACGATTTCTTATCAAATTCAGCGCTTTTGACAGTGTAACAAACAATCTCAGCCAATATTGATTTCACTATAGTTTCTGGGGAGGGTTCATCGCTTTGTACTTTCGTGAAATAAGCCAGTTTCTTGAGCGGGACTTCTTTTTTTGCGAAGCCATCATGCGTTACGCATCTGAATAGGCAGGACGTTTACGTTTATTTAACTTAAGCGCCCACGAGGCGATGATTGAAGGACAGACTGGTCGCTACTATATTTACGCTATGAAAGACGCAGAATAATACACACCGTAGATTATTTTATCGACCAGTCTGAAAAATTCACGCCATGTAATCAGGCAATGGAATCGGCGAAAAACACGCTATATAGCTAAACAGAGATTGACGAAACGCACAATATCTGGACACCTTGCGTAACAGTATTTTTTGGATGGATATTAATTCCCTTGCGTTTTTAGACATTTCTACTGCGTAGTTGACGCAAAAACGCAGCTTAACTGGAGCTCTGTAGTATGACAGACATTTGAATAGCATGTTGTCCATTGTTCATACATCGACAGTAATTAAACTAGCCACACGGAAATACAATCATGTACAGGATGTGGATTCAAAGCTAACTGTTGAAACTACCGTTGTTGTTCACTACCTGAAATATTCTGCATCGAAGGTACGTACGTACTACCCATAACATCACCCTGTGTTTGCAATGGGTAAAACTCATTTTCACACAGCATAGATTATACAGGGCAGCATTCATTTCAGGTATTAGTGCACACGTATGATGGATGTGTGGCATTTGTCCACAAGTATGATGTGCTAAAATACTTAAGTAATCATTAAAGGGATATAGAAGTGATGACAGAAATGAGAAACTCCGGCGAACTTCTTAATGTATGAAACGAGAATTCCTCGGAATAAAATGTCTCGACTTGTTCCGCCTTGACCTTGACCCTGACCCTGGGGCCTTGACCTTCACCCTGGGGCACCAAGAATAGTCCTATATTCATCTACATATCATAGTAAAGGTATGTATAAAGTTTGATGACTGTAGCTGATAAGGTGTTGAAGTAATGACCGTAACACGAAAACTTAACATTGAATGATGACGCCGCCGCTGCCGACATCGCCGACTCCGGAAAAGCAAAACCTATGTCTCGCTTTCCGCTTTCGCGGGCGAGACAAAAATTGGTCAAAAGGTAAAAAAGTCAAGATCATATTAAGAACAGCATGGATGTATGGAATTCGTCCACATGTATGCTGTGTTGAAATATTAAAGCAATCCTTCAAGGGATATAGAAGTTATGATATAATTGAAAAAAATCCTGCAAACTTCTTAAGGTGCTGGACACACAGACGGACAGACTCACGGAAACACAGACACAGTCAAAACACTATATGCCTCCGGCTCTACCGAGACCGGGGGCATAAAAAGCTAAATTTATTTGCAATCAGTGTAGACGCAATGAATGTGGTTTATCCAGGATAATGCAGAAGGGTGACTGGGTATAACCAGTGTACATTGTATATGGTCAGGATCAGATACAGTTGTGCAGCTGGGCCAAAATGAATACATAACAGTTGGACAGTGTAGATCCGTGTTATGCAGGGGTGTGTCAGTTGATCTGACACGAGATATGTCTAATGTTGTCATAGTTTGTTACATATAAGACAAAGGATGCAGAGTGAATGGACCAAAACGGATATATGTTTCTTGTGTGTATCTGAACATACATATGTCATATGCATCAACTGCTTCAGTCCAAGTTCAAATGTCAATGTTACCAAATACTAGATGGCCACGGCCAGCATATCACGCCCGCCGAGGTAGTTGATGGTCCCAATATGTATGTATCTGGTTAGAGCAATCGGATTGGGGAGACATTTGGATGCAAATTGCAGAGTAATTTGACCTTCACTTTGGGCTTGTGGGGGCACATGGATGGGCTATAGAATGAAAATTATGGATGACGATAAAGAAGTATGTGGAGTTCCCAGTCAATTGGAATTATGGTTGTGGAGATAGTTGGTACTTAAGTAATTTTACCTTGACCTTGGGCATGGGGGCTATAGGATGAAAATATGGATGATGATAATGAGGTATGTGAAGGTTTAAAAATGTTAACAAAAAATTCAAAGTAATTTGACCTTGACCTTGGGAGTCACATGGATGTGCTATAGAATGAAAATATGGATGACAATAAAGAGGTATATGAAGTTTCGAGTCAATCAGACTTAGGGTTGTGTAAATATTTGGTACTGAAAAACTTTGTGACTTTACAAAAAGCTTTAACTCCAATTTCTAAGTAATTTGACCTAGAACTTGGAGATGCATATAGGGAGCCGCATGTGTGGGCTACAGGATGAAACTGTGGATGATAAAAGAGGTATGTGAAGTTTCAAGTCAATCGGACATAGGGTTGTAGAGATATTTGGTACTTAAAAAATGTGGGTTCTATCGTTTCAGGAGACGTATATTAATCTGCTGATGCCGATAGAATATGTGAACAACATTTATCTCCGACATTTAAGACATTAAATTCCATACAATTGCAAGAGTTTCTGGCAAGCGGGAATTACACTTGTGGCGCGCCATTTGATTGTATAGCCATTTCCCACGATGTGTCAAAATCCACTATGACATGTGTGTTAGCCAATGAACATCGCTCTGTAAAGAGGTTTACACGTCTATGTAAACATGTGTAACAAAATTTCTCCGCTTTGAGAGCTCGACCATATATCTGGAAATAATTTGATGTTTTTCAGACGATATATATACATTTGACTTGCATTGGCAGTTCAGCTCCAAGTCATTACTATAAACAAACAATTTGAAACTGGTTTTATTGTAATTGGTTAACAAATAATGGTTTTATTGGTTAAAAACATATGCAGGTAGAAGCTCTGTTTCTCACCTTGTAGGTGACCATAGTTATACGTGTAACTCGCGAGAGGCGACGTAAATTGTATGTTTGTAACAATGCACCCAAACCACCAGATATACCGAAATAACCCACAACACACTGAAATATGAACCATTCTTCAAACACCTGTGGTATAACGGCCTATCAACAGCTAAGGTCATTTAAGATTGGGCTTCAACCTGCTGCATTGGGGGGAAAATCCCAAAACCCAATTCAACTCACACATACATCATGTACAAGGAAGTCAGACGTACCTGAGGGTCAGAGCTCCAGTTAAGGTGCGTAAATTGGGGGTAACTTTCTTATTTCTCCATAAAAACTGGCAGGTTGTGAGTGCTTGAGAATCGTCTCAATGAGACGATTCTAAAGCACTCCCAACTTGCCATTTTTGGAGAACAAATGACAAAATTTCACCCCAAATTGATAAAATTACGCACCTTAACTGGTAGGGATTCAGGTAAGGCAGGGCTCCAGATAAGAAATTAGTAATTGAGTATTGTCACTCCATCATTTCTGAAGCAATTGGGAATTTCAAAATTTTAATTGTGTAAATTAGAATCACACTACTGTTTGTTTACACATCAACAGACAGAAAATATTTAATAATTTGCTTCTAAATGAAAACACATTTTCACCAACATTGCAAAGTATATTTTTCTAGCAAAGTATACTTTGAGGGAGAAATCATTTATTTTTGCCGAAATGCATTATTTCATATAGAACTTAAACAACTGTATATATTTGATGATTAAAAGTATGCAGAATTATTATACTGAATATATTACATTATCACAGCTAAATTGGCTGTGATAATGTAATAAATTCAGTATAATAACAATTAATACATTTATTCTAAAATTGAAAATTTCTCCCTCAAAATATACTTTGCTAGAAAAGTATACTTTGCAATGTTGGTGAAATAGGCTAGTGATCAGCATGTTCCATGTCTGTCCAGTGTATGCTCCATGTCTGTCCAGTGTATGTTCCATGTCTGTCCAGTGTATGTTCCATGTCTGTCCAGTGTATGTTCCATGTCTGTCCAGTGTATGTTCCATGTCTGTCCAGTGTATGTTCCATGTCTGTCCAGTGGTGGTTGGTTGGGAGCATGCAATGGGTAATTTAACAATAGAAATTTGTCCTTACCCCGAGCTCCAGATAAGGTGCGTATTTGCGTAAATACCCAATTAAAATTACCAAAAACCCAATTGAAATCAGAAGTAGTTAGTATCAAAAAGCAATGAAAACTTTGTGTATCTTTATCATGAAAAAAATACAGAAAACAATAAACACCACCAAATTAGCATATTTTTCTATTAATTTGTTTTCATGAAAACAATTCTTAATAGAAAAATATGCTATATTTGTGGTCTGTTTATTGTTTTCTGTAGCATGATAAAGATACCACAAAGTTTTCATTGCTTTTTGATACTAACTACTTCTGATTTCAATTGGGTTTTTGGTAATTTTAATTGGGTATTTACGCAAATACGCACCTTATCTGGAGCTCGGGGTAAGGACAAATTTCTATTGTTAAATTACCCATTGCATGCTCCCAACCAACCACCACTGGACAGACATGGAACATACACTGGACAGACATGGAACATACACTGGACAGACATGGAACATACACTGGACAGACATGGAACATGCTGATCACTAGCCTATTTCACCAACATTGCAAAGTATACTTTTCTAGCAAAGTATATTTTGAGGGAGAAATTTTCAATTTTAGAATAAATGTATTAATTGTTATTATACTGAATTTATTACATTATCACAGCCAATTTAGCTGTGATAATGTAATATATTCAGTATAATAATTCTGCATACTTTTAATCATCAAATATATACAGTTGTTTAAGTTCTATATGAAATAATGCATTTCGGCAAAAATAAATGATTTCTCCCTCAAAGTATACTTTGCTAGAAAAATATACTTTGCAATGTTGGTGAAATAGGCTACTGGGATTGCACTGGTAGTATATGTTGTAAGATCCGTTTTGTCAGTTGTGGGGCAAATATGGCCTCCAACCGCACCATAATAGACATTCATGAATAAATATGGACACATTAAAATACTATTTCTTCTCTGCATTTATTTTTTGATGTGCAATGATCATCCTTTATACCTGTCAAACATATTTTTTTTTAGGGGACACATTTAATTAGTATAAATAATTAAAAAATATACCTCATTTGCATATGAAAATAGCCTGATACCACTGCGTGTCACTATCAGTAAAATAAATATTACCAAACAAGAATTCTGCCACGGAAGCGGTGTCACGCCTGCCGAGGCATTGACCGT
Organism: Conchocele bisecta; assembly: GCA_029237695.1. Classification (NCBI taxonomy): domain Eukaryota; kingdom Metazoa; phylum Mollusca; class Bivalvia; order Lucinida; family Thyasiridae; genus Conchocele; species Conchocele bisecta. The sequence continues at coordinate 5,514,706 of CM055279.1, forward strand.
AACATGATCATGGGCATGTGCTAAAGTAAGCATCACAAAAAAATGTCAGGGAAGTGCATTGTTAAAATACGAAAAATGTGAAGATTGAAGAACCTTTTGGACGTAAAAAAATGACTAAGTGTTCAAAGGGTCAAAATGGTCAAGGTCATGTTGGCAGCATGCGTGTGTCCCAAATTCTTACATGTATCAAGTGTCCAACTATTGAAGCAATCCATCAAGTAATATTAATGTTATACGATGATGAACAAACTTGTACAAATTTTTTGATGCAAACAATAGCTAAGTGTTTCCGCAAAAATGTGAAGGAACAACCATATTGATGGATTCACATTTATTGAGCATAGACTGCATATAGTCTGCATATGCAGCCTATACTCAATAAAGGTAAATCCAATGATTGTTTACAAGAAAACATTGTTAATTTACAGACTATCTTATGTTTGTACTTACGAACATTTCAGTCGTACGAAGTTTAGTGAAACGGACCCCAGGAGCTTACCGACATGTTATTGTCTCAGGCGTTTTTGCATCTCTATTGTCAGTGATACTTTATCTCAAGAACCACCCGAGATGATTTAGCTCAGCTGTGGTGGGCATGCATGCTGGAATCACCACTCGCCACAAAGACCGCCATTTCAACCGTCCCATGATGCGTTAGGCATTATGGTCAACGAGTCATATCGCATCACAGTCAAACCAATTGAATAAACAGACAGTGCAACCAGAATCCGTAATGAGTCGCACGGAGTGCTTGAAATTCCCATAAGTTCAATTTGAAGCTAAATGTCTAATACAATTGGTCACATGTCTGCGGATTGGTCTCACATTGAAAACAAGAACTGGCATCTTTAAACGAAGCTAATCCCCTCGTTGGCCGCCTCAATGACCTTGGGCGATTGGACGTGGGTCGTATGCAAATAAAGCACCATCCCTAGACACACCTTGTTGCCAAATATTATTATTGGTGAAATGGTTGAGTTTTTGAAAAAAGAAAGTTTAACATTATTCTGTTGACCTTCACATTGGGCACAGTGGCTGCATGCATGCAGAGCATGAATATAATATATAGATGATGATGACTAAAGCATATAGAGAATAGTAGGTTAGTGCCGTGAATGGGAAAAAATATCCGGCTAGGCTCAGGAATTTCTTTAATTGTCATCAGAAGTATATGTTGTGACCACTCATTTGAACCGTCTCACCGAGACGGTTCAAATGAGTGGTCACAACATATACTTTGGTTCAGAAATAAGGAAAATAGGTAGAGAATAGTAGGTTAGTGCCGTGAATGGGAAAAAATATCTGGCAAGGCTCAGGAAACAGGATGGGCGAGGCTCTGCCGAGCACATCCCGTTTCCGTGCCGCCCCAGATATTTTTTCCCATTCACGGCACTAACCTACTATTCTATTTATCCAGTCAACACCTACAAATGGCTGTAAAATGCAAAAATAGTATTGACTGGATATCAAAAATGTTTCACGGCACCGTGTTTCACGGCACATACGCAGTGTTGACGGGATAAATAAAGTTTCATGCCAATCAGACTTACGGTTACAGAGAAAGTAGGTACCTGAAAACTTTAATACAAATTTTGACAAAAACGTTAATGCAAAAGTCCTATACCCTTGACATTGGGCACATTGGGCCGCATGATTTGGACACAAAATGAAAATATGGATGATGACCAATAAGCGTACGAAGATTGAAGAAAATCTGACTTGCGGTTACAGAGATAGGTATGTGAAAAGTTTAATGCAAATTTGGACAAAAACTTTCACACAAACTTCATTTGACCTTGAACTTCGGCTACATGAGTGGACACAGTACGAATATATGGATGTTGACCAATAAGCATACAAAGTTTCAAGCAAATCTGACTGAAATAGTAGGTATTTGAAAAGCTTAACGCAAATTAGGAAATTAGGAAAAAAATGGAACGCAAACTTCTAAATCATTTGACTTTGGGCATGGGGGCAACAGGAGTGGGATACAGCATGAACATATGGATGATGACTAATAAGCATATGAAGTTTCAAGTCAATGCGACTTAGGACTGCAGAGATATAAGGCATTGTGATCACTATGTCTTGCTTTCCACAAGCAGGCTCGACAAAAATGACCTTGACATGACCTTGACAAGGAAGTTAACTAGTTGAGGTACATATTGTTTTAGCAGTTTTACTTCCAGCCATACAAAACTACACCATTTTTAAATCCAGGCACATATTTGTAACATTTTCATATTTAAGAAAACTATTGTAGCATTTTTCCATGCAAATAGTTTTAATGGAAATGATTCTGAAGTGCTGTCAAAGCATGTTGTAAATTATTCTAAAGTGATTTCAAAGCATGTTTTTGGTGATACAAATGGAAAATATAAAATAAACAGCAGACGACAAAAAATTAAGATAGTGGTTTAAGGGTTAATATCTTTAATATTAATATTTTTAGCATTTTGTAGTTTTAACAATATTTCTGTTAGATGAAGATCATGTTAGGTAATAGACGTGAATTTAAGTTCAACAATATATTGTATGAATCCGTATCCAATGTTTGGTTACATAGTTCAGCATAACTACCAACCAGTGATGATGAATGTGCAATGTACAAGATGATAACCAAATGTCTAACATGCTAACAATGATGGTAAAAAAGCAACAAGAAAATGAAATTCTTAGCAGTATGTGTTTGTGGATGACAAATAGACTAATGATTAATCTAGAGTGGAAAATGTTTTCCAGTACATTTTAGTTTGAAGACTTGAAGAATAGAAGGGATACAGAACTTTTGGCACGATTGACAAGTTGATGCGCGTGTTTATGGCAAAATATGAAAACAATCCAGACGACTATCCATGGCCATTTTGTCAGTTAAAGATTTTTAGCTATGGCATGCGTGTTTTAATTTCAGATGAAAATATGAGCAGGTTCGGTAAAAACATGTTCGAAAACAAGGCTTCTATCAAGTTGACAACGATATATAAATCCCGAGACAATGGCGAGTCATTCATATGTAATATCGCATGCATGGTGTACGGTCAATTCCCTCTGTTGAATAATTATATGCACTTTATGTACATACATTTTTTTTTATATTTATTATTGGTTATCCATTGGTTTGTGAAAAAGTTTGTAACCACCCTTTTCTCCTATATTCTGTAATCTACAAACGCGAAATTTGTTGTATCACTTCCAAATTACATCAACCGGATAATTTTTCATTTTTGGCCATTATCTCTGTTGAAAACTTTAAATATAGCGAAATAACACAATTTGGCTATAAATAAACGTTTTCACTACGAGAGTTCAGTAAACTAAAGTTAGGTGGTAAACTAAAGTTAGGCGGTAAGAATTGCCTTCTAGTCCAGGGGCAATTGTAGGTATATATATAAGATTCCGGCACCTCGTGATAATTTATGACACCCAGTGTTTTTATAAAGTTGAATGTATAAGGTTTCCAAAAAATGTGGGTGCCATTGTTTAAACCAAGTTGAAGGTCATTTCAAGGTCATTGAACTTTATGCTTGACGGAAGTCGAAAATTGTCATGGTCCTTAACTTGGAAATTGGTGTAAGTTGTTAAGGAACATTTCTGATGGATATATTAAAGAATTTACGTAAACTACACTAATATTCAGTATATAATTATCATATTTTCAAGATGGCCGCCACAAACCGGGTATTTATGAGATTTCGGTTGACTTGCTACATATTTGTGTAATGCTAAGCGCCTTCACCTATATTCAAAGGTTAATTCTTTCAACTGGAATAATATTGTTTACATTTGACTGCCATAAGTATTGCTATGATCAGATATTAATGATAGCTAAATATAACTGGGAGAATTTGATTGGGGAGGAAATCAACACTTCTCTCACTTTTCCCCTGAGATTCCGTAACTACTAAAATGTGGACATATATTGAACCCTGATTTGATCAGCTAATAACATCATGCTCTGGAAATATATGCATGTGTAATCACTGGAGTTTGCATGACAGCAGGGTACGAGTCCACTTTAGTTCAATTATTTTAATACGTTATCTACGTTTATTAATATTAAGAAATTACATATAGTCAATAGAAATAAAAGATAGTATCACCGACCAGTCTTGTGTTTGTAACCATTCATGTGACGCAGACCAGAATAAACAAAGAACTCGCTCAAATATGATCGGCTGTGGTTCTGTCTGGACCCTGATCAGCCTGCACATACACCTCAGTGAGTGTAAATCCTGATCAGACTGTGAATCAGTATCGCACCTGCTACTAGATTCACTTGGCCCTGTGTGACCAGTATAGATCCTGATAAGAGGGCACAGTGGTGCTGTCCGCTTATGGCCAATCGTCAATCCCTGTTTTTCGACTGTTCCATATTCTCGGATATTATAAAGCAAATGATCAGACATTTCTAACATGTTGCTGGTTATAATTAACAGTACATCACTTATTCAGACGACACAAATGTTCTGTAATTGGGAAATAGTTTTATACCTGTAGTACTATTCCTGCAAGGTCAAACTCATCCTAAACCTTGGAAACACTAGTCAGTAAATGTGGTTGCGACTGGAGAAATGGAGCTTATGGGATTTGTGACCATTATAGCTACTGGAGAAACTTAAGTCATGATGATCCAGGGCATGAAACTTCCACTTGTACGCTCGTCCCGACAAGTGGGAATGCATTTCTGGAGTTTTATAATGTAAATTTCTTATTTTTGCCATATCTGTCGAAGTAATGACGAGTGACCATTTTAACAATTTTCGTGCCCTGTGATCTGTATTAGGGTGCACGAGTCATGTAACTAAATATGTGGCTGTAACAGGATAAACAGAGCTTGTGGGATTTATTACCAGTGTAGCTCCTTATCAAATAACACACTTCTGTAGACTGATAAATATCTATAATGCTTGTCAGAAGCATGACAAATGTTTCATTGATTGGATAGCAAACAGTGCGGATCATGATCAGACTGTGCCGATCTGAACATACATCATTTCGCAAAACCTGTAAGCTTCATTTCTCCACTCACAGCCACAAATATCTTTCACAAGCTGTACCTACAGATAAGGTTGAGTTTTTCATAACCAATTTCTTCTCATCTTATCCCAGACATAGTCCTACTCACCCTGTTGCATGCTTACCTGTTTCTAACCACCTGTTTTAATTAGCCTTGGTACTGGACCACTACATGAGGTCAATTGCATACCCCATATTCCCATTAGCCAGGCATTACAGTTACCTTTGTAGAGGTACAGGATGGTACAGAGGTACAGAGGTACTGGATGGTACAGAGGTACAGGATGGTACAGAGGTACTGGATGGTACAGAGGTACTGGATGGTACAGAGGTACTGGATGGTACAGAGGTACTGGATGGTACAGAGGTACTGGATGGTACAGAGGTACAGGATGGTACAGAGGTACAGGATGGTACAGATGTACAGGATGGTACAGAGGTACTGGATGGTACAGATGTACAGGATGGTACAGAGGTACTGGATGGTACAGAGGTACTGGATGGTACAGAGGTACAGGATGGTACAGAGGTACTGGATGGTACAGAGGTACTGGATGGTACAGAGGTACTGGATGGTACAGAGGTACTGGATGGTACAGAGGTACTGGATGGTACAGAGGTACAGAGGTACTGGATGGTACAGAGGTACAGGATGGTACAGAGGTACAGGATGGTACAGAGGTACTGGATGGTACAGAGGTACTGGGTGGTACAGAGGTACTGGATGGTACAGAGGTACTGGATGGTACAGAGGTACTGGATGGTACAGAGGTACTGGATGGTACAGAGGTACTGGATGGTACAGAGGTACTGGATGGTACAGAGGTACAGAGGTACTGGATGGTACAGAGGTACAGAGGTACTGGATGGTACAGAGGTACTGGATGGTACAGAGGTACAGGATGGTACAGAGGTACTGGATGGTACAGAGGTACTGGATGGTACAGAGGTACTGGATGGTACAGAGGTACTGGATGGTACAGAGGTACAGGATGGTACAGAGGTACAGGATGGTACAGAGGTACTGGATGGTACAGAGGTACTGGATGGTACAGAGGTACAGGATGGTACAGAGGTACTGGATGTACAGAGGTACAGGATGGTACAGAGGTACTGGATGGTACAGAGGTACAGGATGGTACAGAGGTACTGGATGGTACAGAGGTACTGGATGGTACAGAGGTACTGGATGGTACAGAGGTACTGGATGGTACAGAGGTACAGGATGGTACAGAGGTACTGGATGGTACAGAGGTACTGGATGGTACAGAGGTACTGGATGGTACAGAGGTACTGGATGGTACAGAGGTACTGGATGGTACAGAGGTACAGGATGGTACAGAGGTACTGGATGGTACAGAGGTACTGGATGGTACAGAGGTACTGGATGGTACAGAGGTACAGGATGGTACAGAGGTACTGCAGAGGTACTGGATGGTACAGAGGTACTGGATGGTACAGAGGTACTGGATGGTACAGAGGTACAGGATGGTACAGAGGTACTGGATGGTACAGAGGTACAGGATGGTACAGAGGTACTGGATGGTACAGAGGTACTGGATGGTACAGAGGTACTGGATGGTACAGAGGTACTGGATGGTACAGAGGTACTGGATGGTACAGAGGTACTGGATGGTACAGAGGTACAGGATGGTACAGAGGTACTGGATGATACAGAGGTACTGGATGGTACAGAGGTACTGGATGGTACAGAGGTACTGGATGGTACAGAGGTACTGGATGGTACAGATGTACAGGATGGTACAGAGGTACAGGATGGTACAGAGGTACAGGATGGTACAGAGGTACTGGATGGTACAGAGGTACTGGATGGTACAGAGGTACAGGATGGTACAGAGGTACAGGATGGTACAGAGGTACAGGATGGTACAGAGGTACTGGATGGTACCAGTCCAGGTTGGTACTGTACAGGCTTTTTTTATCCCGTTAACACAGTGCGTATGTGCCGTGAAACACGGTGCCGTGAAACATTTTTGATATCCAGTCAATACAATTTTTGCATTTTACAGCCATTTGAAGGTGTTGACGGGATAAATAGAATAGTAGGTTAGTGCCGTGAATGGGAAAAAATATCTGGCGCGGCACGGAAACGGGATGTGCTCGGCAGAGCCTCGCCCATCCCGTTTCAGGAGCCTTGCCAGATATTTTTTCCCATTCACGGCACTAACCTACTATTCTCTATATAAGCATCGCCCATTTTGTGTTATCGGACTTCCGGAATGTTGAAAAAATCAATAATTTTTTTATTCTGACAACAGAAACCGAATCCGAAGATTGTATTCGTGCACCGAACCAAGCAGTTACTAATCGCAAATAAGCGAATACGGCGGTTAATCATCGCACCCTTAGAATACAGAAACAATTGCAAAAACATAAATTTAGCACAAAAAAGCAGACAAAACATTTATTACACTGAAAAGGAGATCAAGCTAGTTGTCAGAACCATTTACAATGGTCTAAGAACAGTGTTTTTGAAATGTTCAAACCGCAAAATATGTTATGCGACCGACATAAGCTCATTTGCATAAAAGCTGTAAGACCAAGTTTGGGTGTTTGTTGTTTAACTCTTCCCTAGCACTCAAATAATAATAAAAATTGACTGTGGTTTTGTATTTGGCAATTCCACAGTAACTGTATTATTACAAATATCTAGCACAGCAAATGTTTTTCTTCGACAAATAAAACATTGACAATTGCTAGGGAAGGTTTGTCATGCCAGTCTATACATAGCATGCATTCACACCATGGTGGGAAGTGGTTTTCCAGATAACGACAGGAGGGGCGTTACATCGAGACTGAAGAGCGAGTGAGTGAATAGGGTTTAACATCCGCTTTTCTGACATAGAGGTACAAGCCTCAGGGAGTCTACACGCAGACGGGTCAACGGGGTCGTGTCCCGTATCCACCTGTCCGAGGGGGGTAAATCCCAACTTCAGAACTCAATATTTACAATCAAAATATATATTCAGTCCTGAAATTCGAACAACCCGATCTGGTGCCAGGCCCTCGCCACACCAGCATCATTTATCCCATCCCCTAAAAGTAATAGGATTAGCGCTAATCTTACTTTCGAGACTGAAGAACGGTTCGGTGCGAGAGAATTCATGACACTTGCAGTGTGAGACATCAAGCGATGCTATACTGTGCCCTTCAGCGAATTTAAATTTTGCATCAGTACATGTGCCAGAAGCAGAAGCCATCTAACTTCGTTACATTTCATTACATGCAACCACACACCCAAAACAGAGAATGTTAGGAAAATTAGTGACAAAGTAAAAAAACGAGATGTAAAGAAATAAAACAGCCATGCTACAGTGCTTGCCATACCGGTCAGGCAAACACTGTAGACTGATCCAGACATGTACTGGTTAAAAACTCTGAACTGTGTGCATAATTTAAACAGACTATTTAATACTGATTGCCGTAACAGACAAAATGTTGCATTTTAAAGGTACATGCCCACGCAGCAGGTTACACTGTACTACTACTTTTCATTTTCTGTCATGCCTTATATGACATTTGTCTACCCACTAACGAGGTTTTAATGATAATAAACAAATAATATAAGAGTGTAGTATTTGCAGTATATTTATGACCTCTATATACCCCCCCATACAATACATGGTGTGGGGTCAAGTACCAAGGCTAATGTAATTAATACAGTCATTAGAAACAGGTAAGCATGGGACAGGGCGAGTAGAACGATGTGTGGAATAAGATACTTTATCTGTAGGTACAGTTTGCTGAAGATATTTGTGGCTGTGAGTGGAGAAATGAAGCTCATGGGTTTTGCTAACATCTGTATATCAGCACATGTACATTCTGATCAGGATCTGCACTGTTCGCCATCCCATCAATGAAACGCCCGTCATGCTTCTGACAAACATAGATCTTTATCAGTGTACAGAAGTGTGTTATTTGATAAGGAGCTACACTGGTAATAAATCCCATAAGCTCCGTTTATCCTGATACAGCCATATATTTGATTACATGTGAGGACTTGTGCACCCTAATACAGTTCATCATGACTTAACTGTTTCTCCAGGAGCTATACTGGTCACAAATCCCATAAGCTCCATTTCTCCAGTCACAGCCACATTTACTGTTCAGTGTTTACATGGTTTCAGACAAGTTCGACCTTGTGGGTATAGTATTACAGACATAAAACTATTTCCCAATGGCAGAACATTTGTGTTGTCTGAATAAGTGATGTACTGTTAATTATATAACCAGCAGCATGTTAGAAAGAGCAGTTATGCAGAAAAAAAGGGATTGATAACAGGTCATAAGCGGAGAGCACCATTGTGCCCTCTTATCAAGATCTACTGGTCACACAAGGCCAAGTATATCTAGTAGCACGTGGGATACCGATGCGCAGTCTAATCAGGACTTACACTGATTGGTCAGGTTCTACGGTGTTCACAGACAGAAGCAGAGCCAGTCATATTTGAGCGGATTCTCCGAGTTTATTCTGGTCTGCGTCTCACGAATGGTTTGAAACACAAGACTGGTGAGTGATACTATCTTTTATTTCTATTTGAGAAACTGTGACAAAGTGGTTAACCGAAAAGTGGATGGACGGACGGACGGACAGACGGACGGATGGTCCAAACACTATATGCCACCCGTTTCTTCGAAACCCGGTGGCATAATAATAAAAGTACATATCAAAATATGTGAACATAAAGTGCATATAATTATTCAACATAGGGGATTGGCCGTGCACCATGCATGCCATATTACATATGAATGACTCACCATGTCTTACGGATTAAGTATCCTTGTAAACACGATAGAAGCCTTAATTTTGAACATATGTTTTACCAAACCTGCTCACATCTTATCTGAAATGAAAACACGCAGGCCGTAGCTAACAAAAGTTCTGCCATGAAAGTGGTGTCGCACCTGCCGCAGCATTTGACCATAACATGATCATGGGCATGTGCTAAATTAAGCATTACAAAGACCCTCAGAGAAGTGCAGGCTTAAAACACGAAAAAGGTCAAGGTAGAAGAAACTTTTTGACATAAAAAAATATCTCAGTGTTTCCACAACCATGTGACGATCAAAAAATTCAAGGTCGTGTTATTGGCGGCATCAGTATATTCCAAATGCTTACATGTATCAAGTGTCCAAATATTGAAGCAATCCATCAAGTAATATTAATATTTAATATTACATGTATATGATGATGAAGAAATTTTAACAAACTCTTTGACGCAAAAAATGGCTAAGAGTTTCTGCACAAAAGGTCAAGGTCATGTTAATAGGGGCATGAGTGTGTTCCAAATAGTCACATGTACCAAGTGTCCAAATATTAAAGCAATTTGTGAGTAATATTAAAGTTATATCATGATGAACAAACTTTTTGACGCAAAAACAATTGCCAAGTCTTTACGCAAAAATTTCAAGGTAAAAAAGGTGAAAGTCAAGTCAATGGGGGCATGAGTGTGTTCCAAATACTGACCTATATCAAGTCTCCAAATATTAAAACACATCTGTCAAATAATATTAAAGTAATACCATGATGACGAAGCTTTAACAAACTTTTTGACGCAAACAAAATCGCCAAGTGTTTCCGCAAAAATGTAATGGTAAGAAAGGTCAAGGTCATTTTAATGGCGGCATGAGTGAGTTCCAAATGCTCACATGTATCAAGTGTCCAAATATTGAAGCAATCTCAAATAATGACGACGCGGACGACAACGGAAAAAGAGGCGACTATATTCGCGACTTCTGCTAAACATCTTTAACTGACCAAATGGTCATTTGTTTGTTTATTGGTGTTTAACAGCCTATCAACAGCTAAGGTCATGTAAGGCCGGGCAAACAGGTTCGATCCCGTTTTAACCTGCTGCAAAAATCCCAAAATCATAACGGAATATTTACATCGAGATACAACATATTCAGCCCTGAAATTAGAATAACCTGACATGGTGCCAGGGTCCATACCGCACCAAGGTCACTTGGCCCCTTCCCCTATTTAAAAGTAATACCGGCAGGATTACTCTTATAAGGGGTATAACCAGATTCAACTGTCACATACAAAATGACAAAGACGTATGTGAGGGCCAAACCAGGGGGCCGTTTCACTAAACTTCTTACGACTAAAATGTTCGTAAGCGCACATTTAGAATCGTCTGCAAATTTGAATTGATGGATTTACAATTATTGAGCATAGGCTGCATATGCAGCCTATGCTCAATAAATGTAAATCCAATAATTATTTACAAGAAAACAATGTTAATGTGAAATTTACAGACTATAATAATTTTGCACTTACGAACATTTTAGTCGTAGGAAGTTTAGTGAAACGGGCTCCAGGTCTCCAGTCGGGATTCCGGTAAGGATGAACCCGGATCGTTAAATTACCCATCGCATGCTCCCACCTGCCACCCACTCAAATGGTCATGAATAGTTGTCCGGAACGTTTTCATATTTTGCCAGAAACATGCCAAAAGTTTGAAGTACCGTACCTTCTATTCTTCGAGTCTTCAAACGACAATGTACTTGAAACGTGTTCCACTCTAGATTAATCATTAGTCTATTTGTCATCCACAAAGACATACTGCAAATAATTTCAGGATGTTCAGTCCTTTGATATAGATAGTGGGAAGGAAACATTAGGGAACAATTGATGTTTTATTGCTCAAAATAAAACTGTTTGTTGAATATTTGAGTGATGAAACTAGACAACTGTCGTATTGTTAAAGGGAATTCTCACTCTGTTACTTAGTTTTCTATATTTCTTATCACCAGCATTAGGATGACAGACATTTGAATAGCATGTTGTCCATTGTTCATACATCAACAGCAATTAAAATAGTCACACGGAAATACAATCAAGCACAGATGTGGATTCAAAGCTGAAGGTTGAAACAACCATTGTTGTTCACAACTTGAAATATTCTGCATCAAATGTTCACCCATGACATCAACCTGTGTTTGCAGTGGGTAAACTTTCATTTTCACAAAACATAGATACAGGTCAGCATTCATTTCAGTCGTACGTAGATCCAAAATTGCAGCGATTATGCAGGCTGACCAGTTTCTATGCTCGGCGAAAATGATAGTCTTCACATTTAGCATACAATGGCTAATGTAAGCGACATGCCATGACAAAAAAAATTGTTCATAGAACATGGATGCCCCACATATCGCTTTGATAGAAAACAAGGCAAAATTCAAAGACCAAAAGGGGGAGATAAATCATGATAGATTGTCAAAGCAAAAATAGAAATTCACGTTGTGCATCTACACACCGTAAAGAAGCTACATACCAAGCATAAGGCCACCAGCTATTACGGTGTAGATGTTTTACAAGTTACAAGGCAAAATGATGAAATTGTAAGTCAAAACAAGAGCTGTAGGAGAACAGCATAGCTCGACTACGAGGGTGTCGATGTACACATAGCTTGACAAAGAAGGTGGCTGCGGCCTACATAAAAACCTTAACCAAGGTTGACTAAAAACATTAACCAAGGGAAACTAGAAATGTGGCCTGTCGGCACACGAATATCACCACTGGCAGCCAAAGAAAACGAGGCATTTTTGATCATAAGCCATTTAGCCGAGTGTTAAGGTTTCAAACGCATCAAGTCTGTGACCTTGACCCTGGGCATAGTGTGATAATCCATGCATCGGTGTAGAAGATATAGAGTGGAAGGGAATTTCAATAGGTTTGACCTTTGACCTTCAACTATGACCTTGACCTTGGACGTAGGTGCGTGGTTATTGATCGAGACACACCTTCTCATCCTGAGAAACATTTGTGCCAAGGCATTTGATAATGCATGCATCGGTGTAGAAGATATAGAGCGGAAGGGAATTTCAATAGGTTTGACCTTTGACCTCCAACTGTGACCTTGACATTGGACGTAGGTGCGTGGTTATTGATTGCGACACACCTTCTCATCATGAGAAACATCTGTGCGAAGCCATTTGATAATCCATGCATCGGTGTAGAAGATATAGAGCGGAAGGGAATTTCAATAGGTTTGACCTTTGACCTTCAACTGTGACCTTGACCTTGGACGTAGGTGCGTGGTTATTGATTGCGACACACCTTCTCATCATGAGAAACATCTGTGCGAAGCCATTTGATAATCCATGCATCGGTGTAGAAGATATAGAGCGGAAGGGAATTTCAATAGGTTTGACCTTTGACCTTCAACTGTGACCTTGGACGTAGGTGCGTGGTTAGCAATTTGATAATCCATGCATCAGTGCAGAAGATATAGAGCGGAAGGGAATTTCAATAGGTTTGACCTTTGACCTTCAACTGTGACCTTGACCTTGGACATAGGTGCGTGGTTATTGATCGGGACACACCTTCTCATCACGAGAAACATTTGTGCCAAGCCATTTGATAATCCATGCATCGGTGTAGAAGACAGAGAGGAAGGGAAGTTCAATAGGTTTGACCTTTGACCTTCAACAGTGACCTTGACCTTGGACGTAGGTGCGTGGTTATTGATCGCGACACACCTTCTCATCGTGAGAAACATTTGTGCCAAGCCATTTGGGAATTTCAATATTTTTTATTTTACCTTTGAGCTTCAACTGTGACCTTGACCTTGGATGTAGGTGCGTGGTTATTGATCGCGACACACCTTCTCATCCTGAGAAATCATTTGTGCCAAGGCATTTGATAATCCATGCATCGGTGTAGAAGATATAGAGCGGAAGGGAATTTCAATAGGTTTGACCTTTGACCTTCAACTGTGACCTTGACCTTGGACGTAGGTGCGTGGTTATTGATTGTGACACACCTTCTCAACATGAGAAACATCTGTGCCAAGCCATTTGATAATCCATGCATCGGTGTAGAAGATATAGAGCGGAAGGGAATTTCAATAGGTTTGACCTTCAACTGTGACCTTGAACGTAGGTGCGTGGTTAGCAATTTGATAATCCATGCATCAGTGTAGAATGATATAGAGCGGTAAGGGAATTTCAATAGGTTTGACCTTTGACCTTCAACTGTGACCTTGACCTTGGACGTAGGTGCGTGGTTATTGATGGCGACACCTTCTCATCATGAGAAACATTTGTGCCAAGCCATTTGATAATCCATGCATCGGTGTAGAAGATATAGAGCGGAAGGGAATTTCAATAGGTTTGACCTTTGACCTTCAACAGTGACCTTGACCTTGGACGTAGATTCGTGGTTTTCCAAGTATGGTTGCTGTAAGTCCAGGAGTATTCCATATACAAGCTTGAGTAAAAAACGTAACCAAGGGGAGATAACTAAGTAATCCAAGGATAAAAGTAGGTCAAGGTGAAATATAGGTCAGGGATTATTGATGTACATCACTAGGAGATGAAGTTGTCCAAGTATGGTTGATGTAGGCCCAGAAGTATTCCATATACAAGCTTGACTATAAACATTAACCAAGTAATTGAAGGTTAAATGTAGGTGAAGGTAAAATAAAGGTCAGGGGTTATTGATGTACATCCATATGAGAAAAAGTTATCCAAGTATGGTGTTTGTATGCACAATAGTATTCCATCTACAAGCTGACTAAAAACCTTAACCAAGGTTGAGTAAAAACCTTAACCAAGGGGTGGGGAAATTAAGTAAGTAATTTAAGGTTAAATGTAGGTCAAGGTCAAATATAGGTCAGGGGGTTGTTGATGTACATCACTAGGAGATGAAGTTTGTCCAAGTATGGTGGTTTGTGTAAGGGCCATGAGTATTCCATCTACAAGCTTGACTAAAAACCTTAACCAAAGAGAATTAAGTAAGTAATTCAAGAGGAAATGTAGGTCAAGGTCAAATATAGATCAGGGGTTATTGATTGTACACACTATGAGAAAAGGTTGTCCAATTATGGTGTCTGTATGCACAATAGTATTCCATGTACAAGCTTGAGTAAAAAGCTTAACCAAGGTTGAGTAAAAAACCTTAACCAAGGGGAATTAAGTAAGTAATTCAAGGTTAAATGTAGGTCAAGGTCAAATATAGGTCAGGGGTTGTTGATGTACATCACTAGGAGATGAAGTTGTCCAAGTATGGTTGGTGTAGGGCCAGGAGTATTCCATCTACAAGCTTGACTAAAAACGTTAACCAAGGGGAATTAAGCAATTCAAGAGGAAATGTAGGTCAAGGTCAAATATAGATCAGGGGTTGTTGATGTACATCACTAGGAGATGAAGTTGTCCCAAGTATGGTGGGTGTAGGGCCAGTAGTATTCCATATAGAAGGTTGACTAAAAACCTTAACCAAAAGGAATTATGTAAGTAATTGAAGAGGAAATGTAGGTGAAGGTCAAATATAGATCAGAGGTTATTGATGTACATACCTATAAGAAAAGGTTGTCGAAGTATGGTGTCTGGATGCACAATAGTATTCAATGTACAAGCTTGAAAAAAAAAACTTAACCAAGGTTGACTAAAAAACCTTAACCAAGGGGAATTAAGTAAGTAATTCAAGAGGAAATGTAGGTGAAGGTCAAATATAGATCAGGGGTTATTGATTGTGCATCTCTAGGAGTATGAAGTTGTCCAAGTATTGTGGGTGTAGGGCCAGTAGTATTGCATATACAAACTTGACTAAAAACCTTAACCAAGTTGACTAAAAAACCTTAACCAAGGGGAATTAACCAAGTAATTCAAGAGGAAATGTAGGTCAAGGTCAAATATAGATCAGGGGTTATTGATGTACATCACTAGGAGATGAAGTTGTCCAAGTATGGTGGGTGTGGGCCAGTAGTATTCCATATACAAGCTTGACTAAAAACCTTAACCAAGGCGTGACCGTGACGCCGACGCCGGGGTGACAACATAAGCTCTACTTATTCTTCGAATAGTCGAGCTAAAAAGGGGAGATAATCCATGACCTGGGGTCAAATCAAAAATCAAAATAAACTGTGCGCATTTACTCATCATAATGAAGCTACATACCAAGTTTCAGATCCTGATCAGACTGTGTGGATACTAAGGCTGATCTGTATCTACACTCGTCACAAAACCCACAAGCCCCATTTCTCCAGTCTCACCCACATGTTCATTCTATAGCCCACCCATGCGACCCCTGGTTAAGGTGATGTCAAGGCCAAATGACTTAGAATATTTGTGTTAAGGTATTTAGCTACCTGCTTGAAGCTTTATATACGTATTTTTCATCATCCATATTTACATTCTATAGCCCACACAGACGGTCCCTGTGAAGGACAAATTTGTATTTGTGACGGGTATATCCATATAATTTGCATTTGTGACAGGTGAAAACTTAACGTTGGGGCAAATGTCCTATAATTTCTGTTTCCTTAACTCTTTGCATGCTGAGCGGCGAAAATATCTGCCAAACAAATTGGGAGTATGTTTTATTTCTCTCTGTAAATACGTCTTGAAATTTCATTAGAATGGAGTCCTCAGGACTCCATTCTAATGAAATTCCAAGACATTCATGATATTTACGGGGAGAAATACAAGAAAATATGATGAATTTTTGTCCGCTAGTTTTGAACTATTTATAGCCCACAAGTTTCCCAGCATGCAGAGTTAATGGGAATTTATATTGTACACCACATACATTGCTCTGATGGTCCTCTATCATGTTGTGATAAATCCACAATCATATAATCCTCAAAGTTAAGATAGAAAATTCTAAAAGGAAGTCGTCGGGGACATCTCGTAATAAATACAGTAACCTAATTTTGGTGTATATATTACAACACCACAGGGGTCGCACGAGTGGGACAGGACACATAATGATTATATGAATGATGCCCAATAAGCATACAAAGTTTCAAGCAAATCTGACTTACGGTTACAGAGATAGTATTTATGTGAAAACTTTTAACGGAAATTTTGACAGAAACTTTGACCTTGACATAGTCATTTGACCTTGACATAGGGGCACATGGGCCGCATGAGTGGGACACAGAATGAATATATGGATGATGACCAATAAGCATACAAAGTTTCAAGCAAATCCGACTTACGGTTACAGAGACAGTAGTTATTTGAAAACGTTAACACAAATTTTGACAAATTTAACGCAAACTTCTAAGTCATTTGACGTTTTATTGTTGGTATAAAGTTTCTATCAGTTTATAGCTATTTTGATAAAAATTCTAAAATTGTGAAGAAAAAAAATAAAATACAAAAATATATTCTCAGTCGAGGTTTGAACCTCCTACCCTTTCGGGAAAAGGGAGTTTGATGATAATAGTCTGCAACTAACCTCACGCCTACTGGGAAATTCACGAGGCCAATACCGGTACAAAGTCTTGTGATGCAAAATTTTGAATGTAACTATAATGTTTTCCTCATGTCCATTCTACCATGGACTCTCCGACTAACCTTGGATTTGTTGTTTGGGACTTCGACTCGACTCACAACCAACCAGTCTTGACGTAGTTGTCTTCCTTGACGAACCGGTGACTGGATAAATACACACCCAGGTCGCTACACGTGTAGTTTGGGCAAGGTAGGGATCTCTGTAAAGGGACAGGACACAGTGCAGCAAGAAAACCTGTAAGTGAACTTACCAAACAGTGATATGATGTGCACTCCGTACAGTCAGCATGATATATGACCTTCACGGGACACCCAACTACCCGTGCTATTGACATTCGGTACACCTTGGCAAAGTAGTGCCGGTGTGTATTCCTACGGGGAGCAGACAACTTGTCAGTAGCGTTAACCCATGAACATTACAGAAAATTCCACAGGAAAATGCCACTTTACAAGATGATGGCTTACTCTTGTAAAGTGGCATTTTCCTGTGGAATTTCCTGTATATGAAGACAGTCATGAAGTCACGACTACCTGTTGCCTATAAGCGGAAAATCTGCAGCTACACGGTTGAAAGTTGTAAGGTTGACATGGTTAAAACTTAACAATCTCATAGTGTGGCTTAAAATAAATACTTTGAATATACAAGTACCGTAAAAATTCTAATAGACGCCCATGCTCTAATAGACGCCCACCCCCCACTTTTTACGTTCAAAATGACACATTTTTGGCCGATTTTCACGAAATTAGTGCCTCTAATAAATGCCCAGTCCCCAGTACCGACTTGAAACAAAATCGGAGCTAATTGTCCAATTAGATATTTTTCTTTCCATTATTTCGAAAGCAACTTCCTTTAAAATCAGGGAAAAAACATAATTGCTACTTTCATTTTCAAAAGCGGAAACGAAATTCGGCTGTTTCCGGTGTCACAGTGAATTCCTCATCAGCAGTAGCTATTTGCACGGACACAGGGTGATCAGAATTTACAGGGTTACGGAGACGCCATTTTCAAAGCATCTCAAACCCGACAGATCCGAAACGCTGACGCCGACGAAACGTCCGTAGGCGTAAATTGGATCAGTATTAATGATCGACGCTGTCTTGATATACATTACCATTAAATTTAACATTTCTACCGACTGTACCATAATGACCAGAGTGGGCCGAAACGTCTTCGCCCAAATATTTATAAACTGACAGACAGTACAATCAAGTCTGGCATTTGAGAGTAACGTCCCTTAGTTATGTTTTTGTTCAGATAGCAGAACATCGTATATTTTGTTATCATTTTCCCTTTGCTGAATAACACTTGCCTCTATTAAATGCCCACCCTGGACTTCGGAGCCAGTGGTGATTCTAATAGACGCCCGGGCGTCTATTAGAATCTTTACGGTACTTCAAATATGTTTGTGTTCTACTTGACTAAAACAGTATATTACACTTAGCTTAGATAATCTCAGCTATACAAATGACTTACTATTTCATCTGTCTTTTATATTATCTGTATATCTTTATAGCCAAGATCCGGCCATTATAAAATATCGAAAACAAAGAACGCTTCAAGCGCACATTTGGAAAGACTGCTCAGTCATAATGCAGTGCAACAAAATGTAATTAGAGTTATGTACACAGAACTAGAACAAAATTAGTTCCGAGTACATAACTGTAATTACATTTCGTTACATATAGCATTACATAAGGATTATGACTGACTATTCTTTCCAAATGTGCGTTTGAAGCGTTCTTTGTTTACATTCTACTTCGTGGAGTGACCGAATACACTTAATACACTTTATTAGGTAAGCTTATGGTAATATATTTGTTTCATATAGTAGAATTGTCTCTCCATAACAATATAGTTTAGTATGAACGTCAACGCCCTGCAGGTTTTATCTATATTTTAGAGAGAGAAGTGTAAATGTTATTACGCACATTTTTACTGTGTAGCGTGGTGTAGCGATATAGTGCAACCCGGCTGTTGCCTATAAAGTGGAAAACGTGCAGCTAGATCAAAACTAATATTTCTCCACAAGAAAACAACCTCTAACACAAGTCATGTTGCCTTCAAGTTATATGATCTAACATTTACACAAAATGCACACGTGCCCCACTTCCACCCTCCCCACACACAAACACAAACAAGAAGCAGCGGAAATGGGGGGGGAGGGCGATGGGCCCTGGCCAAGCCAATAATTTTGTTGGGGGGCCTGGCCTTTTCTCATCCTCAAACTTGCCGACGGAGTAGTCTTTCCAAATGTGTGTTTGAAGCGGTTTACTTTTTACTTCGTGGAGAGTAACCTAAGAATTTTGCTAATACACACTTTATTAGGTATGTTTATGGTAATATGTTTTTTGTCATATACTCATATTGTATAATTGTCAATAACAATATAGCGAAGTACGAACATCAACGCCCTGCAGGATTCAACTACAGGGATCCTCCAGACTATCAGACAAAAATGGCAGTTTTTTAACAATATTTTTCTTAACATAGTAGCTGCGGGCATAAACTTTTCACAGAACAATAGTCGCTTCTTGCTTCCTCAACGCATGTAAACTATTTAGCAAAATGTGCCATCTTTCTCGCTTATAATTTGGTAAGATCATCAGTCGTAAGATTGTTCCAAAAGTAATATCGACAATCAGTTATCCGGACAAACATATACTCTTCTTATAACTTGTATAATTTTATCGCCTGTAAACCAGTGTAGTTCTGCATAAATACAAGATTCACCATTCGCTTTTTGGAAAACATGCAACGTATTTCAAAAAATTATTGTATTTATAGAACAACTCTGAAATGACGTAATGGGAGCACTCGATTCCAAGCCCCCGCGAGACTTTTGACGTTGTAAACAACTTGTGGACAGAGTCGAGAAATATTTTCAGCAAATCTTACTAAAATGTTTACCTTGTCAATATAGTCTTCACACGGTCATAGAAACAGCAAGCACCTGCGTGACTTAGATGTATTTGTTGCAAATTCTGATCAAACGAATGGCTTAATCAACATGTATTTTCATTTGTCCGATAAACTGATTGTCCGGACAACTGGTATGACCCCTGTATATTTTAGTGCGCGAAGTGTAAATGCTACCAGAGATATAAATAGCCTATATATATCTCTGATGCTACTACGCACATTTTTACTTCGTAGCGTGGTGTAACGATACAGTGCAACCCGTTGCATATAAAGCGCAAAACGAGCAGCTATCCCCATCCCACTCAATTCTTACCAATTAAACTTCAAATACCTGCAAAACAAACTTCTTCATGTTACCTTCAACACGGTCAATCGACAAGTGATTTACCAACGGATTAAAATGCCCACCTCAAGGACAATGTCAATAAGCTGTGAGCTCGCACGACCTCGCACGTGACATTTACTCACGGCGCAAACAAATTAACTCTACCTGGTAAAATACCCTCAGGTACACACGTACTCCACGTGTGGAAAAGGTGAAGCAACACCATGGCTTATCAAACCAGCATAGACGCAGATCTCCAGTTAAGGTGCGTAATTTGACCAACTTGGGGTGAAATTTTGTTACTTCTTCATCAAAAATGGCAAGTTGGGAGTCCTTTAGAATCGTCTCATTGAGACGATTCTAAAGCACTCCCAACTTGCCATTTTTGATGGAGAAATAAGAAATTTACCACCTTAACTGGAGCTCTGATAGACGTTGACCAATACCATCCTATCAATTTGTGTATGCCTGCTACGGTCACAATGTTTGCCATGTTTTCTCAAGCGCCATGGTCAACAATGTTTGCCATATTTTCTCAAGGTATCATCAGTCTACAAGAAATGGGGCTTACAACATTCGCATCCAGTCCGTGATATTCAATTTTAACGACAATGGATTAATGTAGACCCAGATCAGTCTGTTCATCCGCTCAGTCTGATCAAGGTCTGCATCATTAGAAATTCAACACGTCTGCATATGAATTAACTCTCAGTGTATGTCCTAATCAGACTGCGTGGATGTGCATGCTAATCCGGGGCTACCCTTACCCCGGAGCTGAACCCTAACATTGCTGAATTTTATTGTTGTCTGCTGTTGATTTTTTTTCCATTAGCTCATCAAAAACATGGTTTTACAGCACTTTAGCATCATTTACAATGAAAATGATGCTAAGGGGCTGTCAAACCATGTTTTTATTGAGAAAGACGACACATACAAAACAACAGCAGACGACAATTTTCGTTTCTAAGGGTTTTAATCCTACTTCTCAAAGATCACGACATTGTAATATATGGTAGTGAGCACATACGAAAACGTCATGCAACCCGATAAACTTTATTTATTTTACAACGATTACGAACAAGCGCGAGAGCACTTATGGCATCGTTGTATGTACAAGCCATCGTACAGTTTCACCACTTCGTGCGTTTGACACATACAACAAATAATATGACAGTAAACCAAACACAATTTGGTGCAATACATAATAGACAGATATGACAACGACAAGCTATACAACATATTCCAGCAAACTATGCAAAAGACGAGATATCTGAACATTTCTCCCATCAATCTCAATATAAATGTTGATGTGTAAACTTTTCAATCTGATGCACAGCCTAGTTTAGTGTATACGTTACCCATAGGTAAAGCCATATATACTCGGATAATAGGTGAGTAGACACTAGGGACAAGACACTCAGGTAACCGCTTACATGTCACTGGATTTGATAGCTAATAACAGAGTACAGTAGTGGGTATATATGGTATGTGTTGTGTGGTTTGCCAGGTAAAAGTGATGCACTGTGCGATTTTCTGTGTATGCTGCTATTTATAATGGTGGATCATATTGTTAAAAACACAGGCACAAACCTGTCCAGAAAACTGACATATTGTACAGTTTCAAGTTGGTGTAATATAATTGATAGGTGTCCGTTCTCCTGTCTTGTCTACATGTGATTAGCTACATTATGGCATATGTTCTACTTCACATTTTGAGTTGTTTGTCAAACGACAGAACATATGAAACTGGCTGATGGCTAAAACACACAAAGGTGGCCGACTTGGCCACTCCATGTGCCGTATACGATACAGTAACGAGGCAGCATTCACATATATGTTATACACATTTACAATGCAATTATCTTTGAATCAAACGATGATCAGGTATATATTGTAACGGGTCCTTAAACAAATGATTTCGTTGGCAGAGATGGAGGCGAGGGTTACATAGGGTCACGCCCGCCGTGATATCGGTTGTCTATGTCACTTATTGTATAGAGCCATATGCAGATACATTATCATGTTATTATGTGAAACCAGCGTAGAACACAGGTGGAAGATTCGCACCTATGACACACAAAAATGTCCATTACAAATCCATTACCCCACCCTCTTGATCTGGTTCAGTACTATGTTCTACAGACTCTTTGACGGATATTAAATATTAAATATTAAACAAAAGGTGGTACTCATTGATATCAGAATGGTAACCACCGCAATCTTGGAATTCAAAATGGCCACCATGAGAAACATTAATTTTACGATATGTTGTATTTGAAGCAAATTGAAGACATAATTCGTAAACAATCCAGCTTTGAAAGATTAAACAATTGTACATGTTGACTTATAATGATACCAACACCTAATTAACGATATGATTTTCAAGATGGCCGCCCAGAATATAGATAAATTAGATAATTATATTAAACGCATACGGCGTAATATTCCTAGAAGTGTTATACACTAATATCTAAGTACTCCATTATCAATTATCGTCACATTTCTCACAGGCGATAGTCTGAACTTTACGATGGCAATTCATGGCGGCCTGTTTTTCAAAATGGCTGCCATCAAAAACTGTGTTTACCCATATATCGATCATCATGCGTTTAATTTTACGTTTCAATGTAGTGCCTATATCCATTTGTATGGGACCAATGAACAGTATAAGCACATTAATACTAATATTGGATAATTTGACCGAGGAAACTATCTTCAAAAGCAAAATGACCGCCAGGAAAATGTTTTTGTCCATACTGCAGTATCCTGTACATGCAGGCTTCATTATTGGGGCAATTACCGATGTTATCTCTGTTGACAAATGTGATCATGTAGAACATAAATAATAATATAAAATGACTACGACAACATAGCCATGTGGACTTTCAAAATGGATGACAGGATAAAAACCACTTCGTCCATGTTTCAGCATTCACAAAATATGTGTATATAGATTTACACAAACCTACATTAAATAATAAATATTCTGGGATACAAGGTACATGAACATGATGAAGGTAAATGAACAACAGGAAGGTAACCCGTTGTTTCAGGTATTTAAGTAAGTGGACACCACCAATGTTAAACATGTATACATTCAAATACCACGAAGCACCCACCGTGCAGCCTGCTTCCCGAATTTATGACTAAAATGGAATTCAGCTAACAGACCCTTCAGGTGAAATATTGTTGCATGCACCATGTGTAGTTATTGTTATTAAATGGACTTTAGTATTGCATACATTACTTTATCTAACGTCGCTATAATGTGCTGTGTGGACCTTACTATACATAAACACTTAAAACACTTGGGTGGCAAATCATCCAACCTGCAACTAAATTCCTAATGACCTCGGGTCGCAATTTGTTAAATAGAGAATAGTAGGTTAGTGCCGTGAATGGGTAAACATATCTGGCAAGGCTCAGGAAACGGGATGGGCGAGGCTCTACCGAGCACATCCCGTTTCCGTGCCGCGCCAGATATTGTTTTCCCATTCACGGCACTAACCTACTATTCTATTTATCCCGTCAACACCTACAAATGGCTGTAAAATGCAAAAATATAACCACAGCCACCGCACATATTCATACGCAGTGATTAGGTCGTATTGACAGGATATCAAAAATGTTTCACGGCACCGTGTTTCACGGTACATACGCACTGTGTTGACGGGATGAATGTAGATATATCAGATAGACTTACTGGGTGTCATTACAAACACATGCACCACATAGTTTCCCGCAATTCCATGTCTACATAAGACCCATTTTCTCCTGATTCGAAATGGTAGGCAACTGGACTGGAGACCCGAGATACATAGTTTTATTCCATCATTGCTGATACTGTCATTATTTGCGTTTGTATCGACCATGATGATGACACAGTTGAAATAGTTCATTACGCTTACATGACAACTACATATAGGGGATTGAAATGCTATGTCTGTCGAGTGTCGAACTAGACTCATATCGCTGATACAACTTTGTTAACCCTTTCACCCCTAAGTAACTGGAATGGATTTTGATATGTTAATTTTGCAACCAATCCAATTGTCACAAAATAGTTTTCAGACTAGTCCATTTATGAAAAGGGTATATTTTTTTTCTCCAAAAATATATAAATTACTTTCAAAAAGTGCAGATCCTGATGAGACGGCTCGCTACGAGCATCCTCATCTGGATCTGCACTGTTTGCATAAACCGCTATAGCGGGCTTTCGGGTTCAAAAGGTTAAGCAAGTGAGACAGATGGAGAATAACATTGGTTTCGGTGTCATTATACACTAAATCCATGGATACCTATGACAATATACCATGTGCATACAATTACCCTACATGGTAGTGTTGGGAATCGACATTGAACATTGCATTCGATAAATCGGACTCCTTCGCCGATCGATTAACGATTAAATTCGTGATTAATTTATTACGATGGTTGGCCTTGTTGCCACCATTTGCATATATATGTAATTTCCAGCATTTGATTTGTGTGAAAAGTTATATATGGCATAAAAGCCTTATGTAGAACAGGACTCTAGATAAGAAATTATATAATTGAATATTGTCACTCCATCATTTCTGAAGCAATTGGGTATGTCAAAATTTTAATTTGGTAAAATAAAATCGCCCTACACATCAACAGACAGCAATTATTGAATAGTTTGCTTCGAAATGAAAACATGTCTTTGTATTTCATTAGAATTGTTTCCTTACATTGTTCATTGGAGACAATTCTAATGAAATACCAAGATGTGTTTTCATGGAAAATAAGAAAAATATGCTATATTTGTGGTTGGTCTGTTTATTGCATGTAAACGTACCACAACATTTGTATTGCTTTTTGATACTCGCTACTTCTGATTTCAATTGTCTTTTTTAGCAATTTTAATTAGGTATTTAAGCAAATACGCAGCTTATCTGGAGCGCTGTACAATAGAATACTATTTGCTGACTGGATTAAGTGATTGATATATACATTGTTTATTGCTAGTCATCTGATTTGATTTATTATTTAAAATACCAAACGTCATTTAACGTCTGACGCTAACATTAGTTCAGAGTTAGGTTGAAGGCGCGTCATCGCTATACGAATCCTTCTCGTGCTATGAATTGGAAGTTTTATTGAACAATGCAATAGAGCATGGCCAATCAAATCTTAGTTTTATAAACAGTGCAATTACTGCTGCTGATGATACAACACTACAGTAATTACTGTGATATGGTTCGATAACCACTTTGAGCCTGCTCATCCCCAGACACTAAGATTTATTATAATTAGTAGCCATTTCGCACCATTTTGGGCAAAATAAGTACTTGTAGCCGTGACTGGAGATTTGAGGCATACGGGATTTGTATGGAACCGTAACGATCTATATTGCTTGTTAGAAGCATGGCGGGCGTTTCATTGATGGAATATCGAACAGTGCAGATACTGATCAGACTGTGCGGATGCCCATGCTGATCTGGATATACATTGGTCGCAAAACCCAAACGCCCAATTTCTACAGTAATTACTCGCCATGAAACAATGTTTAAACTGGTAAAATCCGGCAAATCAAATTGGCAAGCAAGGATTGTGTCATATTCACACGTACAACAGTTAACTATCGAAGTAGTAGTAGTAGTACAAACAAAAGCCTACATGTACCTGTGTATAGTCTGGACTGATGCCCGCACCACAACTATGTGCTTTATTCGAAGCAAGACTAGTTTGTGTTTGGAAACACCCATAGCTCGCAAACAGTGCCTGCATTTAGAAATAAAGTGAAATGAATGTTATTGACGTTTTACTGCTATATTCAGATTTTCGAATACTTACATAATGCGTTCTGAGAAAAGAAATATTTGTTTTGAGATTTAACCAGTGTATCTCTTGATCAGCTAAATCACACATTACGCCCCAAAGGGATCTGCTTACCTTCGTTAAGAGATGCAATGATGATTATCTGATTAGCGACGACCAGCGTAGACCCAGATCAGACTGCGCTGATGCGCAGGCTGATCTGGGTCTACACTGGTCGAAAATGCATTAATCAATTTTTGTTCTCATGACAGAAATATCTGACATGACGCTTTTATCTTGTTTTCGTGTAATTCCGAAACTGACATGCTGCACTAATGTGCCGTACACGACTACATGACGCATTTTCTGTATTTACACACAAATACTGGTATAAATCGCGCCGAACCACTAAAAAAAGTGGGAGTCAACATTTGTCAGAAATAATATGTAAATTTCAGTCAGTTCATATTACGGAGATATCTCTTGTGGACGTCAAACTTTGTAAGTATGAATTACTAGTAAAACAAAAACAACAACAAATATGTATTTATCATTAATGGATAAAACATATTTACAAAACGCCTCATTCCCTCTTTTTTAATTATGAATGTCGATATTGATATAAATAAATAATAAATAAATACTGAATAAATATTAAGACGGCGCAACGACTGTTTCGCGAAACCTGCCCAAAGTGTATGTACATACAAACAATGCAATAACAATGTGTTGTTTTCGATAATATTAAATTTTATCAAAATTTAAGAATGAGCCTTCTTATTATTATTTCGTGAAATTTGGTCAAATCTTGATTTTATTACGAAAAATTGATTTGTCTATGGGAAGTTAACATTACATTGGGGAAAATGAGGTGGAGGAGCTGTGGCAGGAGTCAAAAACCAAATAAAAATGGAAATTAACTCCGAAACCTGGCTAGATAGCTTGGAAATGATCTAACTAAGAAAACAAAAGCTAGATTTTGAAAATCGGTCCACTATTTCTGAAATTATAAACATTTCCACATGAAAATCTCCACTCTCTGTGAATATGTCTATGGGAATTTAAGATGGATTTAAACATTTAAGTAGGTATTATGAACTATGAATTATAACCGTTTATAAAAGTTCCGTGTTTTAATGACGTCACACGTGACGTCACTTCGTTGCGAAATTATGTGATCTCATACCTAATATAGATCTTATATCTTGTATCTGATACATTCTCTCTTATTTTCGCAGACAGATGGCATTAACAACGGGGCTGATCGTACGATACGCTCTGATACTCCTACTTGCCATAGTAATCATGGCGACGGTTGTCAATTGCGGCGACATGGGCAATGGCGACGACGGTTACTATCCTGGGGCGGCCAGGTCGGGTGGCGGAGACGAAGGCGGATACGGCGACGAACGCGGATACCCTGGTAAGAAATGAAGGTACATGTATAATGAAATATACGTGCATATAAATTAAATCAAAGTACTGAAAGAACTGAAACTGTATCGCCATAAACAAACAAGTAGGAAAGTGTGCCTGCCCCACACTGATGATGCCACATAGGCAACATTTATCATGGGCGGATTCAGGGGGGGGGGCGGGGGGGCGGCGGACCCAGCGCGCGCCCCACCCCCCCCCCCCCCCCTAAAATTCGCCGAGTAAAGATTTTTTACAAGTTACAAGGCACGTTTCATGCCAAGTGCCATGTATTCCATGCATTTTTCCGCTCCGCTCCGCTCCGCTCGGTCGACTATTTTGCAATACTTGACTATATGATCGAACGAGCTTAGCTCGTTCGATAATATAGTCAAGTATTGCAAAATAGTTACGCCCCCCCCCCTAACCCGAAATCCTGGATCCGCGCCTGTTTATAACCATCTTGATTTGGTGTGGTGTGCGTTAATTACACCAATTGTGGAATTACATAGTATACACCAAATTGGAGCATAGAGACATACCTTAGTTTGATAGAGTTGCCGTCAAAATAGGTATTATGAAATATGAATTACATGTATACCATGTCTCCAGTGACAGCCACATTTACAGTACCGCAACCAGGAAGAGGCAAACGAGGCTGTCGCCTCGTCTGTCACTTTGTCCATTTTAAAGGTACATGCGAGTGCCCGCTATACAGATACAATCATTTAGTAATATTTATTTTACTGATTGTGACTCGCGGTGGTATCAGGCTATTTTCATATGCAAATGATAATTTAATTATTTTTACTAATTAATACGCCACCTGACAGATTATTAAGCATGATCATTGCACATAAAAAATAAATACAGAGAATAAATAGTAATGTCCGTTAACATTTTAAGGAAACACGGTTATTGCCCCTGATATCGGTCTGGAAATTTACGTCTGATATAATAATGCCAATCAATATGTGGGGTAATGGTGAATGAATGTTTATTTTTCCCGAAAATGTTTCCGTTGATGTCTGATATAAAGAACAGTATGTGCCTACTGATTGGGCATGTTCCTTTAAGAATTAAACAATCCCCGAGGTGATGGCGGCGAGAATGCTCTCTGACCCCCATATCGGGACTTGGTCAGCCTCGTCGGATTTTTGCCACTGGTTACGGCCTTGATTTATGTTTAGAATCTACCCTGGTAAGGAGTGAAGATACATGCATGAGACAAGTCACGTGATGTCGCACGGCGTGCGATTTTTCATGAAGTTTATCTATGTAGAAACTGTAGTATTTTCTGTAAATGACGTCGAAAGTTGACGAATCTTTCATAGCATTGGCTCTTTCAGGCCCGTACGCAGGAATTAATTTATTTGGGGGGGGGGGGGGGGGGGGGGGGGGGGGGGGGGGTGCGTTATCGACGGCGTGAAGGGCTAATAAACATTGTTGTTTTTTTGCACATTCACGGACAGACCTCGGCAGATTAACCATTTATTTCACCCCTAAATAACTGGAATGGATTTTGATATGTTAATTTTGCAACCCATTCCAATCATCACAAAATTGTTTTCAGACCAGTCCATTTATGAACATGAGGTGTTTTTGTTCTGAAAATTATGAAAATTACTTGCAAAAAGTGCAGATCCTGATGAGACGGCTCGTAACGAGCCGGCTCATCTGGATCTACACTTGTTGCCAATACCACTATACAGGCCTGTGGTCTGTGGTGTTGAACGGGTGAAGGGGGGGGGTTAAGGGGGGGGGGAGGGGGGTGGGGGGGGGGGGGGGGTGAGTGCCACTACACTACAGTATTGTATTTATGTACATTTATATAGAAATCATAGGATCCGTGTTTATCAAACGTTATGTGCATAAACTGTGTTATTATGCTTTGGAATTACAGGACTCCAGATAAGCTGCGTATTTGCTTAAATACCCAATTAAAATTGCCAAAAACCCAATTGAAATCGGAAGTAGCGAGTATCAAAAAGCAATACAAAATTTGTGTTACCTTTATCATGTTGCAGAAAACAATAAACAGACCACAAATATAACAACTTTTTCTTATTTTCCATGAAAATACCACAAATATAGCAACTTTTTCTTATTTTCCATGAAAATACCACAAATATAGCATATTTTTCTTATTACACTTCTTGGTATTTCATTAGAATTGTCTCCAAGGAGACAATTCTAATGAAATGGCAAGACATGTTTTCATTTCAAAGCAAACTATTCAATAATTGCTGTCTGTTGATGTGTAAACAGTAGTGTGATTTTATTTTACCCAATTAAAATTTTGAAATACCCAATTGCTTCAGAAATGGTGGAGTGACAATACTCAATTACTAATTCCTTATCTGGAGCCCTGTGAACTAGTAGCGTATTTCGCCAAAATCGCTAAGTGCATTATTCTAGCTAAGTACACTTTCAGTAAGAAAGTACATGTACTTGGGACCAAGAATTTGAAGTCTTGAAGTATTTACATGCAGGCTTAACAGTGGAACCTCTCTAATCCGGACACCCTGGGATGTACCCTGTACAGTGGGACCCTGTGATATCCCCAGTACAGTGGGATGTCCCCATGGTGTCCGGTTTAGTGGGGTTCCACTGTATTCGTCCTGAAATGTTGTATTTCACATAAAACAAATTCATCTGTAGGATCATTAAAATTATTATATCAATCCGGTATTTCCTACAATGTCACAATTAGTTTGATTAAGAAGTCTTTCATTTCATTAAATAAAAACAAGATTTAATCAATTTATTCATATGTAATAAAATAATTAATGTATTGAAAAAATATTAATTAGTTTATGGATACATTGGAAATTACTCCCTCAAAGTAGACTTATAGTCTGTTTCACGAAACCTGCCCAAATTTTACGGCTATATAAACAATGCAAAAACAATATTTTTTTCGATAATATTAAATTAAAGCAAAATTTAAGAATGAGCCTTCTTTTTATTTTTGGTTTTATTACGAAAAATTGATTTCTCTATGGGAATTTAACATGGGGGGAAAAGAGGTAGAGGACTTGTGGGAGGAGTCAAAAAACATTTTTTTTTTGGAAATTGACTCCGAGACCTCACTAGATATGATCTAACTAAGAAAACAAAAGTTAAATTTCAAAAATCGGTCCAGTATTTCTGAATTCTAAAAAATTTCCCCATGTTAAATCCCCATAGACATCTTCACTCCGTGAAGATGTCTATGGGGATTTAACATGAGGAAATTTTGTTTTCGCAATAAAATCAATATTTGACCAAATTTCACCAAATAAAAAGAAGGCTCATTCTTAAATTTTCCTTTAATTTAATACTATCGAAAATAATATTGTTTTTGAATTGTCTATATGGCCGTAAAATTTGGGCAGCTTTCGTGAAACAGACAGTAGGTAGATTCGCACACTTATGGATTTTGGAGAAATCGGCTGCATGACGTTTGATTGGTCGAGGCGCTTTGATATTTTCCCTAGTTGACCTACCAAGTCATATATTGTACAGTACTCTTATTGCATCGATACTAATACAGTAGAACCTCTCTAAACCGGACACAACTGCGACATCGATGTGTTACATTATCACAGATTTCACTGTCAAATATCTCTGATGTACCTCAGTTTTCATGATTGCAAAGCACACAGTCGTGGGTTTCAGTGTTCATATACCGGAAATACAGTGCAACCTCTCTAAACCGGACACCCTTGGGGACGCCCAAGGGTGTCCGGTATAGAGAAGTTGTACAAACTAAATAAGACACTGTCAAAAGATCCATGATAATCGACGAACGCGATTACCTGAAAAATATTCATTGTAAGTGCTGTTTTATATTTCTTATGTTCTGTCAAAACACGTGTATGACGAAAATATAGACTAAGATGCCAATGACAAAATTTTCCTCCTTTCATTTCAGATGTATAGCTAATCAAGCACGCCGTTAAGTAAGACCACCAATACCCGGACACAGATACGTGAACATTTGCGATGACGATTGGAACATTGCACATTTTCTTGGAATCCAGAATCAATGATTGTTACAGTTGAATTAAATCAAGCAAATATATAAACATTTGTATACGTTTACTGTTTGTATGTCAGCATTTCATCCCGACATTTTTCTACGAATATATTATTATTTCGATATAAATTAAGAAATTGGATTGGTTCAGGACCCGTGGTGCCTCTGATCATCTAATGATTCATGTATAATTGCTTCGTAAATGTGATGGGATATAAGCATAACATACATGTGGGCAGTCTCTTCTTACTATATCCTACACAGTGCATGGAGTTTTCATATCGGGCATCAGTATCCTATTTCACCAACATTGCAAAGTATACTTTACTAGCAAAGTATACTTTGAGGGAGTAATCATTTATTTTTTCTGAAATTCATTATTTCATATAAAACTAACAACTGCATATATTTGATGATTACAAGTATGCAGAATTATTATATTGAATTTATTACATTATCACAGCCAAAATGGCTGTGATAATATAATAAATTCAGTATAATAAAAATTAATAAATTTATCATAAAATTGAAAATTTCTCCCTCAAAGTATACTTTGCTACTAAAGAATACTTTGCAATTTTGATGAAATCGGCTACTGAGACTGTACAAGCCATCAGCCAGTGTTATCTCTTATTGCGTGTGACAAATAGGCAATAATATGACCTACCACTAATAACATGACAAACACATGCATACAATTTGGTGCAACATGATGGGTAGACGTTTGACTTCAGCAAGCTATACCTTGTTTTCATCAAATTTATATACAAAGTCTGATATCTGAAAGGTTTGTTGACCATTTGTTAAAATGTTAGAGAATTCAGTAACGACTGTGTAAAAGTAAGAACAATATACAGTGCTGTAGATATATACCTGTATTACCATAAATACTGTATCGAATCAAGTGACTTGTAAACGGTTATCTGAGTGTATTGTCACTGCTATCTACTTGCCTGCTATGCGAGTAAATACGGTTTTTACCTGTGGCAGATTCACTTTTAATAATAGACAGTGCATCAGTTTGACAGTTTACGCATTGAAAACTTGTCCATTGTATATTTGGTGAGTGATAGTAGAATGCTCAGATATCTAGCCATTTGTGTAGTCTGCTGGAATAATATTTATAGGACGTTGTCATCCTATATATGTGGGACGTATTGCACCAAATAGTATTATATTTTCTGCCCTAATATTTGCTGTAGGTGTCAAACGCTCCAAGTGGTGAAACTCACCGATAACATATACAAACTAAAATGGTGGAGATGACAACTCAATGTTCTGTATAATATACTCTATGAAGAACAGGGCCAGCTGTATTTTACATATATATTCAGTCACATGTATGATTCAACTACATTTGAAACAAACGGTCATATTCTATATATAGTCAGTCCTTAAGGTTGTTGTGCCCGAAATATGTTTTAAAATATCCACGGGGTTATCTAGTTATGGGTGATGATGTCACATACCTACCATATCGCAAAATATAGCGGGGAACTGGGTTCTCGATGTTAACTGCGTTCACTATTTCACATGGAGTTTTGATATTTTTCTAGTGGTATTCAGCTTTGTATATTATATTTCCGATCTCAAACCTAAAGCCCTTGGCCTAATCTGTATAGCTTCAAGCTGTCGTACTTATATACAAGCCATATTTCGAAACCTAATAAATCAAGTTTTATTATATTTTAAAAATTGTGTATTGAAAGTTACGGAAATTCGATTGAATGTTTCAAATCCACTGCGCGTTCAGTTAACAAATACCAATTTATACGTCTTTTCTTTGTGAAAATACTTGGAAATTGCAGCAACAACAACACGTTGCTTCCTGGATGTCACCCGCTTTCTGATTGGCTGATTATCTCGTGGCCACGACATAATAAGTCGTGGCCACGAGATAATTGACCAATCAGAAACTGCGTGGAATATTGGTAGTATTTTCTGATTGGACAATTATGTCGTGGCCACGAGATCTTTAGGTGTGTGTGTGTTTTTTTTATCTCGTGGCCACGACATAATAAGTCGTGGCCACGAGATAAATAAAAAAAAACACATCTGAATTATGTCGTGGCCACGAGATCTTTAGGTGTGTTTTTTTGTATTTATCTCGTGGCCACGACATAATAAGTCGTGGCCACAAGATAAATACAAAAACACACATGTCCCCTCCATGCTTCCGTACCATGCTTCCGTAGATGTGCTATTTGATCAGGAACTGCATTGGTCACAACTGCCATAAGCTCCATGTCTCCAGTCACAGCCACACATGATACTGTACAAAGTACATGTAGCTAACAATTTATGTCCAGCAATATGACATATTTTATATTTATAAGTTGGTGTATTATAATTGACAGGACTGTTTTGGTTCAAATATAAGGTACAGGGGCGGATCCAGCATTTGGGGAACGGGGGTTGTCTAGTTGCGAAGGTAACTCTTGCAATCTACTCCCGTACCGTCCTAGCTACGGACGGTACGGGAGTAATTGCAAGAGTTAACCGTTGTTACCGTTCGCAACTAGGGGGTTGTCCTATTTTCGAGCTCTTCAAAATGCACTTTCCTGTGTTTTACGGCATTTAAATTCAGATTCCAACTGGCGGTAAACTGTGATCTATGCGACCCGGACCCCCCCCCCCCCCCCCCCCCCCCCCCTCCTCTAGTATCGCCCCTGATTTATGATTACCTACATTACATCGGACGCTCAACTGTCCACATCTCGTTCTCTGTCAAATGCCGAGATTCCCTATTTCCCATATCCCCATAAGTGTACACATCATACACTATTATGTATTTCCTTCAGCCAGTTGCTACGGAACATAAGTGGACCTGTAACCTGACATACAATTTGAGTTGTAAAATATCGCATAAACGCATTTTTCGTCCAGTAACAGGCACACATTTCTATTTCTTGCGGCGGTTAGCCTACTAGTCGAAGATGTGTTTATGCACTATCTTCTCCATTTGACGCCTATTTCGACGTGAAACATTTCACACCGGCACGGAGTGCAGCACCAATACATTAGAGCATTTTCACTTTGAATATTGCGTAATATTGTATAGAGTATGTCGTTAAACGAATGTCAGGTTTTACAAGAAACGAGGCTATGCTGAGCTTCTTATGAAATAAGTCAACAAGTTACATAAATACCATACTAAATCAACACAAATGATTCTAGTTATTACATAAGCACTGCATCATACATGGAAGCAGCATTGACGACCTAAACGTGGTAAATGTTTGTAGCGAGGAATTTACATACTTTATTACACTATACGGCTGTAGTGTACAATAGTCGAATATTAACCATATGCCCTGTCTAATGGTTTTAAAGATACATGTCCACTCAGTAGGCACAACCTGTTCTTTACACGAATTAAGTAAGTTTATAATTGTGTCACTATTCCACCAGTTCTAATAATTACGAGTGCCCGCTATACAGATATAATCATTTAGTAATATTTATTTTACTGACAGTGACTCGCGGTGGTATCAGGCTATTTTCATATGCAAATGATGTTTAATATTTGTTTTATTATTTATACTAATTAAATGCATCACATGAAAAACTAATATGTTCGACAGATTATAAAGTATATGATCATTGTACATAAAATAAAAGATTAAAGTTACATGCCCACTCAGCAGGCACAATTTTTTCTGGCAAAAGAAACATTCATTATAGGAATGAATGGCCTTTTTGTGGAATTTATCGGGGTATAAACTTGGAAAAGTCGCGGGATTTTCCAAGTTTATATCCCCGATAAATTCCACAAAAAGGCCATTCATTCCTTATAATTCCAGCATTTGAATTAAATTCATCAAGAAAATGTGTTTATCAAGTTTTCCGTTTTCTT
Source organism: Conchocele bisecta (assembly GCA_029237695.1). Classification (NCBI taxonomy): domain Eukaryota; kingdom Metazoa; phylum Mollusca; class Bivalvia; order Lucinida; family Thyasiridae; genus Conchocele; species Conchocele bisecta. Next base: position 5,550,305 of record CM055279.1, read on the forward strand.
AATAATTATTTTAACTGCGCCTGACGGTTACGGAAAGTAGTTCGGCATGGAGTTTACTGGGATATCAATTCTGGACATTATGCGCATGCGCAGTGACAGATACAAGCCCCCGCGCGACGTTTGACGTTGTAAACAACTTGTGGACATAGTGGGGGGATGTTTTCGGCAAATTGTATTAAAATGTTTACCTTGGCGATATATTATTCACTCTGGCATGGAAACAGGAAGTACCTGAGTGACTTAGATGTGTCCGTTGCAAAATCGGGTCAAATGAACAGCTATTTTGATTTGCCCGATAAATTGATTGTCCGGATAATTGGTAGGACCCCTGTATACATTTATTTAATTCCTATAAAGAACAGTCTGTGCCTACCGAGTGGACATGTACCTTTAACATGTTAACGGATACTACTATTTGTTATCTGTAGACTGTAGTTACTTTTTGATGTGCAATGATAATACTTTCTAATATGCCGAAAATATTTTTTTTTCAGGTGACATTTTTAATTAGTATAAATAATTAAAACATATTATGCCTCATTTGCATATGAAAATAGCCTGAAACCACCTAGAGTCACTATCAGTAAACTAATATTACTAAATGATTACATCTGTATAGATGGCACTCTTTTTTTAGAACTGGTGGAATAGTGTCACAATTATATATACTTATTTAATTCCTATAAAGAACACGTTGTGCCTACTGAGTGGGCATGCACCTTTAATGGGATTCCCCTTCATTACTTCCGGTTTATAAGTGAATCACGTGGTCAGAATTGGGAATCTGTGCACTGAACCAGGATATTGGAGTCAAGTTGTAATAATCTTCCTGAATTTTCCGGCTCAGCGAATTGCAATCAGGAAGTCATTCAGCGGAAGTTTAAAGAAGACACTAGGTTACAATTCGGCAAGTAAATTAAAGCAAAATGGCCACTGATGAACTAGCGAAGAAGTTGGAAAGGCGAGACAGAATGAATGAGGGTGTGGAAGATGGTTCAATTTCACCTCAGAGTACAGTTTTCAACCCGTACACAGAGTTTAAAGAGTTCAGTAGAAAACAGATACAAGATTTCCAGAAAACGTTCAACAAGTAAGTAAATCAGAGAGATTTCATTGGGTGTCGTTTAACATAGTTGCATGCGGAGGTGTCCGATCGTTTAATAATTGTTTTGTTTACTCCCTCCATATACTCCATCTATTGCAATAGATGGAGTATATGGAGGGAGTAAACAAATTTATTTTTTTTAGCTTATTTTTTTTTCTTTATTTATTGATGGTTTTAGGCATATTTAATGTATTTATAGACCTCGGTCTGTTACTTCAACCTGTGGCCGGAGCATGATGTTACGTCAGAAACTTTACCGCCTGTTCTGGGAGACTGGGACTGACTCACGATCAGGGGGCCGTTTCACTAAACTTCTTGCGACTAAAATGTTCGTAAGTGAAAACTTATGATAGTCTGTAAATTCCACATTAACAACGTTTTCTTGTAGACAATTATTGGATTTACATTTATTGAGCGTAGCCTATGCTCAATAACTGTAAATCCATCAATTGATATTTCCAGACGATCCTAAATTTGCACTTACGAACATTTTAGTCGTACAAAATTTAGTGAAACGGGCCCCTGAGTCTTACATATATACTGTATATTTGTAGGTATGACACGGGCAAAGACAAGTTTATTGACTTTAACGAGTTGAAGTATATGATGGAGAAACTGAGCTCCCCCCAGACGCACCTCTCCCTAAAACAGATGATACGGGATGTTGATGAAGACCACGATGGTAAAATCAGCTTCCGCGAGGTTCGTACTTTCGATAGTGTTTCAATGCTCCAAATAAGGGGCTTATTTGCGTGTATTGAATGTAAGCATTTGGAACACACTCATGCCGCTATTACATGTAACATGACCGTGACCTATTTTACCTTCATATTTTGCGGAAACACTTAGCCATTTTAGTTTTCGTCAAGAAGTTTGTACCAGCTTCTTCATCATGGTATAACTTTAATATTACTTGACAGATTGCTTTAATTTTTGGACACTTGATACATGTGAGCATTTGGAACACACTCGTGCCCATTAACACACACACCCATTAACATGACCTTGACCATTTTAACCTTCACATGGTTGTGAAAACACTTGACCTTGACCTTTTTTGTATTTTAAACATGCACTTCTCTGACTGTTTTTATGATGCTTACTTTAGCACATGCCCATGATCATGTTACGGTCAAATGCCTCGGCAGGCGCAACACCACTTCTGTGGCGGATATCTTGTTGATCATTGTTCCCTATTTATTAAGGAAGAAAATCAATAATACATTTGTAACAGTAAAATACAAATTAAATTTGAAATATGAGGGTATAAAACTCTTTAGATACAAAACTAACCTGTAGCTCTGATCTCTGTAGCTGGATTGGCTTGAAACTTCATACGGTTATTAGTCATCATCCATATTGTCATTCTATGACCCACTTATGCGGCCGCTATGGCCCCTGTGCCAAAGGTCAAATGACTTGGAACTTGACGTTAATGTTCTTTTTTTTTGCATCAACCCTTTCAACACCACATGCCTGGTATTGGCGAAAAGTGTAGATCCAGATGAGCCTGCACGTGACGAGCTGTCTCATCAGGATCTGCACTTTTTGCAAACAATTTTTATATTTTTGAAAACAAAAATACCCCTTTTCCCCATAAATGGACTAGTCTGAAAATCATTTTGTGACGGTTGGATTGGTCGGAAAATTAACATATTAAAATCCATTCCAGTTACTTAGGGGTGAAAGGGTTAAAGTTTTTGAGGGGTACGTACCTCCATCAGACTGGGTGTTATTGATTTCTCATGCGACCGCTGTGGCCTTAGTGCCCAAGGTCAAATGAATTAGAAGTTTACGTTAAAAGTTTTTTGTTTTTTTGCATTAAAGATTTTGAGGGTGTAGTGTTATAGATTTCTTGTTACATCATGTTGCAGTTCCTGCTGATATTCCGGAAGGCGGCAGCAGGCGAACTGTCGGAGGATTCTGGGCTGTGTGACCTGTATCGCAACGTCACCGAGATCGACGTCGATAAGGCTGGAGTGTCCGGGGCCAAGGACTTCTTCACATCAAAGGTATAGACTTGTTGTGGAGATACCGTATTTATTCTAATAAACGCCCCCGGGGCAATTTGTGAGGATCAAAACGTGGAAAACAGGATCGAGATACGTTATTTTCACATACAAAAGCCATTTAAAACTTCAATCAAATCTTATAATGGCCCTAAATGATACTCTTTGGTGCTGATGGGCCGTTAAACACTATTCCATTCAATCACTGTTGATAGGCCATTAAACACCCATAAATCAATCCATTCAATCACTCAGTTCTCTCCTGGTGTTACAAGTACATGGCCACTCAGTAGACACAAACTGTTCTTTATATCAGAGATATCATCTGAGACATTTACTGGCAAAATAAACATTATTTTACAATTTCCACACGTACTGATTGGCATTATTATACAGTTTATATCCAACGTAAATTTTCCACACTGATATCGGGGGCGATAACGATGTTTCCTTAAAATGTTAACGGACACTACTATTTATTCTCTGTATTTATTTTTTGATGTGCAATGATTATACTTTATAATCTGTCGAAAGTACAAGTACTATTTTTGTTGCGCCCGCTTGCGGAAAGCGCGATATAGTCGGCCGTTTGGCGTACGTACGTACGTACGTACGTACGTACGTACGTACGTACGTACGTACGTGTGTCCGGTTAAAGTTTTTGGTTAAGCTGTAAGGTTAAGTTTTTTGGTTAAAGTTTTTGGTTAAGTTCTTTGGTTAAAGTTTTTGGTTAAGTTTTTTGGTTAAAGTTTTTGGTTAAAGTTTTTCGTTATACTATATCTCTGCAACTGCTTTGCCCATTACCTTGAAACTTCACATGGGTGTTTATCATCATCTATATTTTCATTCTACCCCCCTCCCGTGCGGCCCCTGTGCCCAATGTCAAGGTCAAATTACTTTGAAGTTTTTGGTTAAGTTTTTTGGTTAAAGTTTTTGGTTAAGTTTTTTGCTTAAGTTTTTTGGTTAAAGTTTTTCGTTATACTACATGTATATCTCTGCAACTGCTTTGCCCATTACCTTGAAACTTTATATGGGTGTTTATCATCATCTATATTTTCATTCTACCCCCTCCTGTGCGACCCCTGTGCCCAATGTGAAGGTCAAATTACTTTGAAGTTTTTGGTTAAGTTCTTTGGTTAAAGTTTTTCGTTATACTATATCTGCAACTGCTTTGCCCATTACCTTGAAACTTCACATGGGTGTTTATCATCATCTATATTTTCATTCTACCCCCCTTCCATGCGGTCCCTGCGCCCAATGTCAAGGTCAAATTACTTTGAAGTTTTTGGTTAAGTTTTTTGGTTCAAGTTTTTGGTTAAGTTTTTTGGTTAAGTTTTTTGGTTAAAGTTTTTTGTTATACTATATCTTTTTTTTTAGTGTCCATGCCTCGCCACAAGGCGCGACATGCAGGCCGAGGCCATCTAGTTTTAGGTGACCCTCGGGTCAAAAATGGGCATGGCCCGTGGGGTCAAATTGGGGTTAAATTTTATTTTTGACCGAATATGGTCATGTTATATATAAAATCGAAGGTATCAATGAGGCGATCACTCTGGTACATTTTTTGTCGAAATCGGATTGTTATGTCATCCAAGATGGCCGCCGAAAGGTCGTTATTTTATTAGAGATTTCAAAATTCTTCTTCACATGAACTGCTTGGCCCATGGTAGCCAAACTTAAAATTTATGGTCCATGGCTGAAGCCTTTTCAGATTTGTTAAAATGGAGGTCATCGCTAATCCAAGATGGCCGCCGTCTAAAAATAGCATAAATTCTTAAAAAATCTTCTCATGAGCCGCCAGCCGGATTTCGACAAAACTTGGTAGGAATGATCGATGTACAATGCTCTTTCAAAGTTGTTAAAATGCTGAACCCGGGTTCAAAAATGGGCGTGGCCCGTGAGGTCAAATTGGGGTCAAATTTTATTTTATTTTTGTCCGATTCATGTTATATATCAAATCGAAGGTATCAACGAGGCGATCACTCTGGTGCGTTTATTGTTGAAATTGGATGGTTATGTCATACAAGATGGCCGAAAGGTCAAAAGGTCGTTCTTTTTTCAGAGATTTCAAAATTCTTCTTCACATGAACTGCTTGGCCCATGGTAGCCAAACTTAAAAGTTATGTCCATGGGTGAAGCCTTTTGAGATTTGTTAAAATGGAGGTCATCGCTAAAGCAAGATGGCCGCCATCTAAAAATAGCATAAATTCTTAAAAAATCTTCTCATGAACCGCCAGCCGGATTTCAACGAAACTGGGTACCAATGATCGATTGGGGGCAAATTTTATTTTATTTTTGACCGAATATGGTCATGTCTATATCAAATCGAAGGTATCAAAGAGGCGATCGCTCTGGTATATTTTTTGTCGAAATTGGATGGTCATGTCATCCAAGATGGCTGCCGAAAGGTCAAAAGGACGTTCTTTTATTAGAGATTTCAAAATTCTTCTTCACACGAGCCGCTAGGCCCATGGTGGCGAAACTTCACAGTTATGGTCCATGGGTGATGCCTTTTCAGATTTGTTAAAACGGAGGTCGTCATTAATCCAAGATGGCCGCCGTCTAAAAATAGCACAAATTCTTAAAAAAAATTCTCATGAAGCACTAGCCGGATCTCGACGAAATTTGGTAGGAATGATCGATGTTGAATGCTCTTTCCAAGGTGTTAAAATCGTGACCCCCGGGGTCAAAAATGTGCGTGGTCCGTGGGGTCAATGAGGCGATTGCTATGGTGCAATATTTGTCGGAATCGGATGATTATGTCATCCATGATGGCCGCCAAAAGATCCATTTATTCAAGATTTTGAGCGTCTTTTTCTCAGGAACCACATGGCCGATGCTGGCCAAACTTCATAGTAAGTTAAGATCCTTGGGTAAAGCATTTCCAGATTTGGTAAAATAGGAGTCATCGCTTAATCCAAGATGACCGCCATCTAAAAATAGCACAATTTTTTTAAAACACAATGTCACATTCTCCTCTGGTGTTCATGGAGTCAGGTGAGCGAATTAGGGCTATCATGGCCCTCTTGTTTCAGATAATGTCTTTAATTATCAGTAGCCAATGTCTATTTCTGAAATGTTAGTAGCCAAGTGGTTATTTCAATGGCCAAATGGCTGCTGCGCATACCAGTAGCAGTTGTGGCATTTTGACCCGTGACCTTTGATTTTGACCCGTGACCTTTGATTTTGACCCGTGACCTTTGATTTTGACTTGGAATTTGCAGCACAGCGGTCAGATTTGCTATATAAAACATACTAAATTTGTATTTTACACTCAAATTTAGTCTTGATCGACCATTTTGACCTTGAATTCTGGAGGCTGTTCACAGCCTTGCCTCTCACTCTGTATGCATAGCTCCAGATAAGCTTTGTGTCTAAAGCGTACTACACCCCCTGATTTCAAAATCATTGCGTATTTTACTTTTACAAATGGATTATTGATTTTCCTCATTACTAAATAGGGAACAAATGATAAAAAAAATTAAAAATTTAAACATTCACTTATTTGAGCTGTTTGCTTTTTGCATTTCAACTAAGTGAATTTTCAACTTTATGACAGTATTTTCACTACTCAATTTGAAAATCAATGCGTATTTTCACATTGCTGTGCGTATTATGTACTCCCACTGTTGATATTATAGGAATGAATGGCCTTTTTGTGGAATTTATCAGGGTATAAACTTGGAAAAGTCGCGGGAATACTGGACGAATGGCCGGAAGGCCTCGTCCAGTATTCCCGCGACTTTTCCAAGTTTATATCCCCGATAAATTCCACTAAAAGGCCATTCATTCCTTATAATTCCAGCATTTGAAATAAATTCATCAAGAAAATGTGTTTATTTTCCGTTTTCTTAAGAATTATTTTAACTGCGCCTCACGGTTACGGAAAGTAGTTTGGCGTGGGAGTTTACTGGGATATAAATTTTGGACAGAGACTTGCTACGGGCCAATCAAATGTTAGGGAATTGTGTAAATATTTTTGTGCTGGAATTATTCAATGCGTATTCAGCTAAAATGATTGCGTAAAATATACCAACACGCACCTTATCTGGAGCTCTGTGTATGTGGTGTACTTTACACTTTGCATGCTGGGAAACTTGTGGGCTATACATAGATAAAGAATATCAGACGACATTTCGTTATATTTATGCCCCACCACGATATTGGAGGGGGCATTTAGTGTTAGTTACCCTTGTTCGTTCGTCTCGTCCGTCACTAACCTTGTAAGTCGACTTATAAAACATTTAAACCGTACTAGCTCCAGACCTGCAATTTGGTATGTAGCTTCCTTATGATGAGTAGATGCACACAGTTTATTTGGACTTTTGATTCGACCCCGGGGTCATGGATTATCTCCCCCTTTTCGACCTGGTGGGCGGTCTGTTGGGAGTATACGAATGGTAATTTAATGATGGGTTTCATCCGTACCGGAATCCCGAAATTCCTGATTTGACCCTCAGGTACGTTTTTGGCAATCTTGTGTGTGAGAGTTGAATCCGGCCTAAACAATAATCGCCACTGAACATTAAACATTGTAGATCAACGCACAGACGGAGGGACAGAAATTCGAGCGAGAGATTCGTGAAGAACAGGAGCTACGGAAACAAGAAGCGGAGGACGCGAAACAACGAAAGGCTTTGTTCAAAGACAAGACGACTTTCTTTGTCAAGGCTGCAGAGGACGCGTAGATTATCGGGTTGTAGATCATTCAGGAATTGCCTTCTCTTTCCCTCAAGCCACGATTTTTAATAATGACCCTTTGCGGGCATTTTGACCTTGGAAATTTTATTTTGACTCGTGGAATTTGCAGCACAGCGGTGAAATTTGCTATTTACATAAAACATACTACTGTAATACACAGAGCTCCAGATAAGCTTTGTGTCTATAAGCGTACTATAACCCCTGGTTTCAAAATCATTGCGTAGTTTACTTTTACAAATGGATTATTGATTTTCTTCATTATTAAATCAACTAAGTGAATTTTCAACTTTATGACAGTATTTTCACTACTCAATCTGAAAATCAAGAGTATATTCACATTGCTGTGCGTATTACATACTCCCACTTTTGATAATCGATGTATATTCAGCTAAAATAATTGCGTAAAATACGCCAATACGCACCTTATCTGGATCTCTGAATACATACACTAAATATTCAGACACCCTTTATTTGGGGAAACATATAATACTATCTGGTTTCCCATACAACAGTGAGTGTGCCAATATTTAGGGATAATATGGCAGTAAGTTGTCTAATCATAATAACAAGTGTGTTTGGATATAATTTGCTTTGGGAATATGGGTTTCCCAAAGGAAATTGTGTCCGAATATTTAATGTTAATATGGTAGATTGTATTTGACCCTTAAATTTAGTCTTGATAGGCCATTTTTACTCTTGAATTCTGGATGCTCTGAAGTCTATACAGTGAAACCTCTCTAAACTAGACACCCCAGTGCCTGGTTTAGAGATGTTCCACTGTAAATCTGGCATATGACCATTCTGGGACATACTGATGTCTTTTGCAATCATGAACATGCATTATTATCTGAGATGTGTTACCAAGAAATCTCCAAATTTTACTGATGTATTCAGAACACAGAAACTTTTTTTTTTTATAATATTTAGCAAAATTTAAGACTTACTACAAAAACTACATGGCTGAATGTCCAATTTAAATGTAGTTTTGTACTGTATGTGGATTGTGGTCAATTCATTTTTATAATATTCTGGGTTCTTTAATATTTAACTACTGTCTGTTCCACATTTTGCTGCCGACAAACTTTTGGCTGTTAAACACATTAAATCTAAAAAATATTTTAAAAGTACTTTTTTATCAATAAGAAAAAAATCTCCCCAAAAAGAAATATTTGATGAAATTCCATCAAATATTTATTTTATTGCGAAAAAACGATTTTCCTATGGTAATTTAACATGGGGGCTAAAAATAGATTTTTTAAAAATATTTTTTTATTTGTGGACCGATTTTCAAAATCTAACTTGTTTTCTTAGTTACATCATTTTTACTTTCCAAAATTTTGCGTTTTTTGATCCTTCAGTTTTGGAAATTGACTCCCCATGTTAAATTCCCATAGGAAAATCGTTTTTGTCTCGCCCGCGAAAGCGAAAAGCGAGACATAGGTTTTGCTTTTCCGGAGGCGGCGGCGTCATCATTCAATGTTAAGTTTTCGTGTTACGGTCATTACTTCAACACCTTATCAGCTACAGTCATCAAACTTTATACATACCTTTACTATATGTAGATGAATATAGGACTATTCTTGGGGCCCCAGGGTCAAGGCGGAACAAGGCGAGACATTTGATTCCGCGGAATTCTTGTTTCGCAATAAAATCAATATTTGATGGAATTTCATGAAACAAAAAAATTTGGGGAGGGTGACTTTTTTGTTATTGATGAAAAAATTCTTACTTTTAAATATTTTTTAGATTTAATGTGTTTAATGGCCAAAAGTTTGTCGGCAGCAAAACGTGAAACAGACAGTAGTGTATTAAATATCCTGTTTTTAACAATTGTCAGAATACACACACTTACCGGTACGACCAGCAACATTTGGGATTCTGGTATTTTCTTTTATATTTTAAATTCTTTGACAAAAGCACATGTTATCGTTATTGTAGTTAATTGTTTATTAGCAGTAGAGTAGAAGCTATCCATTCTAGTCAATTCATGGCCGTATAAATTCAGAAGTGATACAAATTTAAAATAATTTATTGCATAAAATGGGCTTTCACAGTTTAATGACGCAGTGTAATAAAATTCACAATACACATGTGTAATAAATATGCAAATGAGACGGTACAGAAAACGTGTTAGGTAATCAATACAGTTTCAAAGAATGTTGATGTGTTTATGCAGTAAATAGAATCTAACAGGGCTCCAGTAGCCGATTTCATCACAATTGCAAAGTATACTTTACTAGGAAAGTATACTTTGAGGGAGTAATCATTTATTTTTCCTGAAATGCATTATTTCATATAGAACTAACAAATGCATGTATTTCATGATTAAAAGTATGCAGAATTATTATACTGAATTTATTACATTATCACAGCCATAATGGCTGTGATAATGTAATAAATTCAGTATAATAAAAAATAAGAAATTTTCAAAAAAATTGAAAATTTCTCCCTCAAAGTATACTTTGCTACTAAAGTATACTTTGCAATGTTGATGAAATAGGCTACAGATAAGGAATTAGTAATTGAGTATTTTCACTCCATCATTTCTGAAGCAATTGGGTATTTCAAAATTGGGTAAAAGTATAATCACACTACTGTTTACAGACAGTAATTATACCCCCCGCAACGAGTTGTGGGGGGGTATACTGGAGTCAGGTTGTCCGTCCGTCCGTCCGGGTAAACTTAACATCAGAGAAATATTGTTATAACTTCTATTTCCTTCATCTAAAATGCTTGATATTTCACACATGCATTCCTGTAAGGCTCTACTACCATGCTGTGCCAAATCCACGACCGTCCAACCCCCGCAGATCCCAAGGTCAAATACTTAGTCGGTAAACTTAACATCAGAGAAATATTGTTATAACTTCTAGTTCCTTCATCTAAAATGCTTAATATTTCACACATGCATTCCTGTAAGGCTCTACTACCATGCTGTGCCAAATCCACGACCGTCCAAACCCCGCAGATCCCAAGGTCAAGGTCAAATACTTAGTCTCTTTACAAAACTTAACATCAGAAAGAAAATATTGTTATAAACTTCTATTTCCTTCATCTAAAATGCTTAATATTTCACACATGCATTCCTGTAAGGCTCTACTACCATGCTGTGCCAAATCCACGACCATCCAACCCCCGCTGATACCAAGGTCAAGGTCAAATACTTAGTCTCTTTACAAAACTTATCATCAGAGAAATATTGTTATAACTTCAATTTCCTTCATCTAAAATGCTTAATATTTCACACATGCATTCCTGTAAGGCTCTACTACCATGCTGTGCCAAATCCATGACCGTCCAACCCCCGCTGATCCCAATGTCAAGGTCAAATACTCTTTACAAAACTTAACATCAGAGAAATAAGTTATAACTTCTATTTCCTTCATTGAAAATTCTTATTATTCCTCTAAGGTTGTACTATCATGCTGTGACAAATCTACGACTGTCCAACCCCCGCTGATCCCAAGGTCAAGGTCACATACTTAGTCTCTTTACAAAACTTAACATCAGAGAAATATGTTATAACTTCTATTTCTTTCATTGAAAATACTTAATATTTCATATGCTGTGACAAATCCCCGCTGATCTCGAGGTCAACGTCACATACATACCGTATAACCTCGACTTAACGCCCCCCTCCTTAATACTAATAAACGCCCTCCCCCCCACCCCCCCCCCACCACCCCCGCCCAAATAAATTTTTTTTTTTTTTTTTTTACCAATGACCGCCAATTTCAAACACAAATAATCCTTAAATCAATCCTAATTTGTGTTTCAAATTGGCGGTCCTTGGTAAAAAAAATTTTTTTTTTTCTTTTTTTTTTTTTTTTACTGGCTAATAAACGCACCCTCAAATAAATAAAAAAACAACAAAAAAACTTTTTTTTACCAATGACCGCCAATTTCAAACACAAATAATCTTTAAATCCTTATTTGTGTTTGAAATTGGCGGTCCTTGATAATTCCTTTTTTTTTTTTTTTTTTAATTGGCTAATAAACGCCCCCCCCCCCACCCCCCCTTTTGTAAAATATAACGCCTCCAGGGGCGTTAATTCGAGGTTATACGGTAGTCTCTTTACAAAACTTAACATCAGAGAAATCGGTTATAACTTCTATTTCCTTGCTCGGATCTGCTTCACATTTCACACACTCATTGCTCCAATGGACCTCTACCACCCTGTGACAAATTCACGTTCATGCCGCTCGCACTAATCCCAGAGTCAAGGTCACAAGCCCACACACTTGGAAATTTGTACATATTTTAGGGGTACCTGGGCCCACGCGGGGGTATTCCGTAAGCCTCGCTTACTGACCAATCTAGTTATTGAATAGTTTGCTTCGAAATGAAATACCAAGATGTTTTTTCATGGAAAATAAGAAAAATATGCTGTATTTGTCTGTTTATTGTTTTCTGCAGCATGATAAAGGTACCACAAAATTGTTAATGCTTTTTGATACTCGCTACTTTATCATATAAATATGATTTCAATTGGTTTTTTGGCAATTTTAATTGGGTATTTAAGCAAATACGCAGCTCGACTGGAGCTCTGATCTAACATTTTTGTTGATCTGCATAGCCTCATTTCTTATGAAATCAGTAAACTCGTTTAAATAAATATAATAGTATTTGTTCTGAGAATTTTGTCAACTTTTCATGTCATTTCTGAAAAATATCACAGTTTTTGTGAATATTTTCTCATGAAAAAATCGCACGTCTTCTTACTGTAGGTACAAAATCACATGCAGGGATTCCGCTGGCGATCGCCACTTGGCGATAAAAATAAACAATTGGCGATAAAAAATTACAATTTTCTAAAATTGTAATTTTTTATCGCCAATTGTTTGTTTTTATCCTATTGGTTATTCCTTTTTTTTTCTTTTTTTTTTTTCTTTTTTTTTTTTTTTGAAGTGGCGATTTTTCCCAGCGGAATCCCTGACATGGCATGTCTCGTAGAAACTCCGATATGTTTCATAATCATGATATACTCTCATACATTTAATCAACAACCTTTAACTATGTGTTCTTATATATTTCTCTTTGTTTATCTGTATATTTGTTTAATCACAGAATCGGTTCTATTTTATACTTGTATATCCATGCACAAATAACTACGGAAACAGGGGACGTAGGATTATTTTTTTTCTTTGTTAATTTGTTCCCACGAAATAACAATTTATTCCCTCGATTTAACAATTCGTGGGAACAAATTAACACTTAGTTCCCTCAATTTAACAATTCATTCCCACGAAAATAACAATTCATTCCCACGTGAACGAATTGTTAATTTGTGGTAACGAATTGTTATATCGTGGGCATGAATTTTTAATTCGAGGGAATGAATTTTCTTTTCATGGGAACAAATTGTTATATCTAGGAAACAAATTGTTTAAAAATTGAGGTAACAAATTGTTATTTAATGGGAACGAATTAATAAAAAAAAATCCATGTCCCCTGCGGGGCTCCGTAAATAACAGTATTTACTCTTGTGTGTTATGTCTGCTGATGTCTGCTGTTTTTCATTTTTGCCTTAATTCGTAACAAAAAAAACGGTTTTGACTGCACATGAGAATCGTCTCCAGTCTCCAGTGGAGACGATTCTCATGCGCTGTCAAAACCGGTTTTTGTCGAGAAATATTGAAAATAAAACATTTCCAGCAGACGACAACATTTAATTCAGCATCGTTAGGGTTAAAGGTACATTGCAATGTATATACAGTCGACACTCGTTTACTCAAAGTTCAAGGTGGTTGTTGGTTTGGAGCATATGATCTGTAATTTAACAATCGGGATTCATCCTTACTGGAATCCCAACCAGAGACCTGGTTTGACCCTCAGGTACGTCTTTGGCTTTCTTGTATGTGAGAGTTGAATCTGGTTATACCCTTTATAAGGGTAATCCTACCAGTATTACATTTAGGGGAAGGGGCCAAGTGACTTTGGTGTGGTACGGACCTGGCACCAGGTTCGGTTATTCTAATTTCAGGGCTGAATATATATTTATCTCGATGTAAATATTCCGTTCTGATTTTGGGATTTTGCCCCCAATGCAGCAGGTTAAATACGGGATTAAACCCGTTGGCCCGGCCTTAAATGACCTTAGCTGTTGATAGGCCGTTAAACACCAATAAACAAACAAACAAAACCCACTGGAAAAGTCAGTGTTTGAAAAACATATACCTCATCATGTCTAAACAATTTGTTCCACCATTTGACAAAACCAGGCTTATTGTAATTTCAACTGGCGAATATCCAGACTAACCTTTGCACAGTCTGGGGGCCGTTTAACTAAACTTTGTACGACTAAAATGTTCGTAAGTGAAAAATTATAATATTCTATAATTCCAGCACAAAAATATTTACACAATTCCCTAACATTTGATTGGTCCGTAGCAAGTTCTGTCCAAAATTTATATCCCAGTAAACTCCCATGCCAAACTACTTTCCGTAACCGTGAGGCGCAGTTAAAATAATTCTTAAGAAAATGGAAAATAAACACATTTTCTTGATGAATTTATTTCAAATGCTGGAATTATAAGGAATGAATGGCCTTTTTGTGGAATTTATCGGGGATATAAACTTGGAAAAGTCGCGGGAATACTGGACGAGGCCTTCCGGCCTTCGTCCAGTATTCCCGCGACTTTTCCAAGTTTATACCCCGATAAATTCCACAAAAAGGCCATTCATTCCTATAGTAAATTTCGCATTAACAATGTGTTCTTATAAGCAATTATTGGATTTGCATTTATTGAGCATAGGCTGCATATGCAGCCTATGCTCAATAAATGTAAATCCATCAATTGAAATTTCCAGATGATCCTAAATTTGCACTTACGAACATTTTGGTCGTACAAAGTTTAGTTAAACGGGCCCCTGGTCTGGGTCTAGAACAGTATGGAATAAAAACATACTACAAGATTGTACAGTGGAATCTCTCTAAACCGGACACCAAGAAAACATGTGATCTTGTTTGTGATGAGTTTCTTGGTCATGTATGATAATGTATGTTCATGATTGCATAGCACACAACTCTGGTTGTGAAAGATAAAATGCCTGATTTACAGTGAAACCTCTCTAAGCCGGACCTCCCTGGACAGAAATGAAATAAGCCTGGTTTTGTGAGATGTGGTACAAGTCTTTGTGTTAGATTTAGATAAATTTTCTGTAACAGATGTCTACAGTTAGTTACAATTTTTTAACAGCGAAAATATGACCTGTGCCTAGAAAAATGTGGCTTATTGAGTTTTGACCAGTCTCCTAATCCGCTAGACTAGATATCCGGATCTGAATATATTTGTTCGCGATGTAAATATTTTGTTCTGATTTTTGGATCCCCCCCCCCCTCCCCATGAAAAAAGAAAAAAGGTTAAATACGGGATCCAACCTGTTCGCCTGGTCGTAAATTATCTGAGCTGTTGATAGGCTGTTAAACACCTATATACAAACAAATAAATGGAGAATTTGGCGATATGCAATAGTAACCATGGCACTGGTCGTAACTTAAATAAGCCCCTTTTTAAGCTACTTTTCTTTTTGCTGATTTTGACGTGGATACATGTAGTTGAAGCAATTAGTAGTTAGGTCGATTATAATTCATTTGTTAGATTTGTATATTAGGTGCTATTAACCCATTTTATGCTGTGGATACATTTTGTTTGTAGAAAATCATAATTATTTTATTTATATTATATCAGAAGTATATGTCATGACCACCAGTTGAACCGTCTCGTCGAGATGATTCAAATGAGTGGTCACAACATATACTTTCGTTGAGAAATAACAAAAATTAAATATTCCATTCCCGTGTGTTCTGAATGCAATCATACCTGTGTCAATCAGGGGGCCGTTTCACTAAACTTCGAACGACTAAAATGTTCGTAAGTGCAAATTTAGGATCGTCTGGAAATTTCAATTGATGTATTTACGTTTATTGAGCATAGGCTGCATATGCAGCCTATGCTTAATAAATGTAAATCCAATAGTTGTTTGCAAGAAAACATTGCTAATGTGACATTTACAGACTATCAAAATTTTGCACTTATGAACATTTTAGTCGTACAAAGTTTAGTGAAACGGGCCCCTGATTCTGAAACTGGCTTCGTCGTGAGAAAATTGGGACTATTGACACGTATAGATTCTGATTAACTTGTACATTTCCCCACTCTGCATTATTACATTAAGTGGGAAAGTGTGTCACACAGGATAGTAGACCCAATTATTCTGGTGGCTTAGCTATAGTTTATGAATACATGTAGTTGCCTTATTATGTTCATAGTTATTCAGTTTATTTTGTACGCTTTCTTTATAACAGGTGCTGTAATATAAGGGTACTAAGATGTCAGTATTTTATGTAAATACATCTACACACATTTATATTTTTTAATTAGCTTGTTCATAATTTAGCAGCACTCATTGTAGCTCCGCCTCTGTGCAATTTTAGTTTTAATTATCTCATGCATAATTCAGCAGCATTCATTGTAGCTCCGCCTCTCTGTGCAATTTTAGTTTTAATGAGCTCATGCATAATTCAGCATTACTCTCGTCTAGCTCCGCCTCTCTGAGCAATTTTAGTTTTAATGAGCTCTTGCATAATTCAGCATTACTCGCGTCTAGCTCCGCCTCTCTGAGCAATTTTAGTTTTAATGAGCTCATGTATAATTCAGCATTACTCACTTGTAGCTCCACCTCTCTGTGCATATTATTTTAATTAGCTCATGCATAATGCAGCATCACTCATTCAGCTCTGTCTCTGCAAGTGGAAATAAGGGCTGTTACAAAAGCATTTGAACAAATGTCTAAAATGACCGTAGCTGTTGAGATGCCTTTACACACTATTAAATAAATAAAGAAAGGAATTTGAACAAGTGTATGTGTAAATATACAATTTCTGGCTCACATGCCGACTCTGACCATCTTGCAAATCTGACTGACATCAACACCATTTATACAAAATTTGCATATTGAGGAGCTGGAGTGACATTTAATATGCTTAATATAGATCTGATTATGTTGATCTGTTTCTTTTTGACTATTATCCATTGATTGTGTTTATTTCTCCATGAATGTATTTGGGCCTCGACTCCAGTATTGTCTTTCCTTGTCGTACCACCAAATTTGCCGATATCGATTTTGAAATTCAGACATACTTCCAGTAAATTTGTCGAAAACTTTTTTTATCGTGTTTTTTTCACATTATTCATTTCAGGGATAGACTACAATCTTTATTTGTTTCTCATTTGTTAATTCTAATCTCAGTCATTGTTAATTATGCTAGATCTGATGTGTATATGTTTGATAGTAAATGTTGTACGTTGTTTCATAGGGTAGGATAGAGTACTGAATTTATTACATTATCGCTGTTATAATATAATAAATTCATTATAATAAAAATTAATAAATTTATCCTTAAATTGAAAATTTCTCCCTCAAAGTATACTTTGCTAGATAAGTATACTTTGCAATGTTGATGAAATAGGCTACTGATCAGGGTCAGTGGGTGGCAGATTGGAGAATGGGATGGATAATTTAACGATCGGGATTCATCCTTACAGGTCGGGTTATTCTAATTTCAGGGCTGAATATATTTTTTCTCAATGTAAATATTCCGTTCTGATTTTGGGATTCTCCAATGCAGCGGGTTAAATGCGGGTCGAACGCATTGGCCTGGCCTTAAATGACCTTAGCTGTTGATGGGCGGTTAACACCAATAAATCGATCTATTCAACTACACGGGTGTTCAGGGGCCCGTTTCACTAAACTTCCTACGACTAAAATGTTCGTAAGTGCCTATGCTCAATAAATGTAAATCCATAAATTGAAATTTACAGACGATCTTAAATTTGCACTTACGAACATTTTAGTCGTAGGAAGTTTAGTGTAACGGGCCCCTGGTGAAAAACACAGAAATGCCCATTTTGTCTTGGCGAGTCACTTTGTAGTGAAGTCATGTAACACTGTGTTATGTCACTTATATTCAGGGTACATTGTTGACCAAGTAAAGGTCTCTTTTATCTATAAATCTTCATGACATTTTTATATTTTCACAAAACAGTACATGTATATGAAGGTTGCCTAGCTATGATCATGTATATGTCACTGTGGCCTGGAGAAATGGGGCTTGTGGGATTTGTGACCAGTGTAGCTCCTGATCAAATAACACACTGATGGTGATTTACATTGCTTGTTTGAAACAGGAAGGATGTTTCATTAATGGACTGGTGAACAGTGCAGATCCTGATCAGACTGTGCGGATGCACATGCTGATCTGGATATACACTGCTCGCAAAACCCATAAGCCACATTTCTCCAGTCACAGCCACATGTTGGGTGGTTGGTCGAGCGAACGTGAAGGCGTAAATTAACGGTATGGGTTCCTCCTTATTCACGATTTGCCTAGTTTGGCCCTCGGGTACGTTTTTATCTTTGGCTCTTTTGTTACCTGGGAGTTGAATTGGGTTATTGCCCATTATAAAAGCAGTAAGATTATTACTGACTTTTGGGAGGGGGCCAGGTGATTCTGGTGTGGTGAGGACCTGGCATCACATCAGGATTATTCTGATTTCAGGGCTGAATATATAGTCTTTTTTATTGTAAATATTCAATTCTGATTTTGGGATTTTCCCGTCATTTGTACATGAACTTGTACATGTACTTGTACAGGTAATATATGGGATTTAGTACTAAACCCATTGACCCGGCCTTAAATGACCTTAGCTGTTGATAGGCCGTTAAACCCCAACAAACAAACAAACAAACATTTCTCCAGTCACAGCCACATACACTTTCATCTGTGTGTTTTTATGTTTTTGCATAAAAGAGAGTCGGAAGGTAGATAACTCTTGACTAACATTGGTCGTGCTTTCATCTCGTACATTTTCTTTTCACTCTGAAAGTTTCATCGCAAATCAGTCAGCATGCGATGGGTAATTTAACTATTGGGATTCATCCTTACCGGAATCCCGACCGGAGACCTGGTTTGACCCTCCTGTTCATCATTGGCATTCTGGTATGTGACAGTTGAATCTGATTAGACCCCTTATGTGAGACATACGATTATTCGTAATCCTATTACTTTTAGGGTAAGGCAGGGATTCCGCTGGCGATCGTCACTTTCGCAATTGGCGATAAAAATAAACAATTGGCGATAAAAAAATACAATTTATTTTATTTATTTTTCGAAAATTGTAATTTTTTATCGCCATTTGTTTTCTTTATTTTGAAGTGGCGATTTTTTTATTTTCCCCAGCGGAATCCCTGGTAAGGGGCCTCATGACTTTGGTGTGGTATGGACCTGGCACCAGGTCAGGTTATTCTAATTTCAGGGCTGTATTTATTTGTTCTCCATGTAAGTATTTCTAGGACACGCCTCATACACGTATTGTATTGAATTTTGTATTCTCCTGCGTTTATTTTCCAGAATGTGTGGAGATAAATTCACCAGAACTTGCTCAATACCTTTCCTGGCCTACTTTTCATCAAGAAATATCCATTATTTGATTACATTCAAATTAACCCATTACTGTCTGACCTTAGCTGTTGATAGGCCGTTAAACACCAATAAATCCAGTTAACCATTACTGTCTGAGGATACACCATTTTGTTGATGGAAAATTTCACCTTTTTTTTGTGGGTGACAGTTGGGAGTAATCAGTTCTCACCAAGGCCTGGTTGCTCAAAGCTTCTGTTAGCTTAACAGACTGTTAAATCCTTAACAATGCTAAGGATTTAACAATCTGTTAAGCTAACAGAGGTTTTGAGCAACCGGGCCCAGAAGTATATGTTGTGACCACTCATTTGAACCGTTTTGAGACAGTTCAACTGAGTGGTCACAACATATTCTTTTGCATAGAAAAAAGAAAATTCTATGAGCAAATATATGTCTCACATATAAGTCTCACAATTTGCTTACGCCCAAAAGCTTAATTGGGTAAGAACGTCTCTAATATACCGCGTCACTTTCACCAGATATTCTATGTTGCCATTAACTCTTTGCATGCTGGGAAATTTGTGGGCTATAAATAGTTAAAAAATAGCAGATGACAATTCATTATATTTTCTTTTACTTCTTATAAATGACATGAATATGTCTTGGAATTTCATTAGAATTGTGTCCAGAGGACACAATTCTAATGAAATTTCAAGACATTTCAAGACATATTTACTGGTGTGGCGAGGACCTGGCATCAGATCAGGATTATTCTGATTTCAGGGCTGAATATATAGTTTTGTTATTGTAAATATTCAGTTTTGATTTTGGGATTTTCCCCCCATTTGTACATGTACTTGAACATGTACATGTACTTGTACAGGTAATATATGGGATACCATTGACCCGGCCTTAAATGACCTTAGCTGTTGATAGGCCGTTAAACCCCAACAAACAAACAAGGCATATTTACAAAGAGAAATAAATCATATACTCCTAATTCGTTTGGCGGATATTTTTGCTGCTAGCATGCAAAGAGTTAATGAAAACACATTTTGTGTGGACCCAACCTAACATATAAACTAACAAAACTAACAGTCGCCTTAACCCATTGCAGACGGGATACAATTATAGTAGTATGAACCTTTTGATAGAAAAAATCCCCATTTTCTTTATTTCCTTTCGAAAGTATATGTTGTTACCACTCATTTGAACCGTCTCGACGAGACGGTTCAAACGAGTGGTAACAACATATACCTTGATCGAGAAATAAACAAAATAATGAGATTTTTGTTCAACATAAAATTATCGTAACCTTGACTGAAATGGGTTAACTAATCAAATTCACTTAACGTTAATACCGGTAACCCTTTTAAACACTATTCCATTGTTTGTATCAACCAATTATGTGCGATACGGAGTTTTAAACAAGTAAAAAGATGTATATGTATTTTTTTAGAGATTGTGTTTATAAATATTGCCTCATATATTGAAATAACCAAATTTCGGACCAAGATTTTAACCTCGGCAGCTACTGCAGATACTTACCTATTGTTCCAGACTGTATTATCATGTATGCACTTATCTTTTAGCCCCCTACTCTTTGCATGCTGGGAAATTTGTGGGCTATAAATAGTTCAAAAACAGCAGACGAAAACTTGTTATATTTTCTTTTATTTCACCCTGTAAATCTCATGAATATGTCTTGGAATTTCAATAGAATTGAGTCCTGTGAATGCAATTCCTTCTAATGAAATTCCAAGACATTTACAGAGAGAAATAAGAATAATACTCCACAAATGTATTGGCTGTTGTTTTCACTTCTAGCAAGCCCCGTGCAGGCACCGGGGCGGGATCAACTGATCCTGAGAATAGTGCTGCAGTAGCCATTGCTTGTCGTAAAAGGCGACTAAACTGGCTTAACGATTGGGTTCATACTTTCCGGAACCCACTATACCGGATTTGGCCCTCATGTACATTTTTGGCTTTCTTGTATGTGAGAGTTGAGTCGGGCTATGCCCCATATATAAAAGTAAGATTAGCGCTAATCCTATTACTTTTAGGGGATGGGATAAATGATGCTGGTGTGGCGAGGGCCTGGCACCAGATCAGGTTGTTCTAATTTCAGGACTGAATATATATTTTGATTGTAAATATTGAGTTCTGAAGTTGGGATTTACCCCCCTTGGACAGGTGGATATGGGACTCGACCCCGTTGACCCGTCTGCGTGTAGACTCCCTGAGGCTTGTACCTCTATGTCAGAAAAGCGGACGTTAAACCCTATTCACTCACTCACTCACTCACTTCTAGCAAAGAGTTAAACGGCAGGAAACATTTATTATTGTCTGCTGATTTTTCCTTTATATTTGTGTTATTTCTGAAGGCAGTTGTACCATGTAAAGTCTATGGAAATCTAATAAAAAACCTAGTCATAAACCAATAGCTACTCACATAAATAAACCATGTGGATACGATCAGTAAGTCTTTATGCAGATACTGCTACCAATACACAAACACACCTGTAATGTCCAGATAACAGACCAATTTTGATGTAGCATATGTATATTTATGTCTCTACACAGGTGTGTAGAAGCCAAATTGTACATGTAAAATGTGCTTATTATTTTCTAACTACAGCATATGCCTTGCTGGCAGTATCTGCATACTTTGAACACATATTGTATGGTTTATTTCCGTAAGTAGCTATCGGTTTATTAGTATTTTTTTTTTTTATTAGATTTCCATTGACTTTACATGGGGCCACAAGAAGGGTACAACAAACTTAACAGAACATGTATTGGCAGCACATGAGAATCGTCTCCTGGAGGAGACGATTCTCATGTGTTGTCAAAACATTTTTTTTTGTAAAGAAATATTGAATATAAAAATGAACGGCAGACCATGTAATTCAGCATTATAAGGTATAAGGATTTTTCATTTGTCTTGTGTCATTGTGTGTGTTATTGACATTTGTGTAATTTGATGTATTGCTGAATGTATGACCTTGTGTCTTTGTACGAGTAATTGTGTATATATTGCCTTGCTTCGTACTCTTTGAGAGGGTGGTTGGTCGGGTGAACGACCGATTTTCCTGGTTTGGCCCTCGGGTACGTTTTTATCTTTGGCTCTTTTTGGCCCAACAAACAAACAAACAAAACATACACTTTGATTGGATGTATTGTGTACCTGAATGTGTTAGCTTGTGTAATTGAACATATTCATTGCCTTGTGTAATTGAACATATTCATTGCCATTGAACATATTCATTGCCTTGTGTAGTTGAACATATTCATTGCCTTGTGTAATTGAGACACGCCATGTGATTGTGTGCCTTCGGACATTTGCGTAATTTTATTAAATACGTTTACAAAATTTACAATATTTTACAAAAATAAAGTCAAAAGTGGACAAAATTTTCTGAGTGCATGCGGAATTATATTCCGCATGTACTCTGAAGATTGTGTCAACTTTTGACGCCATTTACGGAATATATTTTGTAAACGTATTTCATGATATTACGCAGATGTCCGAAGGTACAAAATCACGTGGTGTGTCTCATATGCATGTTAATGGATTGTCGTTATTTGCGTATTGTATTCCAACGCTTGTCTGTTACACGTTCATTTACTATTGCAATGTTTTATTTATTGCTCAAGTTTCAGGGCTGAATACATATATACAAAGAGGGATTCCGCTGGGGGAAATAAAAAAATCGCCACTTCAAATTTTTTTTCTCGAAAATAATAATTTTTTATCGCCAATTGTTTATTTTTATCGCCAATTGCGAAAGTGGCGATCGCCAGCGGAATCCCTGTGTAAATATTCAGTTCTGGTTTTGGGATCCCCATCTCCCCCATCCATATAGGTGGAACATGGCGGGATTTGACCCTGTTAACCCGGCTTACAATGACTGTAGCTGTTGACAGGCTGTTAAACACCATTAAATAAATAACTTATTGCATAAACTGGGCATTTGCAATGTAATAAACACCGTGCATTAAACCCTGGCACCAGTGGGTGGCAGGTGGGAGCACGCGATGGGTAATTTAACGATCAGGGTTCATCCTTACCAGAATCACGACTGGAGACCAGTAGCCTATTTCATCAACATTGCAAAGTATACTTTAGTAGCAAAGTATACTTTGAGGGAGAAATTTTCAATTTTTTTGAAAAATTTATTAATTTTTATTATACTGAATTTATTACATTATCACAGCCATTTAATGGCTGTGATAATGTAATAAATTCAGTATAATAATTCTGCATAGTTTTAATCATCAAATATATGCAATCGTTAGTTCTGCATGAAATAATGCATTTCGGAAAAATCAATGATTGCTCCCTCAAAGTATACTTTGCTAGGAAAGTATACTTTGCAATGTTGGTGAAATAGGCTACTGGTTTGGCCCTCACATACGTCTTTGGCATTTTGTATGTGACAGTTGAATATGGTTATACCCCTTATGTGAGTATTACGATATTCGTAATCCTATTTTAGGGGAAGGGGCCAAGTGACTTGGTGTGGTATGGACCTGGCACCAGGTCAGGTTATTCTAATTTCAGGGCTGAATATACTTGTTCTCGATGTAAATAATCCGTTCGGATTTTGGGATTTTCCCCCCAATGCAGCAGAGCTTGTTAAAACGGGATCGAACCCGTTTGCCTGGCCTTACATGACCTTAGCTGTTGATAGGCCGTTAAACACTAATAAACAAACAACAAAACCTGGCACCAGGCCAGTTATTCTAATTTCAGGGCTGAATATATTTTTAAAAAAATTGATGTTAATATTCCGTTCTGATTTTGGGATTTTCCCCCCCAATGCAGCAGGTTGAATACGGGATCAAACCTGTTGGCCCGACCTTACATGACCTTAGCTGTTGATAGGCCGTTAAACACTGGGTTGTCCGGTTAGCGCAATCGGCAACGAGCACGCTTCTCACCAATGCGACCCCGGGTTCAATCCTCGGCAGGGGCAGTATGTGAGATGGTATGGTGGTCGTCAGATCGGACAAGTGGGGTTCCTCCAGGTACTCCGATTTCCTCCCACATTAATGACCGCCCTTACGCCTTCATCTGTGCCAACAAAAGCATTTGTATAAGTGCTCTGGCACTTGTTTGTAGTCGTTGTAAAATAAATAAAGTTTAAAACACCAAGAAACAAACCATAAAAATCATCATTTTCATAATACACCAGCCTAGTTCAATGGACAAATGTAATTTGTAACACACTATAATTCCAGCACAGAAATATTTACACAATTCCCTAACATTTGATTGGTCCGTAGCAAGTCTCTGTCCAAAATTTATATCCCAGTAAACTCCCACGCCGAACTACTTTCCGTAACCATGAGGCGCAGTTAAAATAATTCTTAAGAAAACGGAAAATAAACACATTTTCTTGATGAATTTATTTCAAATGCTGGAATTATAAGAAATGAATGGCCTTTTTGTGGAATTTATCGGGGATATAAACTTGGAAAAGTCGCGGGAATACTGGACGAGGCCTTCCGGCCTTCGTCCAGTATTCCCGCGACTTTTCCAAGTTTATACCCCGATAAATTCCACAAAAAGGCCATTCATTCCTATAATGTAATCAGTGAAGCTTCAGTGTACGACTCTGTGTTTATGCAATAAATAGAATATAACATGCTTGATGCTTAATATGGTACTTAAATTATTTAATATGGTATTTGTGGGTGGTTGTCGGGCGAACGTGACGGTGTAAATTAACGGTAGTGGTTCCTCCTTATAGGAGTCACGATTTACCTGGTTTGGCCCTCAGGTACGTTTTTATCTTTGGCTCTTTTGTTACCTGGAAGTTGAATTGGGTTATTTCCCATTATAAAAGTAGTAAGATTATTACTGATCCTACTGATCCTACTGATTTTGCCAATTGATTCTGGTGTGGTGAGAACCTGACATCAGATCAGGATTATTCTGATTTCAGGGCTGAATATATAGTATTTTTCTTGTAAATACAAATGTATTCCGTTCTGATTTTCGGATTTCCTCCATTTGTATATGTACTTGTACAGGTAATATATGGGATTTAGTACTAAACCCATTGACCCAGCCTTAAATGACCTTAGCTGGTCGTGCGAACGATACGGCATAAATTAACGGTAGGGGTTCCTCCTTATAGGAATCACGATTTGCCTGGTTTGGCCCTCAGGTACGTTTTTATTTTTGGCTCTTTTGTTACCTGGGAGTTGAATTGGGTTATTGCCCATTATAAAAGTAGTAAGATTATTACTGATCCTACTGCTTTTGGGAGGGGCCAAGTGATTCTGATATGGCGAGGATCTGGCATCAGATCAGGATTATTCTGATTTCAGGGCTGAATACAGGTCATTCTCATTATCTCGAAGTCGAATGGACTGATGAAAATATATCGACATATCCGAACTTCGAGATAACAATTCGCCAAATTTCTCGAAAAAAATTCTGAACAAAATCGCTTCAGATAATTATGCCTCTTTACTTTATTTCCGGGTTTTCATAAATCGCGGCTTGAGTATATTCTAAGCTGTTTTCGTAATTAACAGACGGATTTACTTACTGCTACACCGTTTAATTCATGTTTCTGTTAAAATAGATTTGATATCACATTAAGTTTAATTGATTAATTATGGTTTTAAGTGCACTGCTTTAACTGGTTATGCAACTTTAAACGCATTTTAGCGGCGGTGGTGTCTTTGGTTTCTATAGACGTGTGAAAACTTACCAGAGATAATCGTGTTGATTCAGACTTGGTGGCGCCGGGTGCTTAATTTTCGCATCAACATATCAGACTACAAATGTGAAGGTAACATACTATCGGGACTCGATTTCCACTTCGACTAAACCGATATATCGACATATCCGATATCGAGTTATCAGGAGTAAAATATATGATATATATAGGGAATTCTGCCGGGACCTGGGACGTATATCGAGATAAGCAGGTATATCGAGATAAACGATATCGAGATAACGAGATTCAGCTATATATGGTTTTGTTATTGTAAATATTCAGTTCTAATTTTGGGATTTCCCCCCCCCCCCCCATTTGTATATGTACTTGAACATGTACATGTACTTGTACAGGTCATATATTGGATTTAGTACTAAACCCATTGACCCGGCCTTAAATGACCTTAGCTGTATAGTCGAATTGGCAAAACATGTAGATCCAGATGAGCCGGCTTGTGACGAGCCGTCTCATCAATATCTGCACTTTTTGCAAGTAAATTTCATATTTTTGAAAACAAAAACACCCCTTTTCATAAATGGACTTAGTCTGAAAATTATTTTACGATGATTGGTTTGGTCAGAAAATTAACATATCAAAATCCATTCCAGTTACTTAGGGATGAAAGGGTTATTGAAAACCATTATTAAATCATCATTCAGGTAAGGTCCTCTATTTAATAGAAACTATTTTAAGTGCCAGGTTTAAATTACAAGTTAATATAATCAGGCTTTCTGTATTATTATGTGATTTAAATTAATTTATGTGCAAAACGCATTACTAGAGATCATTATATATTATATAAAAAATAACAGGTGTTTGTGTCAGTTTTGAATTACAAGTTATGATGTAATAAACTCCTGTCTCTTTGATCACATGATATAGATGGGTGTTTGTTTAACGTAAATGACCTGCTGTGAAAAGGAATCTTACATCGTTTGCGACCAGCGTAGTCTTAGATCAGCATACCACAGTCTTGATTAGGGCCTACCATGTTCGTGGGTGGCAGGTGGGAGTAAGCGATGGGTAATTTAACGATCGGGGTTCATCCTTACCGTGATTCCGACTGGAGACCTGGGGCCCGTTTTACTAAGAAAACATTGTTAATGTGAAATTTACAGACTATCATAATTTTGCACTTACAAACATTTTAGTCGTACAAAGTTTAGTGAAACGGCCCCCAGGTTTGGCCCTCACATATGTCTTTGGCATTTAGTATGTGACAGTTGAATCTGGTTATACCCCTTATATGAGTATTACTATTATTCTTAATCCTATTTTAGGGGAAGGGGCCAAGTGACTTTGGTGTGGTATGGACCTGGCACCAGGTCCGGTTGTTCTAATTTCAGGGCTGGATATATTTTTTCTCGATGTAAATATTCTGTTCTGATTTTCCCCCCAATGCAGCAGGTTAAAACGGGATCGAACCCGTTTGCCCGGCCTTACATGACCTTAGCTGTTGATAGGCCGTTAAACACCAATAAACAAACAAACAAATACTGGGGTTTAATGCTGAAAGTTTTTATTGTAATGGCTGAACCATACCCTCAATCAATCGGCCAATAAACATTAAATAAACGCCAATCATGTATGTACATGTATAATGTCGCCGGAATGTCTTGTTGTTTTCGTCGTGTTGTTATTGCTTTATCTGGTTATACAAATTATGTATGTTCGCAAATATCTTTCTGTTGCTTATTACTGAAGCATGCACTTTTCCAGTTATCATCTTGTATTGTTGTGAAAAAATTATACCATCCCTTATGATAATTTGCATTGTCTCTGGTCAATATACCGCTTGTCCATATTTTAAATCTGATTTAACTCTTTGCGTGCTAGCGGCGAAAATATCCGCCAAACGAATTAGGAGTATATGTTTTATATCTCTCTGTAAATATGTCTTGGAATTTCATTAGAATTGAGTCCTCAGGACTCAATTCTAATGAAATTCCAAGAAATATTCATGATATTTACAAGGAGAAATAAAAGACAATATGATGAATTTTTGTCCGCTAGTTTTGAACTATTTAAAGCCCACAAGTTTCCCAGAATGCAAAGAGTTCATGCAAGTTGGCATAGATCTGAGTGTAAATGAAGGAAAAAATAATTGATAAACAGACTTGTTTTTGTGTCGGGCCATGTAAATGGAGACTACTCGGCTAGTGTCGTTTGATATCAAGTTTATCAGGCAAGGCTAGGAAACGCGTAGGAATTCCTTGGCATGCCAAGGAATTCCTACACGTTTCCTAACCTTGCCTGATGAACTTGATATCAAAAGACAGTAGCCTGGTATTCTATATTATCAGGGAACATGTTATGCCGAGAAATGCGCATGTGTAACATTGTTTTTGTTGTCAGAAATATGGACTTGTTTACGTTATTAATCACAACGACATCATTCGGTAACGGCATGTGACATCATTCGACCAATGACATTCCAGCGAAAGTGGTTCCATTCAAAACTGCTGTATCAGATATTTATGATGATACAATGTAGGCACTGGTTATACCCCTTATGAGTAATTTTATTATTCGTAATCCTATTACTTTTAGGGGAAGGTGCCAAGTGGCTTTGATGTGGTATGGACCTGGCACCAGATCAGGTTATTCTAATTTCAGGGCAGAATATATATATGTTTTCGGTGTAAATATTCCGTTCTGATTTTGGGATTTTCTCCTCATTGCAGCAGGATAAATACGGGATCGAACCCGTTGGCCCAGCCTTAAATGACCTTAGATGTTGATAGGCCGTTAATAAACACCAACAAACAAACACAATGTATGCATATCAGCCAGGGGTGGGAATTTTCAGGATATTTTCCTGAAATCAGGATTTCAGGTTCCTGATAATTGCAGAAAAATACTACGTTTCAACATGGGAAGCTCACTTTTATACATTTGTGGGTGAAAAATGTTTAGCATTTTCAGGATTGGATGTATTTGATTTATTGGAGTTTAACGGCCTATCAACAGCTAAGGTCATGTAAGGCCGGGTCAACGGGTTCGATCCCGCATTTAACCTGCTGCATTGGGGAGAAAATCCCAAAATCAGAACGGAATATTTACATCAAAATAAATATATGTTCAGCCCTGACATGATTACCGTATTAGCCCTAAATATTCGGACACAATTTGCATTGGGATATTAAATAGGGGTTTCCCAAAGCAAATTGTGTCCAAATACATTAGTGTCATTAAACCAGTACTGCCATACTAACGCTACTTATTGGCATGCACGCTCACTGTTGTGGGAAAACCATATATTTTAATGTATTTCCCCAAATAAATGGTGTCCGAATATTTAGGGTGTTATGGTAGAACTTTTTCCACTCCAATGTCTGATGTAGCGTTTTACCATCAGTTGGCGTGTATTTGGTCAATGCAAAGCTAGGTACTGACACAGGTGGAAGACTCGGACCTGTGACACCAAAAAAAATGCCTATTAAAAAAATCCCATTACACCCACCCACTTGGTCTCGTACAGTACCATCTTCTTTTTATAGAACATGGTACTGTACGAGACCAAGTGGGTGGGGTAATGGGATTTTTTTAATAGGCATTTTTTTTTTGGTGTCCTAGGTCCGAGTCTTCCACCTGCGGGTACTGATAAATATGATGCTTTCATAGTGGATGTTTTGTCGTTATTTCGTTCTCATTATGCTACATGTGAATGTTTTATACTTTATTAATCAAAACGAAATTACTACCATGCATGTGTCTCACTTGTATTTTCTAATCCTACTACTTTTGTATCCTAATACTTTTAGGTGGGTGGCAGATGGGCGGGTGCGATGGGTAATTTAATGATCGGGATTCATTCTTACCTGACCAGAGACCTGTAGCCTATTTCACCAACATTGCAAAGTATACTTATCTAGCAAAGTATACTTTGAGGGAGAAGTTTTCAATTATAGGATAAATTTATTAAGTTTTATTATACTGAATTTATTACATTATCACAGCCAATTTGGCTGTGATAATGTAATAAATTCAGTATAATAATTCTACATGAAATATATGCATTTGTTAGTTCTATATGAAATAATGCATTTCAGGAAAAATAAATGGTTACTCCCTCAAAGTATACTTTGCTAGAAAAGTATACTTTGCAATGTTGGTGAAATCGGCTACAGGCTCTCAGGTTTGTCTTTAGCATTCTTTTATGTGAGATTTGAATCTGGTTATACCCCTTATGCAAGTAATATGAGTATTCCTTTTAGGGGAAGGGACCAAGTGACTTTAGTGTGGTATGGACCTGGCACGATGTTGGGTTATTCTAATTTCAGGGCTGAATATATATTTATTTCCCTGTAAATATTCCGTTTTGATTTTGGGATTTTACCCCCAATTCAGCAGGTTGAACACAGGATCGAACCCGTTGGCCCGGCCTTATTTGAATGTAGCTGTTGATAGGCCATTAAACACCAATCAATCAACCAGATCACCCTGCGCATAAGCCCCATTACTCCAGTCATAGATCAGGAGCTAGACTGGTCACAAATGCTATAATCCACATTTCTCCAGTCACATATCGGGAGCTATACTGGTCTCAAATGCTATAATCCCCATTTCTCCAGTCACATATCAGCAGCTAGACTGGTCACAAATGCTATAATCCCCATTTCTCCAGTCACATATCAGGAGCTAGACTGGTCACAAATGCTATAATCCCCATTTCTCCAGTCACATATCAGCAGCTAGACTGGTCACAAATGCTATAATCCCCATTTCTCCAGTCACATATCAGGAGCTAGACTGAACACAAATGCTATAATCCCTATTTCTCCAGTCACAGATCAGGAGCTAGACTGGACACAAATGCTATAATCCCCATTTCTCCAGTCACATATCGGGAGCTAGACTGATCACAAATGCTATAATCCCTATTTCTCCAGTCACAGATCGGGAGCTAGACTGGTCACAAATGCTATAATCCCCATTTCTCCAGTTACAGATCAGGAGCTAGACTGATCACAAATGCTATAATCCCAATTTCTCCAGTCACAGATCAGGAGTTAGACTGACAACGGGTTCCATAAGTCACATTTCTCCAGTCACAGATCAGGAGCTAGACCGACTATAAATGCCATAAGCCCCATTACTCTTGGCACAGATCAGGAGCTAGACTGGCCACACATGCCATAAGCACCATTTCTCCAATCACAGATCAGGAACTAGACTGGCCACACATGCCATAAACCCCATTTCCCCAGTCACAGATCCGGAACTAGACTGGCCACACATGGCATAAGCACCATTAATAGTCACAGATCAGGATCTAGACTGGCCACACATGCCATAAGCCCCATTTATCCAGTCACAGATCAGGAACTAGACTGGCCACACATGCCATAAGCCCCATTTCTCCAGTCACAGATCAGGAACAAGACTGGCCACATATGCCATAAACCCCATTACTAGTCACAGATCGGGAACTAGACTGGCCACACATGCCATAAGCCTCATTACTAGTCACATATCAGGATCTAGACTGGCCACACATGCCATAAGCCACATTTCTCTAGTCACAGATCAGGAACTAGACTGGCCACACATGCCATAAGCCCCATTTATCCAGTCACAGATCAGGAACTAGACTGGCCACACATGCCATAAGCCCCATTTCTCCAGTCACATATCGGGAACTAGACTGGCCACACATGGCATAAGCCCCATTAATAGTCACAGATCAGGATCTAGACTGGCCACACATGCCATAAGCCCCATTTATCCAGTCACAGATCAGGAACTAGACTGGCCACACATGCCATAAGCCCCATTAATAGTCACAGATCAGGATCTAGACTGGCCACACATGCCATAAGCCCCATTTCTCCAGTCACAGATCAGGAACTAGACTGGCCACACATGCCATAAACCCCATTTCTCCAGTCACAGATCAGGAACTAGACTGGCCACACATGCCATAAGCCCCAGTAATAGTCACATATCAGGATCTAGACTGGCCACACATGCCATAAGCCCCATTTCTCCAGTCACAGATCAGGAACTAGACTGGCCACACATGCCATAAGCCCCATTACTCCAGTCACAGATCAGGAACTAGACTGGCCACACATGCCATAAGCCCCATTAATAGTCACAGATCAGGAACTAGACTGGCCACACATGCCATAAGCCCCATTACTCCAGTCACAGATCAGGAACTAGACTGGCCACACATGCCATAAGCCCCATTAATAGTCAGTCAGATCAGGAACATAGACTGGCCACACATGCATACAGAGCCCCATACTAGTCACAGATCAGGACTAGACTGGCCACACATGCCATCCCCACCCCATTACTTCAGTCACAGATCAGGATCTAGACTGGCCACACATGCCATAAGCCCCATTAATAGTCACAGATCAGGAACTAGACTGGCCACACATGCCATAAGCCCCATTACTCCAGTCACAGATCAGGATCTAGACTGGCCACACATGCCATAAGCCGCATTAATAGTCACAGATCAGGAACTAGACTGGCCACACATGCCATAAGCCCCATTACTCCAGTCACAGATCAGGAACTAGACTGGCCACACATGCCATAAGCCCCATTAATAGTCACAGATCAGGAACTAGACTGGCCACACATGCCATAAGCCCCATTACTCCAGTCACAGATCAGGAACTAGACTGGCCACACATGCCATAAGCCCCATTAATAGTCACAGATCAGGAACTAGACTGGCCACACATGCCATAAACCCCATTACTCCAGTCACAGATCAGGATCTAGACTGGCCACACATGCCATAAGCCCCATTAATAGTCACAGATCAGGAACTAGACTGGCCACACATGCCATAAGCCCCATTACTCCAGTCACAGATCAGGAACTAGACTGGCCACACATGCCATAAGCCCCATTACTCCAGTCACAGATCAGGAACTAGACTGGCTACACATGCCATAAGCCCCATTTCTCCAGTCACATGGTAGGAACTAGACTGGCCACACGTCATAAGCCCCATTTCTCCAGTCACATGTCAGGAACTAGACTGGCCACACTTAACAAGAGGGCCATGATGGCCCTATTTGGCTCACCTGACTCCATGAACACCAGAGGAGAATGCAGAGCTGCCAACCCCATGTCGGTCACATGAGGAACACCACATTTTCAGGAACACCACATATGTTTTCCGGAACAGTACTCACTTATATGCATAAAGTAAATTTTTTACAGCCTTGTCTACGCCACCATGACCAACCGAAACATCACAATTACACTGCTTGCAAGACGCAAATTCATCACCGCGCTTTGACAGGACCAAATTGGGCCATGTCTCGCTGTAATAAATGATAAACATCTGTGTTCGCTTAACTTATTTCGATAAAAGACCCAAATTTGTTGGCTGCGCGCTTTGGAGCAGACATTTTATGAATGCACGTGATGAATAAATCAATATCACTGAGCGCTTGAAACTACTAGCACTACACAACAAGAATCAAAATGTTAAGCGCCTAGGCGAGTATGATTACGGGTAAATCAAAAAATAGGAATTGTTGGCAGAATTGTGAAACAAAATTATTATTTCCAGATATTCCCGCGCTGATTTTTTTTAAAAATCGTACTTTTTAATTGTTGTCCGTACTTCCGTATTTTTAACATATTTTCCGGAACAAATACGGAAAAATCGGAACAGTTGGCAGCTCTGGAGAATGTGACATTGAGTTCATGTGTTTTAAAAAAATTGTGCTATTTTTAGATGGCGGTCATCTTGGATTAAGCAATGACTCTCATTTTACCAAATCTGAAAATGCTTCACCCAAAGATCTTAACTTACTATGAAGTTTGGCCATCATCGGCCATGTGGTTTCTGAGAAAAAGACGTTCAAAATCTCGAATAAATGACCTTTTGGCGGCCATCATGGATGACATAATCATCCGATTCCGACAAATATTGCACCAGAGCAATCGCCTCATCGATACCTTCAATTTGATATACGACATTAGCATATTCGGTCAAAAATAAAATTTGACCCCACGGGCCACGCCCATTTTTGACCCTGGGGTCACCATTTTCACAAATTTGAAAGAGCATTGTATATCAATCATTCCTACCAAGTTTCATCGAAATCGGGCCAGCGGTTCACGAGAAGATTTAAGAATTTGTGCTATTTTTAGACGGCGTCCATCTTGGATTAGCGACGACCTCCTTTTTAACAAATCTTGAAAAGGCTTCACCCATGGACCATAACTTTTAAGTTTGGCCACCATGGGCCAAGCGGTTCATGTGAAGAAGAATTTTGAAATCTCTAATAAAAGAACAACCTTTTGACCTTTCGGTGGCCATCTTGGATGACATAACCATCCGATTTCGACAAAAAATGCACCAGAGTGATCGCCTCATTGATACATTTGATTTGATATATAACATGACCATATTCGATCAAAAATAAAATTTGACCACACGGGCCACGCCCATTTTTGACCCCGGGGTAATCATTTTAACAAATTTGAAAGAGCATTGTACATCGATCATTCCTACCAAGTTTCGTTGAAATCCAGCTAGCGGTTCATGAGAAGAAGATTTTTTAAGAATTTGTGCTATTTTTAGATGGCGGCCATCTTGGATTAGCGATGACCTCCATTTTAACAAATCTGAAAATGCTTCACCCATGGACCATAACTTTTAAGTTTGGCTACCATGGGCCAAGCGGTTCATGTTTGGAAGAATTTTGAAATCTAATAAAAGAACGACCTTTTGACCTTTCGGCGGCCATCTTGGATGACCTAACCATCCGATTTAGACAAAAAAATGCACCAGAGTGATCGCCTCGTTGATACCTTCAATTTGATATATGATAAGACCATATTCGGTCAAAAATAAAATTTGACCCCAATTTGACCACACGGGCCACGCCCATTTTTGACCCCGGGGTCACCATTTTAACAACTTTGAAAGAGCATTGTACATTGATCAGTCCTACCAAGTTTTGTCGAAATCTGGTTGGCGGTTCTTGAGAAGAAGATTTTTGAAGAGTGAGTGAGTGAGTGAATAGGGTTTAACGTCCGCTTTTCTGACATAGAGGTACAAGCCTCAGGGAGTCTACACGCAGACGGGTCAACGGGGTCGAGTCCCGTATCCACCTGTCCGAGGGGGGTAAATCCCAACTTCAGAACTCAATATTTACATCAAAATATATATTCAGTCCTGAAATTAGAACAACCTGATCTGGTGCCAGGCCCTCGCCACACCAGCATCATTAAATCCCATCCCCTAAAAGTAATAGGATTAGCGCTAATCTTACTTTTATATATGGGGCATAGCCTGACTCAACTCTCACATACAAGAAAGCCAAAAATGTACATGAGGGCCAAATCCGGTATAGTGGGTTCCGGAAAGTATGAACCCAATCGTTAAGCCAGTTTAGTCGCCTTTTACGACAAGCAATGGCTACTGCAGCACTATTCTCAGGATCAGTTGATCCCGCCCCGGTGCCTGCACGGGGCGATTTTTGAAGAATTTGTGCTATTTTTAGACGGCGGCCATCTTGGATTACGTAATGATGAAATTTTAAAAATTTTGTAATCCCCCTACCTAAGGACCATGACCATGAAGTTTGGTGACTATAGGCCCAATGGTTACCGAGGAGAAGACGTTTGAAAATGTTCACAGACGACGACGGACGACGGACACATTGCGGTAACAATAGCTCACATGAGCTTCGCTCAGGTGAGCTAAAAATGGGTGGTCACGTGTATACACAATACACTTATTTTTTTCAATTTTATTATTTTTATAGGATTTTATAATTTTTTACATTTTTCTTATGATATTTTCCAGTTCCAGATAAATACAACAAATTAACTTACGAAAATACATCATTCCTCCATGAAAATGTGACCATTAAGGGCATTGAAGATGACCGTTCAGTGAAACCTCTCTAAACCGGACACCCTGGGAGGTTCCCAGGGTGTCCGGTTTAGCGAGGTTGCACTGTAATCCCTGTGAGTCCCATGCACATTGGTGTACTTTACAATCAAACAGACATCATTCGTCTGGAAGATGGCCGTTCAGTGAGATCTTCAAATACAAATGAGTGTGCTTTCCAATCAATCACAGATCATATATTAATTAGAGATATATTACAGTGAAACTCATCAAAGTTAAAACACGCAGATGCTTCCTGGGTATCCGGTATAGAGACGTTCCACTGTAAGAGACGATTCTAAAGTACTTCCAACTTGGATCAATTTTCCAAACTCCACTGTGCATGTTTTTATGTCTTTACAAAAGCATACCTTTATATGGTATGGCCAAGTTTTCATGGTGAAAAATAGCAATTTTCAGAAATTATACATTGTATATCTGGAGCATTTTATTTGTAGGCAACACATCAACACAACTGGAACACAGAGCTGCAGATAAGCCGCATATTCATGTATTTTAGTCGAATACTCGTTGATTACAAAATACCCGCAACAATTTGAAAATAAAAATGCAGACATTGATTTTCAAAATGTGTATACATGTACGTGTAATTTCTCTTTAAACACAAAGCTTATCTGGAGCACCGAGAGCAGTTGCCCATAATGACTTGTGTCCAACAGGGATCATTGTTTAGCATCGCTATCAAACTTGGTTTGTTTGTTTATTCGTGTTTAACGGGGCAATCAACAGTGAGTGAGTGAATAGGGTTTAACGTCCGCTTTTCTGACATAGAGGTACAAGCCTCAGGGAGTCTACACGCAGACGGGTCAACGGGGTCGAGTCCCATATCCACCTGTCCAAGGGGGGTAAATCCCAACTTCAGAACTCAATATTTACAATCAAAATATATATTCAGTCCTGAAATTAGAACAACCTGATCTGGTGCCAGGCCCTCGCCACACCAGAATCATTTATCCCAACCCCTAAAAGTAATAGGATTAGCGCTAATCTTACTTTTATATATGGGGCATAGCCCGACTCAACTCTCACATACAAGAAAGCCAAAAATGTACATGAGGGCCAAATCCGGTATAGTGGGTTCCGGAAAGTATGAACCCAATCGTTAAGCCAGTTTAGTCGCCTTTTACGACAAGCAATGGCTACTGCAGCACTATTCTCAGGATCAGTTGATCCCGCCCCGGTGCCTGCACGGGGCGTGGCAATCAACAGCTAAGGTCATGTAAGGCCGGGCAAACGGGTTCAATCCCGTTTTAACCTACTGCATTGGGGGGAAATGCCAAAATCAGAACGGAATAATCGAGAAACAATATATTCAGCAAAATTTTATCTGGATCTCTGAGAATGCAGTTACCCATAATGGCTTGTGTTCTGCAGGGATCATTGTTTAGTTTGTTTGTTGGGGTTTATCAGCATATCAACAGCTAAGGTCATTTAACCCTTAGACCGCTACACACAACAATTGTCGTCTGCTGTTGCTTTTATATCTTGCCTTATTTCTCAATAAAAACATGGTTTGACAGCACTTCAGAATCATTTCCAATGGAAATGATTCTGATGTGCTGTCAAAGCATGTTGTAAATTTAATGGCGCATGTCCTGCAGGGACCCTTGTTTAGTATCGCTATCAAACTTGGAACGTGCAGCTGCACATCAAGCCTCATGATCGTATGGGCTGACAAGTCAGTCATATAAAAACTGGGCCTCGGTTTAACCCACACAACACTGTAGACCACTATAGTAACCTTTGCAAACCATGTAGACCCACATGAGCCGTCTCATCAGGATCTGCACATAATTTTCATATTTTTTTTAGTAGTAACTGGATTGATCGCCAAATTAACATATCAAAATCCATTCAAGCTATTTAGGGGTGAAAGAGTTCATTAAAGTCTAACCCGAAAGACAAATGCGATGGAAATACCATGGAAGTATTTTTCATATTTAAGCCTGTGATTGAACTCGCAACTTTCGATATTGAAGTCCATGTCCATGCTCCATGCACTAGACTATGATGCCATACATGGGCCCTCTGCTGAGAAAATGTACCTTACACAGGGATTCCACTGGCGATCGCCACTTTCACAACTGGCGATAAAAATAAACAATTGGCGATAAAAAATAACAATTTTCGAAAAAAATCAATAAAAACAATTTTTTTTTGTTTTGTTTTTTTAAATTTGTTTTTCGAAAATTGTAATTTTTTATCGCCAATTGTTTATTTTTTTTGAAGTGGCGATTTTTTTTTTTCCCCAGCGGAATCCCTGCTTACAACATGTTCGTGCGACCAGCGTAGACCCAGATCAGCCTGCGCATCCGCGCAGTCTGATCAGGGGCAATGCTGGTCGCCATTCAGTTAATCTAACATTAGTTACATTTGTGGCTTAGTATCAGTTTGGGATCATTCTGTTGACTGAAAGTAGGTATGATCAGGTTTGATTTGATTTATCGGTGTTTAACGGCCTATCAACAGCTAAGGTCATTTAAGGCCGGGCCGACGGGTTCAATCCCGCATTTAACCTGCTGAGTTGGTATTAACTGTCCGAATATGTAAGGTTATTTACGGAAGTGTATTTTATATTATTCATTTGATAATAGTCATCCGACACTGGAATAACTATCCAGTAATGTGAGCTTGTGAAAACGCAAGGCTTTTTTTGTAATTGTATAAGTAGTGAATCATGGAAAAACAGCTGTTACCAACATAAAACTTGTGTAAATGAATGTGTCAACATTCTAATGTAAGAAAACAAACGAAACCGATGTTTTAACTCGTGGAAACGGCCGTCTTCAATGTACAAAACTAATGACTTACAAAAACATCAGCTAACAAAGTTAAAACTTAATACGAAATCATCAGTTATCAACATTTTAACACATGAATTCAAAGCTTTAGCTTAAGAAAACATCAGTTGACATATGAAAACATAGTTAATGTAGTGTTAACTGATGATGTATTAACTACGACATCATCAGCTAACAAATTTCTATAGTTTTGTATAAAGAGCAGCTATCGATGTACATTCAAGTGGCATGTTTATCTATCATTATTTCAATATTGGCAAGGAATAAAAAATATGCAAATTGTCGTCTGCTGTTTTTTTCTTCATATTTTGTATTTTTTCTCTCAATAAAAGCATTGTTGGACAGCACTTTAGAATCATTTCCAATGGAAATGATTCTAAAGTGCTGCAAAACTATGTTTTTCTTGATAAAAATGGAAAATAACAAATAATCAGCAGACGACAAAATTTATCGTAAAAAAAGAGCTCTATATTTAACTCTGTGCACTGATATTTGAACCCCGATAACAACTACTAGTCCAAGGTTATAAAATGCAGGTCATTATTTGTGGCTGTCACTGGATAAACGAGGCTTTTGGGTTTTGCGACCAGTGAAGATCCAGGGGCCCGTTTCACTAAACTTCTTACGACTAAAATGTTCGTAAGTGCACATTTGGAATCGTCTGGAAATTTCAATTGATGAATTTACATTTATTGAGCATAGGCTGCAAATGCAGCCTATGCTCAATAAATGTAAATCCAATCATTGTTTACAAGATAACATTGTTAATGTGAAATTTACAGACTATCATAATTTTGCACATACGAACATTTTACATTAGTCGTAAGAAGTTTAGTGAAACGGCCCCCTGGTCTGCAGTATTGAAATGGTTAACCCTCGTTACGATCCGGCTCATTTGGATCTACACAGTTTGCGAACATTATGATGGAGGTGCGTAATGTTGAAAAGGCTAAAGATGTTCGTTTGTTTTGTTTGTTGGGGTTTAACGGCCTATCAACAGCAAAGGTCATTTAAGGATCCTGAAGGATCAGTAATAATCTTTCTACTTTTATAATGGGCAATAACCCAATTCAACCCCTACGTAACAAAAGAGCCAAAGATAAAAACGTACCTGAGGGCCAAACCAGGCAAATCGTGATTCCTATGAGGAGTGAGTGAGTGAATAGGGTTTAACGTCCGCTTTTCTGACATAGAGGTACAAGCCTCAGGGAGTCTACACGCAGACGGGTCAACGGGGTCGAGTCCCGTATCCACCTGTCCAAGGGGGGTAAATCCCAACTTCAGAACTCAATATTTACAATCAAAATATATATTCAGTCCTGAAATTAGAACAACCTGATCTGGTGCCAGGCCCTCGCCACACCAGCATCATTTATCCCATCCCCTAAAAGTAATAGGATTAGCGCTAATCTTACTTTTATATATGGGGCATAGCCCGACTCAACTCTCACATACAAGAAAGCCAAAAATGCACATGAGGGCCAAATCCGGTATAGTGGGTTCCGGAAAGTATGAACCCAATCGTTAAGCCAGTTTAGTCGCCTTTTACGACAAGCAATGGCTACTGCAGCACTATTCTCAGGATCAGTTGATCCCGCCCCGGTGCCTGCATGGGGCAATTCCTATGAGGAACCCGTACACCGTTAATTTACGCCATCGCGTTCGCCCGACCAACCACCCACCATTGGTGGTCTAATATTAATAGCTGTGATTACAATATCTCACCGTAAACACGCTAATAACTCAAAATAAATTTGGTCTGTAATAAATCTGTACTTTGTGAATACCGATTCTGAAAACCGAGATGTTTTCTAAAGATGAATTTTTAACCCTTTCACCCCTAAGAAACTGCAATAGACATTCCCATGTTATGTTTAAGCTATTTCATCAGAAAGGGGTATTGGGTTTAGAAATAAAGAAAATATTCGCAAATGGTGCAGATCCTGATGAGACGGCTCAATACGAGCCGGCTCATCCGGATCTACACTGTTTGAAAACATTACGATGTATGTGATAATGAAAGTGTTAAACCTCGTTACGAGCTGCTCATCAATTAGCGAACATTATGATTGAGGTGTGTAATATTGAAAGGGCTAAATATGTAGGAGAATTGGAAGGAAGAAACCCAGAGCCAAAATGGGATATCACAGTTGTAACTGAAATGTTTGCAAACTTTCGACGTCATTTTATACAAAACCAATTTTAAAGATGTATCAATTGGCAACATTATGCCTTTAATTTGCGACTTGTCATAAGATGTTCAAGTTATTGTTTACATATTGAAACATGATTCAATACACGATTATATACAGTATACATGTACAAATTGAAAGACACGGTTGAATAATAGCAGTATTTACAAAATATACAACACGCAATAAATACGACACATCGTGAGAAATAGAGGCTTATTGAATTTGTAACCAGTGTAGACCCTGGCCAGACTGAGCAGATTTTGCAGTGTACGCCCAGATCAGTGTTTGTAGGTTTTTTGGTGCTTAACGGCCTATCAACAGCTAAGGTCATGTAAGGCCGGGCAAACGGATTTGATTCTATTTTAACCTGCTGCATTGGTGGTCCAGTCATTTCTATTACACGTTTCTGACCATGCACTCAAACTCAGGACATTTGATTAGTTGAGGTTGAGCTGTGCTCGGTCTCGGGGATTTAATATCAACACAAAACAAATATATATTCAACCCTGAAAAAACCTCATCTGGTGCCAGCAACATCAATTTGATTTATTGGTGTTTAACGGCTAAGGTCATTTAAGGCCAACGGGTTTGATTCCGCAAATAACCTGCGACATTGCGGGAAAATTCCAAAATCAAAACGTAATATTTACATTAAAAAAAATATAAATTCAGCCCTGAAATTAGAATAACCTAACCTGGTGCCAGTAACATCGATATCAAGCATGTGATTCCTATAAGGAGGAGTGAGTGAGTGAGTGAATAGGGTTTAAATTCCGCTTTTCTGACATAGAGGTACAAGCCTCAGGGAGTCTACACGCAGACGGGTCAACGGGGTCGTGTCCCGTATCCACCTGTCCGAGGGGGGTAAATCCCAACTTCAGAACTCAATATTTACAATCAAAATATATATTCAGTCCTGAAATTAGAACAACCTGATCTGGTGCCAGGCCCTCGCCACACCAGCATCATTTATCCCATCCACTAAAAGTAATAGGATTAGAGCTAATCTTACTTTTATATATGGGGCATAGCCTCTCAACTCTCACATACAAGAAAGCCAAAAATGTACATGAGGGCCAAATCCGGTATAGTGGGTTCCGGAAAGTATGAACCCAATCGTTAAGCCACTTTAGTCGCCTTTTACGACAAGCAATGGCTAGTGCAGCACTATTCTCAGGATCAGTTGTCAGTTGATCCCACCCAGACCTATAAGGAGGAACCCATACACCGTTAACCCTTACTACGCTGAATTAAATTCCGGGGGGGGTTGCACGGAATTTACATATATCTCAGTTTACTACCACCAGTTGGAGTCTGAATTTAAATGCTGTAAAACACAGGAAAGTGCATTTTGAAGAGCTCGAAAATAGGACAACCCCCTAGTTGCGAACGATAACTCTTGCAATTACTCCCGTACCATCCGTAGCTAGCTACGGACGGTACGGGAGTAGATTGCAAGTTACCATCGCAACTAGGGGGTTGTCCTATTTTCGA
Organism: Conchocele bisecta; assembly: GCA_029237695.1. Lineage (NCBI taxonomy): Eukaryota > Metazoa > Mollusca > Bivalvia > Lucinida > Thyasiridae > Conchocele > Conchocele bisecta. Next base: position 5,592,671 of record CM055279.1, read on the forward strand.
GCTCTTCGAAATGCCCCATGCCCCAAATGCCCCAAATGCTGGATCCGCCCCTGGGCCTTTTTTTCTCACGATGTGTCATATGAAAATAAATGCTACACCCGTTTATATCATTGTTAACATGTCGTGGCGGCGGTGAAAATGTTGCTGAAATTTCTTTATGAAAAATCATTTCAAAATATAATATTTTCAAAGTGGCAAGATTTCTTAGCCAACTTGATTTTAATGGAAATTAAAAAGGAAATTTATTCCAAGAACTTAAGTATACATACATGTAGTATTTCTGAATTCCTGCATAAAAATTGCTTTTATTAAAATTTTAAAAGTAATATATACCTACTGAAATAACCACGACACCATGATTTCCTTTTTGGAAAATAGGGGTTTCCCAAAACTAATTGTATCAAAATACATTGTAATTGTACACCATACAAAATACATTGTAATTGTACACCATACAGAGCTCATTGTAATTGTACACCATACAGAGCTCATTGTAATTGTACACCATACAGAGCTCATTGTAATTGTACACCATACAGAGCTCATTGTAATTGCGATAAACAAGTATAAAATACAGAGCTCCGGATAAGCTGCGTATTCCCTTAAATACCCAATTAAAATTGCCAAAATTGAAATCAGAAGTAGTGATTATCAAAAAGCAATAAAATGTTTGTGGTACCTTTATCATGCTGCAGGAAACAATAAACGGACCACAAATATAGCATATTTTTCATGAAAATACATCTTGGTATTTCATTAGAATTGTCTCCAAGGAGACAATTCTAATGAAATGCCAAGACATGTTTGCATTTCGAAGCAAACTATTCAATAATTGCTGTCTGTTGATGTTTAGACAGTAGTGTGATTTTGTTACACCCAATTAAATGTTTGAAATACCCAATTGCTTCAGAAATGATGGACTGACAATAGTCAATTACTCAATTACTAATTCCTTATCTGGAGCCCTGACCATATAAACTGTAATAATTTGGTAATTCCTTGCTGTGAGAAACCATATATTAATGTGTGTTTTCCAGAAAAAATTGTGTCCAATTACTTAATGTCTGTTTCACGAAACCTGCCCAAATTTTACGGCTATATAAACCATGCAAAAACATTTTTTTTCGATAAAAAAGAAGGCTCATTCTTAAATTTTGCTATAATTTAATATTATCGAAATGACTTGTTTTTGCATTGTTTATATAGCCGTAAAATTTGGGCAGGTTTCGTGAAACAAGACAGTAGAGATTTAATGGTATTTACAATCTGTAGCCGATTTGACCAAAATTGCTAAGCATACTTATCTAGCTAAGTATACTTTGAGGGAGCAATTATTTATTTTTCCCGAAATACATTATTTCATATAGAACTAACAACTGCATATATTTGATGATTAAAAGTAAGCAGAATTATTATACTGAATTTATTACATTATCACAGCCAAAATGGCTGTGATAATGTAATAAATTCAGCATAATTTAAAAATTAACAAATTTATCCTTAAATTGAAAACTTGTCCCACAAAGTGTACTTAGCAAGGTAAGTATACTTTGCAGTTTTGGTGAAATAGGCTACTGGATTAGCTCATTTACAACTGATAAAAGCCACAATAAAAATTTGAGTACAAATATCGAGAATGTGCACAGAAATATTTACAATCACAGACCAGTTAGAAACGCTTCACATCTTGCTAAACCCGCTATGCCACACGTCCAAGGTGCATGATCACGTGGTTACAACAACAACAACGTCGCCCACTCCAAAGCAAGTATTATTTGATATTTTCCTTAATATGCAACGGATTTTGATGAAATATGGCGCAGCAAATGCGTCTTCATGAGCTGTATTTGGTCGTCCAGGGAGTTACAGACGTATGTCGTTTTTGCGAAGAATCGATTTCCGTGTCGGTTGACACGGAAATCGATTCTTCGTAAAAACGACAGAAGTTTGGGCGAAAATACAAAGACCACCAAATGCAGCTTAACAAGACGCGTTTGAGGGGCCATATTTCATCAAAATCCGTTACGTAATAAGGGCAATATAAAAGAATACGTACTTTGAATCAGATGGATTCTGGAAGTTTCAGTACTTGTTGTTGTTGTTAGTACCACGTGATCATACACCTTGACGTCTACATCAGTATGTTCCAATATGAGCAATATAACATACAACATATAAAATACAACTCAGCATCTACCAGTAATACACACACAAAGGTTTACACAATGTTTACATTATAATGCGAAAAATTACTTATGCAGGCTTTGAGCAAGTCTGCCTAACTGTCGTCATCAGCAGAAAGTTAAACTTACGACTACATAGAGCTCCAAGATGTGGGATCACGTGGTTTCCGAACCCGATATCCCGACGTGACGTAATCTGTGACGTCATTTTTACAGTAGATTTTCTTTAAATTCTTCCTAATGAACGATTTTGATGATATGTAGTGCACCAAATACAATGGCATATGTGTTTTATGGGTGCACTGAAAGTTATTTGCAATAACTTAAAAACTTTCACAAAGAATCAAGTACCGTTTATGTCTTAGATTCACGTGCTGTAGCTTTTATTATAGGAATGAATGGCCTTTTTGTGGAATTTATCGGGGTATAAACTTGGAAAAGTCGAGGGAATACTGGACGAAGGCCGGAAGGCCTCGTCCAGTATTCCCGCAACTTTTCCAAGTTTATATCCCCGATAAATTCAACAAAAAGGCCATTCATTTCTTATAATTCCAGCATTTTAAATAAATTCATCAAGAAAATGTGTTTATTTTCCGTTTTCTTAAGAATTATTTTAACTGCGCCTCACGGTTACGGAAAGTAGTTTGGCGTGGGAGTTTAATGGGATATAAATTTTGGACAGAGACTTGCTACGGGTCAATCAAATGTTAGGGAATTGTGTAAATAGTTTTGTGCTGGAATTATTTACATTTACGGTAACTTATTCTTCGTCAAAACGACAGAATTATGAGATTAAAGCTGCCTATAAAATAAAGGGCAACGTGTACCGCATTTGCTGCGGTATATTTCATAAAAATATGTCATTACATTCGAAAGATATTAAAGGAAATCTACTGTAAACACATAAAAAAACAACATGACGTCACGCCATTCGGAAACACGTGATCCCACGCCCTCAATCTGTCGGACATTCCAAACATTAATCTTCTCACATCATGCCATGGTTGTTTATCGTTCATTCATCCTTTTTTTTCATGAAAAAGTTTACAGAAACTGTGGTATTTTCCATAAATGACCTCAAAAGTTGACGCAATTTTCAGAACAAATGTGGAATTCTATTTGCTCTGAACATTTCGTCGACTTTCGACATCATTTACGGAAAATTTTGTAAATATTTTTCAAGTGATATTGCACATCTTTTTAGGTACAAAATCACATTGCTTTTCTCAACAGACATTTGCATTCTTAATCCCACAATGAATAATGCCTCTAAGAGACGGTCCACTTGTTATACATCTAGGTTTTCACAATTGCCATGGGCGGAACATGTAGAAACTTCCATCTGCTTAACCCTTTCAACACTAGAGACCTTCTTTCCTAATATTTGGTTTATTCCTCATTCCCCCAAATTTAATCTCCAGAATTCCTGATTACCCCAAGTCAGTTTTACAGGTAAATTAGAAAAGGTGAGACCCAAAACTATAATCTATTTTAAGAAATTACTGTTGTTTGGTGAATGTCAATTATCATACAAACCAACTATTTAAGTGATTTGATGTATAATTATTTGTTTACAGTTCCAGAACAAAATAAAATATATGATTGAAGAAATATAATTATGTAATTTGTGAAGATGACGTGGAGGACGTGTGGTTCCAGGCGTTAGAGGACATCGGGAATGAGGATCTACCAGTGGATGTCACGACATTCACCGACTACGTCACCGAACAGTGGGTCGACAAGGACGACAAGGGCGTATGGAACCACTTTGCCACGGAGGGTCCCAGGACGACAAACCATCTGGAAGGGTGGCACAGCAAACTTAAGAAGGCTGTTCGCCATGCTCATCCCAACATTTTCAGTATCATTCAGACAATCCAGCAGATTGAAGCCGCAGGATATGTACGCATGCTCCAGTATGAGGCGGGTGGGGCTCGCCCAGTGTAGCGAAGTCGGTACAGACAAATCGAACTGAGGCTACGCGCCCTCAAGATGCGACTTGAGAACGGGGAGATGCGCACGATGGACTGTGCGGACGAAGCATCGAAGCTACTGCACATATAGACAATCACTGTAGGAGACAATTATGTGCTGACAAATGTGTCAATGTTTCAATGTGCTGTCACAATATGTTTTTTGTTGAAAATATGAAATGTTCATACTTCGATTAAGGTGTGTAATTTGATCAATTTTGGGTTACATGTTGTTATCTCTTTTCTTAACTAAAAAATGGCAAGTTTTGGAATAAGACATATTGGAATCTTCACCGAAAAATGCAAGTTGAGAGACCAATTAGAATCGTCTGAATGAGACGATTTTAAAGCACTTACAACTTGACAGTTTTTATGAAGAAGTAAGAAAGTAAAATACAAATAAAAAATATTATATCTTCACCAAAAATGTCACGTATCAATGTGCTGTAATTTATCTATGTACATTTAAAATAAGTAACTATAAAACATGATACACTATCATTGACTTTCTATTGTATTTATTTCCTCTCATCTTTAAAAAAAATTAAGTTTCAAGTTTACAACAGTTTCCAATAATGTTTGCAATTTATAAGTTGAAACAGAATATAATGTTTTCACACCCTAAGGCTATGTTAATACTAATCCCCTAACTGGACAAATTCCTGATTACCCCAAGTACAAAATGACCATTTTTTATAAACTTGGGGGAATGAGGAAGACACCTAATATTTGCAAACAGTGCAGATCATGAAGAGCCGTCTCATTAAGATCTACACCATTTGTGAATATTTTTTAATTTTTACAAAATGACCTATTTTTTCGCCAAATGGAATTGAATTGAATGGTGCTTAATGGCCCATCAACACAAAAGACTATCATTTAGGGCCAAGCAATTTAGATGACGAAGAAAATAATAGTAAAATAGCATGTTAGATGTGGTAGGTGCTGCCTAATGGAACAGTCACAAACTTAATATTAAATATTCCATGTCAGTAAGAAGAAATTCATTGGCGAGAGACGATGGCACCTCTCTTTCGTAAACACTCATTGGCTACAAACCATGAAACTCCGCCTCATGGCTAATCAGCAGAATTCTGATTGGCTGAAGACTAGGAAACTACCCCCATGTGACAACTGAAGAAATATCTTATTGGCTCACACTTCTTAGCTCCGCCTTTTGGCTATTCAGCGGCATTCTCATTGGTTGGTGACTACGAAACTGCCCTCTGGTGGCTATTTAGCAGAATCCTCATTAGTTGGAAACTTTGGAAGCCCCACCTGGTGGATACTCAGCAGTACATTGATAATACGTATAACATAGCAACGTATTCAGCCGTTCGTAGACCGCCAAACGGAGTGTAAATACACAACAAGTTCGTACGTGGACATCATAATGGCGGTGTTGGGAATTTGCCTGATTAACTGGGTGACGAGGCCGCGATACAGCCCATGTGCACCCTCTTCCTTTGCGACTAGTATCAATGTCTGAAGGAAATACTTGTATTTTCCTCCCTCCTCGCGGAGCCTCGTTCGAACCACCTCTGCAATATAGAAAAGAGATGACATGAAAGGCTTAAGGTATGAATCAATACCGATGGATTCATCGCAAATATACACCTACCCTCTCATCCACCGATCATCTCTGCATGTGTGGGAACAGTTCCAGAGCTCCAGATAAGGTGCGTATTGGCGTATTTTACGCAATTATTTTAGCTGAATACGCATTGATTATCAAAAGTGGGAGTACAAAATACGAACAGAAATGTGAAAATACAAATTGAGTAGTGATTAAGTGAAAAGACACAAAGCTTATCTGGAGCTCTGCAGTTCCAAATCCTGAAATGGCAAACAAACATATTGTTGCACCAATAAATGCATAAGTGTGCTTCTCATGTTGAACATTAGCATTTTTCTGCAATTAACAAGAAACATCTAATCCTGGATATATCCTGAAAATTCCCACCCCCGTCTCTGGACATAGAGAATAGTAGGTTAGTGCCGTGAATGGGAAAAAATATCTGGCAAGGCTCAGGAAACGGGATGGGCGAGGCTCTGCCGAGCACATCCCGTTTCCGTGCCGCGCCAGATATTTTTTCCCATTCACGGCACTAACCTACTATTCTATTTATCCCGTCAACACCTACAAATGGCTGTAAAATGCAAAAATAGTATTGACTGGATATCAAAAATGTTTCACGGCACCTTGTTTCACGGCACATACGCACTGTGTTGACGGGATAATAGGACACATCTGGGCCACCATCTGAGAAAATGGACGTTACAATGTGTGCGTCCATGCAGTCTGATTGGGGTCTACACTATTCGCCATTCAGTCACTGTGATTGTCATATTGCTATCAGCATCACATTAGATTGTAATTGAAAAGTGTGACTGTGTATAAGCATCAGGATCTACAATTATTGCAAATGCTGCAGGGTCCCATTTTCCGGAACGGGAATTAAACTTCCCTGTGTAACCTGCACAAATACAAATCCTTACCTCTAAAGCAGTGTTTGAAAACTCGTTATGAGCCGTCTCATTACGATCTGCACTTTTTGCACATATTTTTCATATTTTTTTAGAACAAAAACACCCCCTTGTTATACATGGACCAGTTTGAAATATTTTTTTGAATATTGGATTGGTCGGAAAATTGAAATCTTTTTTTGAATATTGGATTGGTCGGAAAATTAACGTATAAAAATCCAGCCCAGTTACTTAGGGTTGAAAGGGTTAATAAGTGAATGTAAACAAGTCTGTGTTGTTTTTTACTGATATTGAATGCCAGGCTAGTGAGTGCCTTTTAATATCAAGTTCATAAGGCTGGTCTTGGAACCGGTAGGAATTTCGAGGTGAGCCTCGGAATTCCTACTTGGTTTCCTAGCCTTGCCCGATAAACTAGATACAAAGAACACTATCCTGATATTCTCTATATACAACTGCTTAAAATGTCATAATCACACCGCCAACTGGTAACTTACCGTGAGGATATGCGATACACGTAGCCGTCGACTTTGAAATTGCCCCAGCTAACATGAACCCTGCAAAATCGGACACGCTCCGCTCGTCTTCATTCTGTCGATCAAGGCTTTCGAGAAACCGTGCCTTTAGTGCCTCGTAAATGACGAAATGGACGACGGTTTCCGTGACGCCGACGTACGACGCTGTGATGCCCTTGTAGAACCCCCTAAATCCACCCTTGGCGTATACGTCCCGGACACATTGCCGCACTGTGAGGCGGTTGTTTTTCCTGTAAATAGAAATAGTACAAACGTTGCAGTTTGTTGCATGATTAGGACGTTGTTTTTCCTGTGAATTATTTAGTCCCAATTGTGGCTGCGACAGGAGAAATGGCATATCAGGATTTTTTTTAAAACTATTATATTAAAATAACAAAAACGTGTTTTCAATGAATTTAAAAAATTCTGAGAAAAAAAATTCAGCGGCCCTAGTATCGTCGTATATCTTCAATTAAACCACTTTACGCAGGGCCCTGATGAATACACGTTTTTATTTTTTATAGTATTTTTTTAAAAAATCCTGATATGCCCCTTTAACCCTTAGAATGCGGGAACCGAGAATAGTCGTCTGCTGATAATTCATATTTTGTCTTTTCTCTCAGTAAAAACATGGTTTGGCAGCATTTTAGAATCATTTCCATTGGAAATGATTCTAAAGTGCTGCCAAACCAAGTTTTTGATGGGAAAAATAAAAAATATTCAGCAGACGACACAAATTAATTCAGAATTGTAAGGGTTAAGAGACACAGCTTTATTCTTAGTTCAAAAAGCTGTGTAGCCTCAGCATGTAAAGATGGGCTAACATAACAATGCATATATGCATAATTAAAACTGAACACCACACGGTTTTATTGTGTTATTTTGCAGTACGAAGTTTGTTATTGACGAAAACAACTCTCCAAAATTTCCCAGGGGAAAACCCAGTAACCTGCATACAAGTGTTGTTATTTGGCATTTCGCCAGGTCACTCACGATGTAAACAATTCTTCTGTTTATGTGCAGCGTTGGAGACATTGACATGCGCAGTTGCCACTGTTGTATATAAAGGACCTTATGGCATATTGGCTCCAAGCCCTCAACCCTTTCGACCTTACATAAATGGAATAGACTGTGATATGTTAATTTAATGACCAACCAATCGTTAAAAAATTATTTTCAGACAAGTTGATTTATAAGACGGGCGTGTGTTTTTCTCTAAACAAGAATTCCGCAACGGAAGTGGTGTCGTGCCTGCCGAGGCATTTGACCGTAACATGATCATGGGCACGTGCTAAAGTAAGCATCATAAAGAGAAGTTCATGCTTAAAACACGAAAGAGGTCAAGGTTAAAGAAACTTTTTGACATAAAAGAATGGCTAAGTGTTTCCGCAAGAATGTCAAGGTACAAAGGTCAAGGTCATGTTAATGGAGACATGAGTGTGTTCCAAATGCTCACATCTATCAAGTGTCCAAATATTGAAGTAATCTGTCAAGTAATATTACAATTATATCATGATGAAGAAACTTGTACAAACTTTTTGACGCAAACATGAGTCTGTTCCTAATGCTTACATGTATCAAGTGTCCAAATATTGAAGCAATCCGTAAAGTGATATTAAAGTTATAGCATGATGACGAAGCCTGTACAAAGTTTTTGACATTTCGGAAATAGCGGCGACTATAGTCGCGCCTTCTGCTAAAGCAGATGCGATAAAAATATGAAAAATACTGTGGGATTAGCAAAAAGTGTAGATACTGATGAGACGGCTCGTCACATCTGAATCTACACTTTTTGCTAATCCCACTATACAGGTTGTAGTGTTGAAAGGATTAATAATCCTGAATATTATATAAATGTGGCCGAGACTGGAGAAATGGGGATTATGGGATTTGTGACCAGTGCAGCTTCTGTAGCCCGATGGCGAACTACATGTACAGTGGGGTCAGCGTGTAAGTGCACACACGAACGAACACGACAGGTTGGTTCGCTACCCACCCAAAGTGTATGTTGTTACCACTCAGTTGAACCGTCTCGCCGAGACGGTTCAACTGAGTGGTAACAACATACACTTTGGATGCGAAATGAGAAAAAAATGCAAACAAATATTTACATTTTTTTTGTATACATGAATTACAGTGGTTCCAACCTGTCATGTTCGTTCGTGTGCGCACTTACACGCTGACCCCACTGTATATTGCTTGTTAGAAGCATGACGGGTGATTCATTGACGGAATGGCGACCAGTACGGATCTGGATATACACTGGTCACAAAACCCATAAGCCCTATTTCTCCAGTCACAGTCACAACTACAGTGGAACCTCTCTGAAACAGACACCCAAAAACAACCATTTATCTCTGAACACGATTACAAAGCACGTACACGTCTTGTAGCGCTTATATTCCTAAATTACAGTGTAACCTCTCTATACCCGACACCCTGGGAGGTACCCAGTGTGTTCGGTTTAGAGAGGCTCCACTGTACAAGCAGGAAAGCCAGCGACAGATGCAATACTCGATATCCAAACTCAAATGCTAACAGTGTAGGCTCCGATCAGACTGCGCAGACCCTAAACTGGTCGCAATAAACGCAAAGCAACTTCCCTGAACGAACCAGCAATATCGAGTTGTGATGAACCACTTAATCATACTATTATGTCAGTACATGGCGCAAAAATGCTAATTTAACCTAGTGTTCAAGAAAGCATAGAATTTACCTATGTCAACTTGTTCAAATTCTACCGGTATCTACCGGCCGGGCAAGTGTGAAAAGTGAACATTTTTAAGCCCTGAATATCGCAATACGTATTGCAATATGGGTTTGTTGTATCGCAATATATCGCAATATGGGTTTGACCGTATCGTTGCACCTCTAGACAGAAGTATATGTTGTTACCACTCATTGGAACCGTCTCGTCGAGACGGTTCCAATGAGTGGTCACAACATATACATTTGAGAAGAAATATTCAGCCCGAAGTATTCAGCCCGAAATGCGTTAAAGCCAATGTTGTTGTGTATTCTCTAACTTGTCATTCATTCATATGCTAGTTTGTGTGTGTATTTGTGTCATAATGTGTCCTACTTAGGAGGCGAGGCGTAATGTAATCATTTCGAGAAATAGGACACATCCATCCATCTAATCTTTGGAAGTAAACAAGTTTTATAAATCATCGGTATTTGAATAGATCTATAGACGTCTGTATGTAATTATTATGTTATGGTTTTATACTAACAAATTAAAATGTTAATATAAAAAAAAAAAAAATCCAATAGTTAATGAATAACATTATTGTAATTTCTTCTTCACTGAATTGACTGGATGAAACCAGTTTGAAGCAGTTAAAAACCATAATAACCCTAAATATTTGGACACAATATATTCTAGGCAACGTACGAGACGAGCCATGTGATTTTGTACACAACAACCTCGTGGAAAATATTTACAAAATCTACAAAATCTTCCGTAAATGATGTCAAAGGAGGTCAACTTAACTCTTTGCATGCTAGCGACGAAAATATCCGCCAAACGAATTAGGAGTACCGGTATATGGTTTATTTCTCTCTGTAAATATGTCTTGAAATTTCATTAGAATTGTGTCCTCTGGACACAATTCTAATGAAATTTCAAGACATATTCATGACATTTATAAGGAGAAATAAAAGAAAATATAATGAATTGTCATCTGCTATTTTTGAACTATTTATAGCCCACAAGTTTCCCAGCATGCAAAGAATTAAAGAGAAGGTTCAAATGAGTGGTAACAATATGTATGTATACTTATGTACATAATTAAGAGATTTGATTTGATGTATTGGTGTTTAATAGCCTATCAACAGCTAAGGTCATTTAAAGCTGGGCCAACGGGTTCGATCCCTCATGAAAACTGCTGCATTGGGGAGAAAATCCCAAATCAGAACAGAATATTTCCATCAAAATAAATATATATTCAGCCCTGAAATTAGAATAACCGGACCTGGTGCCAGGTCCATACCACACCAAAGTCACTTGGTCCCTTCCCCTAAAAGTAATAGGAATAGCATAATTAAAGGTACATGCCCACTCAGTAGGCACAAACTGTTCTTTATAGGAATTAGATAAGTGTATAATTGTGTCACTATTCCACCAGTTTCTAAAACTTACGAGTGCCTGCTATACAGATATAATAATTTAGTAATATTTATTTCACTGATAATGACGCGCGGTGGTATCAGGCTATATTCATATGCAAATGTGGCATGCTATTTTTTAATTATTTATATAAAATAATATTTTCGACAGATTATAAAGTATGATCACTGCATATCAAAAAATAAATACACAGAATAAATAGTAATGCCTGTTAACATTTTAATAAAACAGTTATCGCCCCTGATATCAGTGTGGAAATTTACGTCTGATATAAAATGTATAATAATGCCAATCAATATGTGGGGTAATGGTGAATGAGTGTTTATTTTGCCAGAAAATGTCTCATATAATGTCTCTGATATAAAGAACAATTTGTGCTACTGAGTGAGCATGTACCTTTAACTCTTTGCATGCTGGGAAATTTGTGGGCTACAAATAGTTAAAAAATAGCAGATGACAATTCATTATATTTTATTTTATTTCTCCTTATAAATGTCATGAATATGTCTTGGAATTACATTAGAATTGTGTCCGGAGGAGGGCTACAAATAGTTAAAAAATAGCAGATGACAATTCAATATATTTTATTTTATTTCTCCTTATAAATGTCATGAATATGTCTTGGAATTACATTAGAATTGTGTCCGGAGGACACAATTCTAATGAAATTTGAAGACATATTTACAGAGAGAAATAAAACATATACTCCTAATTCATTTGGCGGATATTTTCACCGCTAGCATGCAAAGCGTTAAGAGAATTATTTTTATTTTGTTTACAAAACATTGCGTCGACTCGGCATGTTATGGGTTAATGCCAGGTCACTGTGCCAAATTGAATGAATAATAAACAGCATACCTATTACTGTGAAGGTAATATATTTGCTATTATGCTCATGCAATGGGAAAAACAAGTGTGTTTTTGTATTATTGTGTAGCGTGTGTTTATACAACTGCAAGGTCACTAGACCACCTGAGCCAGCTATGTAGGGGAGATAATGAACTATACGCTCTAAGTCCGACACTTACTGTTCTGTGTAACTGCTACTTTGCAGTAACCGGTACATTAGCTTTGAAAACAACAAATCCCAATGTAAAGTACGTATGTCTTGCGTCTAAAATATTACATTCTAATACATTACGTACCTCATGAAATTCCCATATACATGTATGTTTATAATATAAAATAAATGATTGTATATTTTGTATTTAAATGTGATAAACAATTTAACCCTTACACCGCTATCTTAATTTTTTGTCGTCCGCTGTTTATTTTCTATTTTTTCATTTTTATCATCAAAAACATGCTTTGACAGCACTTTAGAATAATTTACAACATGCTTTCACAGCACTTTAGAATAATTTACACACATGCTTTCACAGCACTTTAGAATAATTTACAACATGCTTTTGACAGCACTTCAGAATCATTTCCATTCTGAAGTGCTGTCAAACCATGTTTTTATTGAGAAATAAGGCAAGATATAATAGAGAGTATCAAAAACCAATAACAAAATTATGGTAGAAAACAACAGACCACAAATATAGCATATTTTTCTTATTATCCATGAAAACACATCTTGGTATTTCATTAGAATTGTCTCCAAGGAGACAATTCTAATGAAATACCAAGATGTGTTTTCATTTCTAAGCAAACTATTCAACAATTGCTGTCTGTTGATGTGTAAAAAGTAGTGTGATTTTATTTTACCCAAGTAAAATTTTGAAATACCCAATTGCTTCAGAAATGATGGAGTGACAATACTCAATTACTAATTCCTTATCTGGAGCCCTGGAGCATCATAACAAGAAGTGTACATAGACACAGCAAGTGGATTCCCAAACAGCAAGTGGTACTTATCTGGAGCCCTGTAACATGATAACAAGTGTACACAGTCCACAGCAAGTGTAAATGCTCTCTAAATGTTGATTGCATGATAAATTTTCTCTCAAGGTTGTTTTGGTAGAATATTTGTGATATTAAATCTATCCCTACGTCACATGATGCACGAACATACGGAGGCGATGCACGAACATACGGAGACTTTATCGCAAACTGTGTCATATTGCGAGGATAGCTTGTCATGTTTAGCGTCCTCTTATCATTTTGCACACGCTAGCTTATCATGCACACATTCATACATATACATGTACAGCACATGGTGTGAGATATGGTAACTAACATTATAATAAGAAGGGCATGGACTAACGCTATATCCCCTCTTGCCTATTGCCGAGCGATAATTATTAACCCTTAGACCGCTACTCATAACAATTGTCGTCTGCTGTTGCTTTTATATCTTGCCTTATTTCTCAATAAAAACATGGTTTGACAGCACTTTAGAATCATTTCCAATGTTGGAAATTATTCTAAAGTGCTGTAAAAGCATGTTGTAAATTATTCTAAAGTACTGTCAAAGCATGTTTTTGATGATAAAAATGGAAAATAGAAAATAAACAGCAGACGAAAAAAAATTAAGAAAACGGTCTAAGGGTTAACCCATTCATGAATGCATTTGGATTACATTTACGTAAGCGTAAAATTATTTTTTTTCATTTTTAATATTTTCTCATCTATTTTTAGTAATTTCTCAAAAGATGAGATGGGTCAAATGATGATAGCATTTTCATCCCACTCGCCTTTTTTGATGAGACTTTAAACTTAAGACCCATCTCTATATGATTGCTGGACTTAAATCCTTTCACATTTCAAATGGTGGTCACAACACATAGAGCATGCCAGCTCTCCATATAAATGGGACACTACAAAATTGCACAGAATGCTGCGTGACATTACAGACTTTCCCAGAATCCCAGAATGCTGTGTGACATTACAGACTTTCCCAGAATCTCAGAATGATGTGTGACATTACAGACTTTCCCAGAATCACAGAATGCTGTGTGACATTACAGACTTTCCCAGAATCACAGAATGGCTCCCAGAATGGCTGTGTGACATCACATTTACTTTCCCAAATGCTCCCAGAATGCTGTGACATTAGACAATTACCCAGAATACCCAGAATGCTGTGTGACATTACAGATTTTCCCAGAATCCCAGAATGATGTGTGACATTACAGACTTTCCCAGAATCACAGAATGCTGTGTGACATTACAGACTTTCCCAGAATCCCAGAATGCTCCCAGAATGCTGTGTGACATTACAGACTTTCCCAGAATGCTCCCAGAATGCTGTGACATTACAGACATTCCCAGAATCCCAGAATGCTGTGTGACATTACAGACTTTCCCAGAATCCCAGAATGCTGTGTGGCATTACAGACTTTCCCAGAATCCCAGAATGCTCCCAGAATGCTGTGCGACATTACAGACTTTCCCAGAATCCCAGAATGCTCCCAGAATGCTCCGTAACATTACAGACTTTCCCAGGATCCCAGAATGCTCACAGAATGCTGTGTGACATTACAGACATTCCCAGAATCCCAGAATGCTGTGTGACATTACAGACTTTCCCAGAATCCCAGAATGCTCCCAGAATGCTGTGTAACATTACAGACTTTCCCAGAATCCCAGAATGCTGTGTGACATTACAGACTTTCCCAGAATCCCAGAATGCTCCCAGAATGCTGTGTGACATTACAGACTTTCCCAGAATCCCAGAATGCTGTGTGACATTACAGACTTTCCCAGAATCCCAGAATGCTCCCAGAATGCTGTGTGACATTACAGACTTTCCCAGAATCCCAGAACGCTGTGTGACATTACAGACTTTCCCAGAATCCCAGAATTCTGTGTAGCATTTCACACTTTCCCACAATGCTGTGTGGCATTACAAAATTTCTCAGAATGCAGTGCGGCATTACAAAATTTCTCAGGATGCTGTGTGGCATTACAAAATTTCCCAGGATGCTGTGTTATTTCCCACAATGCTGTATGGCATTACAAAATTTCCCAGAATCCTATGTGACATTGCAACATTTCCCAGAATGCTGTGTGGCATTTCAAAATTTCCCAGGATGCTATGACCTAATAAAATTTCCCAGAATGCTGTGTCTACCTACTTTTGGTCCAACTGTAGACGCGTCTTAATCAGCCATATTGGGTTGGTGGCGGTGCTCGCAGAAACACCTGAAACACAGAAGCAAAACAACTCTGAATTCCTGATTCGGGCAAGAAAACATTGTTACGCAAGCAGAATATGTTGTTCTTATTTGCACAATAATCTAAGTATGTTTAAGTAAGTATATTAATATTGATATACTTTCAATGTATAATACATGTACATGATGCAAGTTAGTACGTATGTAACACTTGGTGAGTAAAGGTTACGTCATGTTATTCAGATATCTCAAAAACTGTTGAACCAATTTTGATGCGATAAAGTGTCGATATCACACCATATAAAAGGCCATATCTGCAGACAGTTCAGAGTATCGGTAATGCAAGTTTTCTAGAAATTACTCTGAATCTGATGCGGCGCGGCTTTAGCAGACTTTCTTCAATTTTCCAAGTCCAATAACACAGTTTGAAAAGTGGGCCGGCCAATGCTTACAAAACTTTCCGGGTACGTTCGAAATCAAAATCAAGCAGTTTGATTGGGCGAGACTAAGACCGGATGAGTTCAGATGTTTCAATATTTTGATACCATCGTTCATTGTATAAATTAACCCATTATAATTCCAGCACAAAAATATTTACATAATTACATAACATTTGATTGGTCCGTAGTTCAGATGTTTCAATATTTTGATACCATCGTTCATTGTATAAATTAACCCATTATAATTCCAGCACAAAAATATTTACATAATTACATAACATTTGATTGGTCCGTAGCAAGTCTCTGTCCAAAATTTTATCCCAGTAAACTCCCATGCCAAACTACTTTCCGTAACCGTCAGTGGGTCAAGGTGGAGTTAAAATAATTCTTAAGAAAACGGAAAATAAACACATTCCTGATGAATTTATTTCAAATGCTGGAATTATAAGGAATGAATGGCCTTTTTGTTGAATTTATCGAGGATATAAACTTGGAAAAGTCGCGGGAATACTGGAGGAAGGCCTTCCGGCCTTCGTCCAGTATTCCCGCGACTTTTCCAAGTTTATACCCCGATAAATTCCACAAAAATGCCATTCATTCCTATAATGAAACTCATCCTCCACTTCATTCATTCCTATAATAGGCCAAATACATGTACAATTACAGTTGTATGAAAATTTTGAATTTTTTTTTGCTATTTTCTTTATTTCTGTTCGAAAGTATATGTTGTTACCAGTCATATGAACCATCTCGATCTCGATGAGACGGTCAACATATACTTTTATGGAGAAATAAACAAAATAATTTGATATTTTTTTTCAATAAAAATATTGTATCCATGGACTTTATATTGAAAAAAAATCAAATTATTTTCAATGGGTAAAAATGCGAATATTTCTTGAACAATGTGTTGAAAATTTGGTTACGCGAAAGAATATTAACTCGACAAGCATTTCAGACCCTGCTTGTAGGACGTTTTTGTGAAACAAAATGGTCGTTAAAGCTGATGGATGCTAGTACCCGAATGCTGATTTAAGAACATTGACAGTTGAATACTACAAACATGAACATGTACAATATATATATATACTGTATATATATATATATATAATATATATATATAATATATATGTGTCTATATATAGCTTAACCCTTACACTGCAGAATTAAATTTTGCCGTCTGCATTTTTTTATTTTCCATTTTACTAATCAAAAACATGATTTGACAGCACATTAGAAACATTTCCCATGGAATGGAAATGATTCTAAAGTGCTGTAAAACCATGTTTTATGAGAAAGAAGACAAAATGTAAAACAACAGCAGGTGACAATTTGTGTTTCCCGCATTCCAAGGGTCAACCCTTAAAAGGCAGGAATGGAAAATGTCGTCTCCAGTTGCTTAATATTTTGTATTCTCTCAATACAAACATATAATTGACATCACTTGAGAATCATTTCCCTTTACCGATATTTGTTGAAGCACCAACCAATTATTACCATAATCATTATTAACTCTTTGCATGCTGGGAAACTTGTGGGCTATAAATAGTTCAAAAATAGCAGACAAAAATTCATCATATTTTCTTGTATTTCTCCCCGTAAATATCATATGTCTTGGAATTTCATTAGAATTGAGTCCTCAGGACTCAATTCTAATGAAATTCCAAGATATATTTACAGAGAGAAATAAAACATATACTCCTAATTCGTTTGGCGGATATTTTCGCCGCTAGCATGCAGAGAGTTAATACCAATAATAACATCTCGAACATATAGAATTAATATTTTATCGCTTTACTTTCCGTTTTATAAAATAGCTGGATGATTTAACCAATGTTGAGTCCTATCACAATACATGCATCAAACCAGCATAAATGATTTTCTTGCTTTCTTTTAAAAAAAGTGAAAGTGAAAGGGTTTAACGTCCCAACAACAGCGAAGGTCATATAGACACGGGACCACAGTTTAAAGTCTCATGAACGTATATTTTGATGCCCTAGGTGAGGTTTGAACCCACAACCTCCGGATTGGAAGTCGTGTTCTAACCCATAGGCCACAAACCATCCCTTAGGTAGCTTTGCTTTCTTTAAAACTATGTTATACATGTGTAGGTATGTAGTGTTCAACTGTTCACCAATGCCTTAATCTGTGCCAAAAGTCAACCTAATCATTTTGCACATTTTGTGAAAAATAACTGAAATTATCTGAACAATTTCCATAAACGTTGTTGACTGTAATTTAACTCTTTGCATGCTGGGAAATTTGTGGGCTATAAATAGTTCAAAAAGAAGCAGACGACAATTCATTGTATTTTCTTTTATTTCTCCCTATAAATATCATGAATATGTCTTGGAATTTCATTAGAATTGCATCCAGAGGACGGAATTCTAATGAAATTCCAAGACATATTTACAGAGAGAAATTAGAAACATACTCATAATTTGTTGCATGTTATTTTCACCGCTAGCATGCAGAGTTAACAACAGCGCCAACCTTTCAACAAATTATGGAAAGTGTCAAATTTTCAAAATCATTTTTTTACAAAATTAAGTGTCATGGTTAGGTAGATTTTTAGCAGCTAATTTTCTCCAGCTTCGGGCTATTTATAGCATCCAATTAGAACTCTCCACGTTACCTTTACCCACTCGCCGATACAGCGGAGTGATTCGTGGGACGTAAAAAAGAAATTTTATTTTTTCTTTCCTACATGTGGACTATCACATCAGCAGAGTCCGTGGGTCATGTGATAAGTCATGTGACAGTGCTTGCCGGTCATGTGATCAGTGTGGTCATGTGATCAGCAGGGAGGGCAGATCTGAAAAGACGGTTATTTAGGCAGCGTTCCAAGAACAAGAACGGCAATACAAACAATACAATAAGATTTAGCGAATCAATTTCTCAAACACGATAACAAATACACGTATGGGAATTTGCTCAGTCAAAATCACACGGAACGCATTCATGCATTCAAACACCATGCATTCTTATTTCGGGCCACCGACTGCGAAAAGGTATCTCAGAACATTTTCACATTTGTAATATTATAAGTTATTAACCAACTTACACATTCATACAATTGGAATAAAATATAATCGATTTGCTGAGGGCAATAAGGCTATACTTCGTTGGCTAAATGGTGAACAGCGTAGGCCCTGATCAGACTGCGCGGATGCGCAGTCTGATCTGGGTCTACGCTGGTCGCAACTGTCATAAGATACCTTTTCTCATTAGTGCACAACCAATTTTTCTAGAAACGACATACAGAAAATTCTAAACTGACATATAAATTAGAACATACATTTCAACACTTCGGGCAAACCTTCATGGAGAAACAACGATAGATAACATATTCACTTCACATGTACCTCTCAAATCACCTTTCACAATTATTTTTTTACGAGATATCGGTACTTTACAAGCAACAAGCTATGCAATACACACCGATTGATAACAAAATGCTTTATATCACGCACTCTCCCAAACTTGGTTCGGTTAGTTATCATTTGAAAATAAAGTAAACTATTTTAATTATTTGAATAAAGAATCCCCCCCCCCCCGAAAATCATGGATCTGCGCCTGGTCGCTGATGCTAGGTATTTTTTCAGGGTCATTCCATATTCAAAAACATTATATAACTACTTTTACTGAAGTGTCATTAGTTGAATGACGTCGTATAACGTTGTAGAAAGATAACAGTGTGATATATATAAAGCTATGAACATGTACTTGTAGTCTATGTTCCTTTTTAACACACAAAACATATAACTATCTTATTGTTTGGCCCGCACCCATCACATGCACAAGTTAGTTTGAATGTAGCCCCGCCCCTGATGCGCTTTCTAATTGCGATACTATCCGGTTATTGCCAGTTTGACACTGAAGCATGTGTACACGCATGGTAACTGTGTGCACGTCTCGTGAACTTCTGACAACAAGACGTGACCTCATGTTACAATTATAATGGTGTACTTTATCACGAACAATTAATTTTATATATATTGGTACAAGAGTCGCACTAGATGAAAAAAGTAATCTAAATGCGGTGCTTTCATTGGTCGAGAAAATAGGCAAGCAATAACTATGGATACGTCATATCAAATATACAAGACGTGTTCAAGAACCATCTCCCAGACATAATACATGATGAGACTTCACGGCAAATTTGACAGGACACAGGGCACTGATAGTATAAATAATATATAGACAGAATGATGCAAGCGTACCTTTATAAAGAAAACACTTCTGCGCACAAATGATTGTGTGACAAAAATAACCTGTTATTGTTAGATAATGGCAGTCTACTAATGGCAACTTGAATACAGATAGGCTTGGTCCATAGCAGTAGCACGTGAAAAGTAATGCGGTACTGGGTTAAAACTCGGAACGACACGCGAGATGAGACTGTAAAAAAAAAACCTGTTAAAACTCGGAACGACACGCGGGATGGGACGGTAAAAAAACGGAACACGGAATTCCGATATGACTCAGACCGGAAAAACACAAAACCCGGAAAACTTACATCCATGTGTGTTTCTATTTACACCCATATAGGTACATAAATATTGGATTTTCCTATCTTGTTAATTGTGTTCAATGCGTTCAACGAGACTAAGAACATCCGATACTTACATGTATGTATACCGATATCCGTAATATTCCGCAAGCATTTAATCAAGATAGTTCAAATGAGTGGTCACAACATATACTTTGGACGAGAAATGAGACAAATTTGTGAAAAATATGTTTTATACCCCTAATGAGAATTTATAACTCAACATGTACAAATAGGTTGGTTAAGCAAGGCAGAATTTAAAGTAGAAATAAAACAATTTAATTATCTATGCTGTACAGAAACTGAATGAAAATGGTACTTAAAAAAAAATGTTGAAAATATTCCACCTCGGTCAAAAATTACACAGGTTTAAATACTCGTACAATTTTTATTGTTTTCAACATCGTGCGCAATTCATGTGAAGAACATGCACCAGGTATTGCTATCATGATCCTATCATGTCACTAATCCCTGTTTACATACATGGAATGTGGATCATAACTGCACACCCAATTTCAAAATGCATACTATTATGTCTGTAAAAAGTAGGGTATTAACTGTCTGTCGCGTTGGCGGAGCTAGCTTCTTTCCGAGCGGGTGTGTGTGTGTGTGCGTGTGTGCGTGTGGGTCAAACAAATGCAGTCAGACAAATTCTTTATTTCCTACATTCTATTCTTTTTGTGACTAACTCTGCATGCAAGTCGCGAAGCGGTGAAAATACAGCCAACAAATTAGTAGGAGTAGTTTTCTCATTTCTCTCTACAAATATGTCTTGGAGTTTCATTAGAATTGAGTCCTCCGGACTCCTGAGGTCTCAATTCTCCTTAAATACCAAGACATATTCATGATATGTACAGGCAGAAATGTAAGAAAATATAATGAATGGTCAGCTAATGTTTTTGAAATGTATAGCCCACGAGTTTCCCAGCATACAAAGAGTAAAGGTGCGTATTGGTGTATTTTACACTTATTTTAGCAGAATATGCATTGATTATCAAAAGTGGGAGTACAAAATACTCACAGCAATGTGAAAATATGCATTGATTTTCAAATTTAGTAATGAAAACTGTAAAAAGTTGAACACTGGTCACAATAATACATCTGTAAATGTAAAATATGCATTGAATTTGAAATATGGGGCTATAATACATGTACTCTTTAGACACAAAACTTATCTGGAGCTCTGAGTTACTTTTGTCAGAAGAAATGCAAGTTAAAAGTGGCTGCCTAAAATTGTGGAGGAACATTTACAATGTACATCACACCACGGCGACACTCCGCTGGCTACGATACTGCATTGCATTTGATAGTGCATAAACATCAAATGTATAATCCCATTAATAAGACCTATCCCAATATGTTGCTGTGACTGGAGAAATGGGGCTTATGGGATCTGTGACCAGTGCAGCTCCTGATCAAATAGCACACTCGATCCTGTAGCCTGGCACATATTGCTAGTTAGATGCACATATGGTAGATCTTTGATGGAATGGCAAACAGTGAAGATACTGATCTATACTGGTCGCAAAACCCATAAGCCCTGTTTATAGTCACAGCCACATTTCATGTGAATTTCAAATAAAATGTTATCTTTCCGAAAATAATTGATTGGTTGATTGGTTGATTGGTTGATTGATTAAGATGTGCATGTATATGAAAGCCTTGCATCAGCGAAAAAGAATGTACCCAGATTAGACAGAACACATACATTAGCTTTATGAAGGTCACCTTAACCCATTAGACATGGTATACAATTAATATTTTGAGAGAAAACAAATCCGTAATTTCATTATTTCATCTTGGAAGTATATGTTGTTACCACTCATTTGAACCGTCTCGTCGAGACAGTTCAAATGAGTGGTAACAACATATACCTTTATGGAAAAAAAATATAAATATTGTATCCTTAGACTGAAATGGGTTAATCAGAGTATAACAGAACTTGGTATGTCTGCATGGCATAACCTAGCTGACTGGCCTAATTCAGATCTACACGTATTATGCTAGCGCAAAATCCTGAGTGGAAAACCCTGGCAAAACCTCCCTGTACAATGTGGTGGAAATATACTGTATATATCAGTGCTATATATACCGTGTATATATCAGTGCTATATATAACGACGGAATATGTGGCTGTGACTGGAGAAATGGGGCTTATGGGATTTGTGACCAGTGTAGCTACTGATCAAATAGCACAGTCCTGTAGCATCCTGTAACCTATCCCGATATGTGGCTGTGACTGGAGAAATGGGGCTTATGTGATTTGTGACCAGTGTAGCTCCTGATCAAATAGCATACTACTGTAACCTATCCCACTTTTTACTAGGTAACCTGCCCTGACTGAATACGTACTGAGTGATAACATATTGTTGTATCATGCATTGACCTGATACAAACATCCAGGTTACGACCAAGTGAAAACTGACGTTCCATTGGTCAGATGACGTCACGTGATGTTATCAAATGACATCAGTGTAATGACACAACACAAACAAGTCTACCACGGGATACAATTATAGTAGTATGAAAAAATCCTATTTTCTTTATTTCATCTCAAAAGTATTTTTCTTTATTTCATCTCAAAAGTATATGTTGTTACCACTCATTTGAACCGTCTCGACGAGACGGTTCAAATGAGTGGTAACAACATATACCTTTATGGAGAAATAAACAAAATAATGAGATTTTTCAACACCAATTATCGTATCTTTAGACTGAAATGGGTTAAGGATCGATTCAGCTCTAAGAAACACATACCATCCTATCCTCCAAAGACAACAGGAAAGTTTTCCTTACTAAACAGCAAACTTTACGCTGTAGGCAATGATCAGACCGCACAAGCATTTATGCGTGACCGAATCGACTCCTACCTTATAGCTACCCACATCTCAATGCCCCCAGAGACATGGGGGAGGGGGACAGACACTACATTATTGTATGGCTGACCTAACATGGGGGAGGGGGTCACATTATGCTATAGTACGGTAGGCCTAATCTTGAAAACAGTCCGAGACGTACGTGCATGGTATATCCTGAAATTCCCACCCCTGCTAATATTTACCTTGGACGCCGTCACGTACGTTGTACAACTTGTTGCATAAGGCCATTGACATGAAAGGTGAAACTGACAAACGGAAGCGAGACCTACAGGTGCTTTAGCTGTACAAACCAACAGACTGATTAATCTTTAGCAAATAGCGAACGACCCGTTAAACATTGACTTAACATTGATTAGTAAATATGCGAAACACGCAAACACTATTGAAAACATATTTATACATAACCTAAATCAATTTATACATAAGCTAGTGGATTTACTGATTTAAATTGTTTGCCAATAAGACAAATGTGGGCTTATTGGTTTTTGAATACTGTAGCATCTGAGCAGATTAGCTCATGTGTCTCCACCCGATACATCCACATCAGAAGTTTCCATGTCATATTAAGGCCGACTTGTTTAACTTACAGTGGCACATCTCAACCAGACACCCTGGGAGGTCCATAAATTCAGCACAAAAAAAAAAAAAAAAACAACGTTCAGCTCGGAAATACCAGTAGCAAACAGTGTATGCCCTGATCAGACTGTGAAGATGTGCAGGCTGATCCGGGGCTACACTGGTCTTGATAAGTCAGTCCCCTTTTGTTGTGGTGAAATATAAATGCCATAATTCCCACGCACAAGAATGTGTACAATGTTTAAGTACATTAAGTCACGTATTGCTCGTACGCCTCGTACACCTCGGTCTTACGTAATTTACGGAGTTATTACACGTGGCTTAATTTAAATGCCTTGAGAAAAACATGTGGCTGTGACTGGAGAAATGCGGCTTTTGCGACCAGTGTAGATCCAGATCAGGATCTGCACTGTTCGCTATTCCATCAATGAAGCAACCGTCTTGTTTCTAACAAGAAATCGTTATTAGGTCAAATGCATAAATTTGCTGTGACTAGAGAAATTGGGCTTATTGGTTTTGCGACCAGTGTAGATTCAGATCAGCCTGTGCATCCGCAGTCTGATCAGGATCTACACTGTTCGCCATTCCATCAATGCAACACCTGTCATGCTTCTAACAAGAAATATAGATCGTTATTCAGCTACAGGAGTGTGCCATTTGATCAAGAGCTACACTGGTCACAAATCTGATAAAAAACATTTCTCGAGGCACAGCTAAATGCATAAACTAGCGACCGAGTAGCCTCAGATCAGGAGAGTATTCAGTGAGGTCGCGGCTCGCCATATTGTTAATAAAATATTCCAGACGTGGCCCCATACGATCTGTATTGATTGAATGATCAGGTATTACATCAGACGAACAGCAAGGTCATACATATACAAACAGGGAGAAGGAAGCATGGAAAATTTAGCACTGAAATGACAATCTTTTTTTAAAGCTGGGGTTGAAGGTTACTATTTTATTTTTATTTCTTATTTCATTACTTAACCATTTCACCATAACTGGAATGGAATTTTATATGTTAATTTTGCAAACAATCCAATGGTCACAAAATGATTTTCAGACTAGTCCATATTTGAAAAGGGGCTGTTTTTGTTCTCAAAAATAGGAAAATTACTTGCAAAAAGTGTAGATCCTGATGAGACGGCTCGTCACGAGCCGGCTCATCTGGATATATACAGTATACACTGTTTGCCAATACCAGTATACAGCCCTTTGGTGTTAAAAGGGTTAAAGGGGCAGATCAGGATTTTTAAAAAAAATGATATAAAAAATAAAAACGTGTTTTCATCATAGAAAGTGATACCACAATAACCCTACATATCTGGGCACACTTTGTTTTGGGAAAATTCCTGTAAAATAAAATAGAAGTTTCCCAATACAAATTGCGTCTCAAGAGACCATTACATGTATATTGCCAACTCAGCATAATTAAATGTATGTTAACCATATTTTGGTAAACAATGTATTTATATACTTTAGTCAGACTTTAACTGGTATGCGTGGCTGTGACTGGAGAAATGGGGCTCAGGGGAAGTTGCGACCAGTGTAGATCCAAATCAGGATCTGCACTGTTCGCCATTCCACCAATGAAACATCTAACAACAAATATAGATAATTATAAGGCGACAGGAGTGTGCTAGCTATTTGACCAGGAGCTACGTATACACTGGCCGCAAATCCCATTTCTCCTGTCACATAGATGTTTTAATTATACATATATCAGCTGGCCCAGTAAACTGTAAATGACTGCTAAAACTACAATAATCACGTTTCACGTTTCCAGAGAAGAAATAAGAGTTATTCAACTACAATGCACGAGTTTGAAAACTTTGTCCGATTTACAGCAGCCGATTTCACCAACATTGCAAAGTATACTTTTCTAGCAAAGTATACTTTGAGGGAGAAACTTTCAATTTTAGGATAAATTTATTAATTTTTATTATACTGAATTTATTACATTATCACAGCCATTTTGGCTGTGATAATGTAATAAATTCAGTATAATAATTCTGCATACTTTTAATCATCAAATATATGCAGTGACGTTAGTTCTATATGAAATAATGAATTTCGGAAAAAATAAATGATTACTCCTCAAAGTATACTTTGCTAGAAAACTATGCTTTGCAATGTTGGTGAAATCGGCTACAGATGTCAAGGGAAATAAATCCGGTATTTCAAAATGGTAGTGGAATACATACTCTTCGATTGATTGATTATTGCTGTTTAACGGTCTATCAACAACTGAGGTTATTTAACTCTTTTTGCGTGCTAGCGGCGAAAATATCCGCCAAACGAATTAAGAGTGTATGTTTTATTTCTCTCTGTAAATATGTCTTGAAAGTTCATTAGAATCGAGTCCTCAAGACTCAATTCTAATGAAATTCCAAGACATATTCATGATATTTACGGGAAGAAATACAAGAAAATATAATGATTCTTTGTCCGCTAGTTTTGAATTATTTATAGCCCACAAGTTTCCCAGCATGTAAAGAGTTAAGGCTGGGCCAACGGGTTCGATCCCTCCCGTATTTAACCTGCTGCATAGGGGGGAAAATCCCAAAATCAGAACGGAATATTTACATCGAGAAAATAAATATTCAGCCCTGAAATTAGAATAACCTGACCTGGTGCCAGGTCCAATACCACACCAAAGTCACTTGGCCCCTTCCCCTAAAAGTAATACGAATAATCGTAATACTCACATAAGGGGTATGTATAACCAGGTCTCTGATCGGGATTCCAATAAGGGTGAACCCCGATCGTTACATTACACATCACGACTACTCCCACCTGCCTACATGCTCTTTGAGGAATGTGAAGTTTGCTCTTAGACTAACTTATTTATAAGGTTGTCAAAATCACTTTGTAGCATGTATGTTTGTTTGTTTGTTGGGGTTTAACGGCCTATCAACAGCTACGGTCATTTAAGGCCGAGTCAATGGGTTTAGTACTAAATCCCATATATTACCTGTACAAGTACATGTACATGGGGGGAAAAACCCAAAATCAGAACTGAATATTTAAAAATAAAAAAAACTATACATTCAGCCCTGAAATCAGAATAATCCTGATCTGAAGCTAAGGTCCTCGCCACACCAGAATCACTCGGGCCCCCTCCCCTCCCAAAAGCAGTAGGATCAGTAATAATCTTACTACTTTTATAATGGGCAATAACATGTAATATTAATCACTATATGTGGCTGTGACTGGAGACATGGGTCTTATGGGTTTTGTGACCAGTGTAGTTCCGGATTTCTGCTATATCAATGTCATTTGCATATTTATTACACTAGTGTATTATGATTTTTATTACACTGTGTTATTAAACTGTGAAGGCCCATTATAAGGAATAAGATAGGCTTTGATGGAGACGGTATTATTATTAAATGCATGTTTACACATGCTTTTACACATGCTGGTAAAATAACAGAAAACACTTGATAACCTTCAAGCTTTTGTGGATTGGTGAAGAATAAATTCTTTGCCCCAGCTTTTGTACAATAAGTGTATATTGAAACTTGAGCAATCATTCAGAAGTTTGTATTCGCCGTTAGCGATACTACAATTACCTGTTTTGGGTCATGTCCCGATTTGGAAGACATTCAAAAAACGTCATTCAAATATGTTTGGGATTAAACTGGCAACTGATTACTGAAAGTAAATAAACATAGAAGGTTGAATATTGTTTAATACGATCGACAAGGTCGCTAATATTTGTGTGCGAAACCTTGATTGAAATGTTGTGGCTGGATGGTGTTTACTCTACATGCCAATATATTTTGTTAGCCCTTACAGTGCAGAATTTACTTTAACCCTTTGAACCCGAAAGCCCGTTATAGCAGTTTATGCAAACAGTGCAGATCCGGAAGAGCTGGCTCGTAACGAGCCGTCTCATCAGGATCTGTACTTTTTGAAAGTCATTTTCATATTTTTGAGAAAACATACCACCTTTTTATAAATGGACTAGTCTGAAATGATTTTGTGACGGTTGGATTGGTTGCAATATTAACATATCAAAATCCATTCCAGGGGCCCGTTTCACTAAACTTCTTATGACTAAAATGTTCGTAAGTGCAAAATTATGATAGTCTGTAAATTTCACATTAACAATGTTTTCTTGTTAATAATTGTTGGATTTACATTTATTGAGCATAGGCTGCACATGCAGCCAGCCTATGCTCAATAAATGTAAATCCATCAATTGAAATTTGCAGACGATTCTAAATTTGCGCTTACGAACATTTTAGTCATAAGAAGTTTAGTGAAACGGCCCCCAGTTACTTAGGGGTGGATCGGTTTAGTACAATCAACAGTTTCGGAAGGGAGTTAAAATCGTCTCCAAAATGTGCTTTTTTGTTGTTAGTAAGACAGATTCGAAGAGAAAATAAGTGTGAAGATAATTATTCCTAGCACGAAACACTTATCCCCGACAAAGTGTAAGAAATCAAATCATTCAATAACATATGGCTGCTTTTGGGTCGACAGTAAATGAAAAATAAATGACTAAAAGTTTGTTGTTTTTTTTCCTTTCTCTGACCCAAAAATAGACAATGCGAATTGAGCTACTAGCTGTGTATTTATAAATAATTTAATTAGCAATGAGATACAATGTTGTCATGTCAATGAAGAGCTGTTGGACACAGAAAATGCAGTTTGCTGGCGAATGTGCATATTCTTAACCGAAAGTGCTAAGTGTTTAAGCAAAGTTGCGAAAAACAAAGGTCAATGTCATATTAAGGGTAGCATGAGTGTGTGGCATTTGTGCACAAATATAATGTATTGAAATGTTAAAGTAATCCTTCAAGGATATAGAAGTCTCGACAGAATTGAGAAACAGGCAAAGTTCAGAGGGTTGGTGTTTATTAGAGCATGGGTGTCTATTAGAATCCAGGGATTCCGTTGGCAATCGCCACTTTCGCAATTGGCAATAAAAATAAACAATTGGCGATAATAAATTACAATTTTCGAAAAAAAAATAAAAAATATAAAAAAAAATTCATTTTTTTTTCTCTCGAAAATTGTAATTTTTTATCGCCAATTGTTTATTTTTTTGGAAGTGGCGATTTTTTTATTTTCCCCAACGGAATCCCTGGAATCATTACGGTATTGTGTTTGTAACCTGAGTGTTTCCCCCAGATCAGGGTATTCAGTATTGAAAGGGTTATTTCCATACAGTGGAACGTGAATAATGGAGTGAAAACACCATTCAACTCCCCTGCAATCAGGAAATTCAATTAATTGATCTAGACAGCAAATCGTATAGTGAACTCACACAGTATGTGCACACAGTAGTGCAGTGCAGACACACACAGTACGTGCAGACAGACATGACTAGAACCAGAGCTCCAGTTAAGGTGCGAAATTTGGAGGTAAATTTCTTATTTCTCCATCAAAAATGGCAAGTTAGGAGTGCTTTAGAATCGTCTCAATGAGACGATTCTAAAGGACTCCCAACTTGCCATTTTAGATGAAGAAATAACAAAATTTCACCCCAAGTTAGTCAAATTACGCACCTTAACTGGAGCTCTGACTAGAACCAGTCTTACAATCAACCCGAATGCAGTTGTGCATTTTGGATATGTGAACCGGCCAATTTCGCCTCGTCACGGATTTTAGTATAACGTACTTTTAACCAAATTTTATGAAATAAAGCGCACGGAAGGCGGAGAATTGTGTAGTGTGTAGAATCAGCAACTGCTGGTCGCATCCTGATCTTTCTAGAATGTTTCCTAAACACATGGAAAGACTTTTAAAAGAGTCAGAAATTGGCGCGATAAAGTTGTCAAACATTTCGGATTGATCGATTTATTGGTGTTTAACGTCCTATCAACAGCTAAAATCATTTAAGGCCGGGAAAAACTTTAGAACAGTTTTGATAACTTGGTATTTGAGCACAGGATGAGGTTAGACTGCCTGGTGGTCAGCTATAAAGCTCCCAATAGTTCTAGAACTTTTCAGGAACTGTAGCCCAATCCTCGCATTGTGGCATAGATGTAGTCAGAGGGCAGGGTCTACCATATGATCAGCAGAGCTCCAGATAAGGTGTGTATTTGGTGTATTTTACACACTTATTTTAGCAGAATACGCATTGATTATCAAAAGTGGGAGTACAAAATACTCACAGCAATGTGAAAAATACGCTAGGATTTTCAAATTGAGTAGTGAAACTACTGTAATCAAGTTGAAAATTTACTTAGTAGAGCTGCCTGCAACTTTGCAGCTCAAATAAGTGAATTTTTAAATTTGTTGTAGAATACACAAAAAGGCCATTCATTCCTTATCATTCCAGCATTTGAAATAAATTCATCAAGAAAATGTGTTTATTTTCCGTTTTCTTAAGAATTATTTTAACTGCGCCTGACGGTTACGGAAAGTAGTTTGGCATGGAGTTTACTGGGATATAAATTCTGGACAGAGACTTGCTACGGACCAATCAAATGTTAGGGAATTGTGTAAATATTTTTGTGCTGTAATTATTTAATTTTTCTTATCATTTGTTCCCTATTTAACCGGGAAGAAAATCCATAATACATTTGCAAAAGTGGAATATGCATTGAATTTGAAATCTGGGCATATACTGTAACAGCCCTATATATTCGGGACACAATTTGCTTTGAGAAACCCCTATTAAATAGGGGTTTCACAAAGCAAATTGCATCCAAATACATTGTTATTGTGATGAAACCAGTACTGGCATATTAAAGCCCCTATACGGCTCAAGTTGCCGAATTTGGCCTCCTATTGGGTTTTCCCACACATAAATCCAACAGTTTCTATTTACACACACTTCGAAACTGTTTGAATTCATTTTGGTACAAAAATGAGTTTGTAGTCGATGAAAATATCAATATTTGTTGATAAACAAACAACAGGTGCGTGTTTCAAAGCCCGATCGATTTTCCGATAGACGCTCGGGTCAACTCCTCAACTACCCGATTCGCGGCCGATGAATTCTGATAGCCGGAGTTTATCAACTCGCTTCCGAGCCGAAGCCGTTGGGTTACGGAAATGAAATTGTCAATATTGACATTTTGCACCGAGTGGTACACAAAACAAGTTTTTGTTGTTTTCACATTGCGATTAAGATGTAAATCTCAAGACTTCAGATGTATCTATTAGGCAGTATATATGTTAGTTTTGTGTACTAAATCAGTTGCCAAACATGTTTTTGTCTTTGAAAAAATCGGAAAATTGTAATACTGAGCCGTTCAGGGCCTTTAACCTAAATATTGGCACGCTCACTGTTGTAGGGAAACCATATATTTTATGTGTTGTCCCAAATAAATGGTGTCCGAATATATAGGGTTATTACGGTACTACACTTCAGATACAAAACTTATCTGGAGCCGTGGATCAACCACAAAGATCCCATTACAGGTAGACAGACAGGAGTGTACTACATTCAGCTATGTTGGCAATTAACATCACCCAGATCTCAAGTTAAGGTGCGTAATTTGTCCAACTTGCGGTGAAATTTTGTTATTTCTTCATCAAAAATGGCAAGCTGAGAGTCCTTTAGAATCGTCTCGTCGAGACGATTCTAAAGCACTCCCAACTTGCCATTTTTGATGGAGAAATAAGAAATTTACCTCCAAATTACGCACCTTAACTGGAGCTGTGAACACCATCGCTATGTCACACTTGATTTACAAGCCATGATGTGCAGCACTTTAAGCCAGGATCTGGGAAAAATATTTTTTTTTTTATCTGTGAATGCTGGAAATTTTATATCAAAATGTACACGCTCCTTAACTCTTTGCATGCGGGGAAACCTTGTGGGCTATAAATAGTTCAAAACTAGCGGATAAAAATTCATCTTATTTTCTTGTATTTCTCCCCGTAAATATCATGAATATGTCTTGGAATTTCATTAGAATTGAGTCCTGAGGACTCAATTCTAATGAAATTTCAAGACATATTTACAAAGAGAAATAAAACATATAAATGTACTCCTAATTCGTTTGGCGGATATTTTCGCCGCTCTAAGCATGCAGAGTTAATTTGTGTCCAACTAGAAAATTGTTTGTACAAACAAAATGTCACTGTGGACAAGCAGTCATCAAGAAAACAGAACGAGACAGGGACACTTCTTACACTGACCCTTCAACTTGTGTTCACAAATTGCGTATTACAGCAACGATAAATATCACATGGACAAATCTCATATCAGTAGCCGATTTCATCAAAATTACAAAGTATACTTATGTAGCAAAGTATACTTTGAGGGAGTAATCATTTATTTGTCCCGAAATGCATTATTTCATATAGAACTAACGACTGCATATATTTGATGATTAAAAGTATGCATAATTATTATACTGAATAATGTAATAAATTCAGTATAATAAAAAATAATAAATTTATCCTAAAAATGAAAATTGCTCCCACAAAGTATACTTTGCAATGTTGATGAAATAAGCTACAGGAGTACATTTTAAATGAAACAATATCCCTACACAATTTGGTGATATAACTTGTGATAAACGTAACAGAGCCCAACAGGGGACGTAGAATTCTTTTTTTTTATTAATTTGTTCCCACAAAATAACAATTCGTTTCCACAAATTAACAATTTGTTCCCTTCCCTCGAATTGTTAAATTGAGGGAACCCACGAATTGTTAAATTGAGGGAAAGAATTGTCATTTCATGGGAACGAATTGTTATATCGTGGTAAGGAATTGTTATATCGTGGGAACAAATTAATAAAAAAAATCTATGTCCCCTGCAGGGCTCCATAATAAACAGTGTACTATTGCTTTAGCAGTGCCTGAAAATAGCAGCTTTTGCCAGTAGGTCCGGGACCTAACAAGGAAAAAAGCGAAAGGTCCGAAATGTGTGTGTGTTTCATGTGAAATTACTTGTCACCCTACGTGTAAATCCACTGTGCCACCATAAATTATCTGGAAAAACAACAACCATAATAAGAACAGATTTTATAGCATCGCCACTGAATGATGATCGCAATTTCACTTTTATCACAGGTCCAGCGGACTTGTTGCTTGTAAAATATAAAGGTCCGACATTAAAATTTGCAGGTCCATGACCTCGCACCAGTGCTATTTTCGGCCCTGTTTAGGTGCACAGGTTTGCATGGCCTAGTGCGCCACATTGTGATACTGTTTCTAAATATCAAGTTAGAATGATATTTTGTTCAACAATATTTCCAATATAACCTAGATATTGAAATAGAACAAACAGATGTTGATATTTTGTAAAGCTGATGCTGGAAAATTCGCAGTATGGTGACGCATAAAGCGGGATATGGTGGAACAAAACCGGCATCAAAATGGAAAATAACTGTTTTGTAAAATCAAGCTACTTACACGATCAACACAAAATCTGATACTGATTACTTTGTGTGTAACGATATTTCACATACACAATAACATGCATGTGTTCATGTACTTGAACAAAATAAGAAATGTACCATTCACCTTGAGAAAGGTCAGGGCTCCATATAAGGAATTAGTAATTGAGTATTGTCACTCCATCATTTCTGAAGCAATTGGGTATTTCAAAATTTAAATTGGGTAAAATAAAATCACACTACTGTTTACACATCAACAAACAGCAATTATTGAATAGTTTGCTTCGAAATGAAAACATGTCTTAGTATTTCATTAGAATTGTCTCCTTGGAGACAATTCTAATGAAATACCAAGATGTGTTTTCATCGAAAATAAGAAAAATATGCTATATTTGTGGTCTGTTTGTTGTTTTCTGCAGCATGATAAAGGTATAAGTCTGCAGACAATAACTTGTTTACAAACAAACGGGTCATAAACAAAACACAGAATAGGCGAGACAGTTGAGACAGGTAAATATACTCGTGCCAGTATTCCTTTTCAATATTGATTTTGAGATTTGTCATCAAGTGTTATGTAGTCGAGGGGTTAGAGTGACGGATATCAATGCCGTAGGTAGTGAGCTCGAATCTTAGTTTTTCATACACATAATATTTTGATCTGTTTATATTTTATTATACATTTCTTTTTTGTGTGTTGCTCTAACAAATTACATTAATTAAGCATGAGATAGATTACATGTAGAACGTTAGTCTCACTTTGAAGAAAACTAATAACTATGCACTTTTCATATGTGTCTACATGAAGAATCTGGGAGTAAGAAACAGGGAATATGTACAATATAATATTGACGAAAACACCCGGCCCTATGGACCTATATGTCACTTTCAAACTTTAGGTAACAAATGTATGTGTAAATATACAATATAAACTCGTATGTTCTCGCCGATCATGTCACAATGAGGTCATACAGCAAGAGTGATAATTAACCCTCGCTGTTTCACTTATTCCCTTCTCCAGCAAGCAGTCATAAAAAGAACAGAATGATATCGACAAAAGTAATGCATTTTGTGAGGTTCGAACTCACGACCAGATAAAATGAATGCAAGTTCTGCAAACGTATGGATATTCTCCCGCTTCGATACCACTGAGCCACACTACATGTCTATTTTACGCACCAAGATACACTATTACATTGACATGCATGCACGTGCACTTTATAATGTAGTTATTATGCACGACAACGAGGCTATGATATGATAATACACCTGGTATACCTATATTTGGACTCATCGATTGACCTCCAGCAACTTATTATCGTCTGTCATTTATACCACAAAATTTGTCTTGCTTTTTGATACTCGCTACTTCTGATTTCAATTGGGTTTTTGGCAACTTTAATTGGGTATTTAAGCAAATACACAGCTTACCTGGAGCACTGAAAGGTAACCATGTACAGAGCAGTGTTCCGTGTGATTATAACTGCACGGTGAACGTAACACAAGACTGTCTAGCCACCGATTTATCCACCTCGTCTTCCTGGATATTTTGTTATCAAATTTATTTAGGTAATTTGAGGTTATAGATGCAAACTTACTTTATGCCAGCTATATTAACTCAATATCCAATTAGTTCTCAACATCACCCACTGACAACAGATAGCTTATTTTGTACATATCTTAGTATCGATCGACTCGGCCAAATTTACCCACTAACAGCAAATCAATTTATTTTGTACATATCCTAGAATCGATCAGACTCGCCCAAATTCACCCAATAACAACAAATTCGTTTTATTTTGTACATATCCTAGTATCGATCATACTTGCCCAAATTTCACCCGTCAACTACAAATCACTTTATTTTGTACATATCCTAGTATCAACCAACACTCGCCCAAATTTCACACACTAACTACAAATCACTTTATTTTGTACATATCCTAGTATCAACCAACACTCACCCAAATTTCACACACTAACTACAAATCACTTTATTTTGTACATATCCTAGTATCAACCAACACTCACCCAAATTTCACACACTAACTACAAATCACTTTATTTTGTACATACCCTAGTATCAACCACATTCGCCCAAACTCACCTTGCAACAACAAATCACGTTATTCTGAAAATATCCTAGATCAATCAAAATCACTCGAATTTCATCAGCTGACAACTCGCCAAAATAAAAATCTTCCATATATGAGAAGCTTGGGATTAATTCTGGTTATATCCACATGCATTTATATAAGCAAACAAAAAGGTTCCATTCTCAAATGATATCATGGAGAAATCTTTCATACACAGAGCTCCAGTTAAGGTGCGTAATTTGACCAACTTGGGGTGAAATTTTGTTATTTCTTCATCAAAAATGGCAAGTTGGGAGTCCTTTAGAATCGTCTCATTGAGACGATTCTAAAGCACTCCCAACTTGCCATTTTTGATGTGATGGATTAGCCGGTCAGTCACACAGACATGATCATATGAACTGTAGACTTATTGTGTTCACACCAAACTTGCCACATTCTCAACATTCTGGCTTATATACGACAAGGCGGTGAATGGTGTGACCAAAAATGGAAGCGATATCACAATAATTGCCAAGATCTGTAAAAATCATCTGTAAAATTCTTACAGGTTATATTTTATCGTATATTGCCTAAGGAACGTGTGGTTCTATGCTGGATACTCTACATACATGTATAATCAGGTGTGCGGACCAGCGAACAGTGCAGATCCTGAACAGACTGCGCGGCCGCGCAGTCTGATCTGGATCTACACTGGTCGCAAAACCCATAAGCCCCATTTCTCCAGTCATAGCCACATATATGTTCAGCATTAACCCACACATTCTGAAAGCTATATCAGATAAAATAAAACATAGAAAATAAAATGATTTACCCACGTTTTGTTGGCAGATAGTTTCAAATCGCTGCCATGTTTTAGTCATGTGATTTCCCTCCCACCTTGTATAACAAAGGTATTAAATGCATGAACTCGTAAAGACCAAAGCAATGTAGACGTTTGTTTGACGTCATATCTTTTTATTTTTTATCAATGTATAAATTCAAAATTAAGAAGGAATTTACAACGGAAAATTAAGAAGGAATTCATAAATACATGTACAATTACTCGTTTTTCTGTAAAAGATTTTTTTACATCTGCAACGTGAAATAAATGAAAACCTGAAAATTGACTCAAAAACATTCACCTCATTAAATAAACCTACAGTATAAATATATGAATGTCGAACAATAAACAAACATTGATTTTGCCTAGCAACCTAAAAACAGTGTTCTCCATAAATAATATGATATGATAAAGAGGCAGCGACCCACCACCCAGAAGCATTATATTATTATTATTATTACTACATCAGGGGCAGGTAAATTATCAGTGCTCCAGATAAGCTTTGTGTCTAAAGAGTATTGTTTCCCCTGATTTCAAATTAAAAGCGTATTTCATTTTTGCAAATGGATTATTGATTTGCTTCATCATTAAATAGGAAACAAATGATCAAAACATAAAACAAATTTAAACATTCACTTCACAGAGTGTATTATTTTCATGCACTTATTTATACTGTATGTAATAAAGTTGTAATAAAGTTGAAAATTTACTTAGTTTAGCTGCAGTTTGCTTTGTGCAGCTCAACTCAGTAAATTTCCACTTTATTACGGTATTTTGTACTCCCACTGTTGATAATCGATGCATATTCTGCTAAACTCAGTGTGTAAAGTACGCCAATACACATCTTACCTAGATCTGTGGATAATGTAGCAGAATTCACACATTACCAAAGATGAGACAAGAGCTAAAGTTAAGGTGCGTAATTTGACCAACTTGTGGTGAAATTTTGTTATTTCTTCATCAAAAATGGCAAGTTTGGAGTCCTTTAGAATCGTCTCATTGAGACGATTCTAAAGCACTCCCAACTTACCATTTTTGATGGAGAAATAAAAAATTTACCTCCAAATTACGCAATTAACTGGAGCTCTGTGAGACAGGCCATGTGATTTTGTACGGAAATAATATTAACAAAGTCTAATATGATATGCTAACAACATTTATCTTTTCCATAGAGAACACTGTTATGGCCACAGGAAATTAATTTGCAGATTTCATCCCCGTTCGCCCCTAATACGAATTCCCAAATTATTATTTTATTTCCACTTTTGTGAACTCTGAATTTGATGCTAGGAGCTCATTCCTTGATTAAGGCCTCGAGCCAAAACGCTAAACAGTTTGCGTTATCCAACAACTAGATGGCCGCTGCCCGCATGTCATGCCCGCCGAGGCTTTGATAAAATACCGAAAAACTTTAACCAAAAACTTTGCGCCAATGCCAACGCGTGTACGCAAATGTACCGACTATACCGTTATATAGAAATTAATGTTGTATTAAATAAGTTTCATACGAAATTGAATAAAAAAAATAAAGCCTCCCACCAGCCCAATTTTATCCCACAATGTGGACGCGAATCTGCAAACTATTTTCTATGCGCTAAATGGGAGCAACCAATAATGTAACAATGAGGTCATGTGATCACCGACAAAGGGAGACTACTCACCAGCGGTGACGGCAGCGCCGATATGTACGGGCGGTGTGTCGGGGTACCACACGGAGTTCAGGTACTTCTTTGTGTTTGCATAGCAGAAGAAATAGATGGCCCTGAAACGACATCAATCAAATACAATGTACTGGTATGTTTAACCCATTTCGTGCTGGATACCCATTCACAATATATTTACAATCGGTAAATCATTTTAGGCTAGGTAAACGGGTGGTCCTGTACTTCACCTGTACTGGAGAAGTACCGGGAATCCCCCGGGGGGTGGAATACCCAATATCATAACTAAATATTTACATAATAAAAAAACATATTCAGCCCTGAATTTACAATAACCTGATATCGATGGTGCAAGAGTCAATGTAACTAATTTGTGAACAACACACTGAACTGACAATAATATCTATTACTGCAGAAAAACAAAACGAGGCTCCGGTGTGGACTGGTTTCAACTGCTTTTCAGTAATGTAGACTGTGTCATTCACCAAAACAATTTCAAGTCAAGCCAAAACATAGATGACATCTGCGATTATCTGTTATAATAATAGATTTATTTGTCTATTTTTGGGATACTTTAACGAAGCCTGCACCAAAAATGTGGCTGTGACTGGAGAAATGGGGAGTATTGGTTTTGCGACCAGTGTAGATCCAGATCAGCCTGTGCATCCGCACAGTCTGACCAGGATCTGCACTGTTCGACATTCCATCAATGAAGAGTACGTCATACTTCGATCAAGCCATGCTACAGGAGTGTGCTACTTGATCAGGAGATACACTGGTCACAAATCCTATAAGCCCCATTTCTCCAGTCACAGATTGACTACAGACTGGAGGAACAATGCAGTGCTGTAAATATAGTGGCATGGGACAGCTATAAATAGATTGGTCAGGGTCAAAGCAGAACACTGTTTACAGAGAATGTAAGACCCAAATGACTTAGGTCAAGAACTACGTATACAAATGTACATGGTATTCATTAAACACAAAGCATGTCATCAACCGTGTGGGCTCAATTACTGGTCATAATTAATTAATTAAAGCAAACTGTAAACTAATTAATGAGACGGCAATTTTATATAATACATGTAAATAAAGATTTCGTAAAATTGGTCGCAAAAATTTGAAGTTTACCCCGACCGAATGTCCTGTAAAGTTTTGGCAGTTTCGCAGAGACTGTAATTGGTAACATTAAATAAATGACCTATTAAGTGGCCGTAAATTCTACGAAAATGCTCAATTCACTTTTGTGAAAATGGACGATAGCAAAACTTTAGCCTCCAGAGTAAAGCAATCACACATAAACAAGAATGCATGTCTACAATTTTATTTTTTTAAAAGTCTTTAACCCTTTCACCCCTGAATAA
The DNA here is from genome assembly GCA_029237695.1 of Conchocele bisecta. Lineage (NCBI taxonomy): Eukaryota > Metazoa > Mollusca > Bivalvia > Lucinida > Thyasiridae > Conchocele > Conchocele bisecta. Next base: position 5,631,715 of record CM055279.1, read on the forward strand.
CTTGAATGGATTTTGATACCTGAATTTTGCACCCAATCCAATCTTCACAAAATGATTTTCAGACAAGTCCATTTATGAAAAGGGGGTGTTTTTTAATAAATCTAAAAAATATAAATGAACTGGCTCATCTGGATCTACACTGTTTGCCAATACCACTATACAGGCCTGTGGTGTTGAAAGGGCTAAACAAAAAATGGCCTAAATATAATGGCCTCAATTCTATGAAAATGCTCAATTAAAATAGATGATAGCACAAAACTTCAGTCTGCAGAGGCAGGACAATCACACATGAACAATAATGCATGGTTACAATTTTTCTTTTGTAAAAGATGGTCTGGAAAAAAATAAAGAATCGTGCCCATATAAAAAATCATCAACCTACTAGTTACATTGTGAATGTGAGATGGCAGTTCAGGGGTTACCGCTGTTTATTGTACCATGGAACATGGCTATTGTTTACACATACAAGATAGGGTACACCACTGACCCTGATCATGAGCCAGGACAAAGCACAGTGTTGTTGTGTTTAAACCCTTAGAAGGCGGGAACCGAAAATTGTTGTCTGCTGTTGTGGCTTACTTTGTATTTTCTCTAAATAAAAACATGGTTTGTCAGCATTTTAGAATCATTTCCATTGGAAATGATTCTAAAGTGCTGCCAAACCATGTTTTTGATAAGAAAAATGGAAAATAAAAAATAAACAGCAGACGACAAATTTTAATTTAACATGAGAATTGACTGAAATTGAAAGCCCGAGTCCCACATGTCCGGTTATAATATAGGGAGGCATATTTTTTCATCCATTCTTTAGATACGACATTGTTCGGGCAAAATAAAAATTACTTCACTATTACCCCACGTATTGATAGGCATTATTATACATTTTATACAAGACAAAACTTTCCACACTGATATCAAGGGCGATAACTGTGTTTCTTTAAAATGTTAACGGACATTACTATTTATTCTCTGTATTTATTTTTTGATGTGCAATGATCATACTTTATAATCCGGCGATAAAAATATTTGTTCAGGTGACGCATTTAATTTGTATAAATAATTTAACTAGATGGCCGCGGCCTGCATGTCGCGCCTTGTGGCGAGGCATGGACACTAAAAAAAAAGATATAGTATAACGAAAAACTTAACCAAAAAACTTAACCAAAAACTTTAACCAAAAAAATTAACCAAAAACTTCAAAGTAATTTGACCTTGACATTGGGCACAGGGGCCGCACAGGAGTGGGGTAGAATGAAAATACAGATGATGATAAACACCCATGTGAAGTTTCAAGGTAATGGGCAAAGCAGTTGCAGAGGTATAGTATAACGAAAAACTTAACCAAAAACTTCAAAGTAATCTGACTTTGACATTGGGCACAGGGGCCGCACGGGAGGGGGGTAGAATGAAAATATAGATGATGATAAACACCCATGTGAAGTTTCAAGGTAATGGGCAAAGCAGTTGCAGAGATATAGTATAACGAAAAACTTTAACCAAAAAACTTAACCAAACAAGAGGCCCAAATGGGCCTGTATCGCTCACCTAAAAGCCTCCATAGTGGTCATCTTGATTTCACAAAGACTCTTCACTTACAACTTCAAATGTTCCACAGAATTTGTTGGTACCTTCTGATCTAACATATATTGCGAATGTGCATGTGATTTACTGCTATAAATTCGATTTGATATATAAAATGACCATATTCGGTCAAAAATAAAATTTGACCCCTATTTGACCCCTCGGGCCATGACCATTTTTGACCCAGAGGCCACCATATGAACAAATCTGAATCAGCGTTAACTATCGATCATTCATACAAAGTTTCGTCGAAATCGGCCTGGCGGTTTGTGAGAAGAAGAAGATTTTTTGACAATTTGACCTACTTTTCAACGGCGGACATCTTGGATTTGGTGATGGCCTCCATTTTGACAAAAATGAACAGGCTTCACTAACAAACCATTTCAGTTAAGTTTGGTCAATATCAGCCAAGCAGTTCACAAGAAGAAGTCCTTTAAAATCTTTAGTAAAAGAACAACCTTTTGACCTGTCGGTGGCCATCTTGGATGACGTAATCATCTGATTTTGGCAAAACATGCTCCAGAGTGATCGTCTCGTCGATACCTTGGATTGGATATATTATATGACCATATTTGGTCAAAAATATAATTTGACCCCTAGTTGACCCCTCGGGCTACGCCCATTTTTAACCCAGGTGCCACCATATGAACAAGTCTGAAACAGCGTTAAATATCAATTATTCACACCAAGTTTCGTCGAAATGAGCCTGGAGGTTTGTGAGAAGAAGATTTTTTGGACAATTTGACCTACTTTTCAACGGTGGACATCTTGGATTTGGTGATGACCTCCATTTTAACAAAAATGGACAGGCTTCACCCACAGACCATTACAGTTAAGTTTGGTCAATATCGGCCAAGCAGTTCACAAGAAGAATACGTTTGAAATCTTTAGTAAAAGAACAACTTTTTTACCTTTCGGTGGCCATCTTGGATGACAAAATCATCTGATTTAGACAAAACATGCTATAGAGTGATCGTCTCGTCGATACATTAGATCCGATGTACTATATATATTCGATCCGATATACTATATGGCCATATTCTGTCAAAAATAAAATTTGACCCCTCGGGCCACACCCATTTTTGACCCAGGGGCCACCATATGAACAAATCTGAAACAGCGGTAACTATCAATCATTCTTACCAAGTTTCGTCGATATCGGCCTTGAGGTTTGTGAGAAGAAGATTTTTTGACAATTTGACCTACTTCTCAACGGCGGCCATCTTGGATTTGGTGATGACCTCCATTTTAACAAAAATGAACAGGCTTCACCCACAGACCATTACAGTTAAGTTTGGCCAATATCGGCCAAGCAGTTCACAAGAAAAAGACGTTTGAAATCTTTAGTAAAAGAATGACCTTTTGAACTATCGGTGGCCATCTTGGATGACGTAATCATCTGATTTAGACAAAAAATTCTCCAGAGTGATCGTCTCGTCAATACCTTCGATTTGATATATTATATGTCTATATTCGGTTAAAAATAAAATTTACCCCTAATTGACCCGTCGGGCGACACCCATTTTTGACCCAGGGGCCACCATATGAACAAATCTGAAACAGCGCTAACTATCGATCATTCATACCCAGTATCGTCGAAATCAGCCTGGCGGTTCGTGAGAAGAAGATTTTTTAAGAATTTGACCTACTTCTCAACGGCGGCCATCTTGGATTTGGTGATTACCTCCATTTTAACAAAAATGAACAGGCTTCAACCACAGACCATTACAGTTAAGTTTGGCCAATATCGGCCAAGCAGTTTACAAGAAAAAGACGTTTGAAATCTTTAGTAAAGAATGACCATTTGAACTATCGGTGGCCATCTTGGATGACGTAATCATGATTTAGACAAAAAATGTTCCAGAGTGATTGTCTCGTCAATACCTTCGATTTGATATATTACATGACTATATTCGGTTAAAAATAAAATTTGACCCCTATTTGACCCCTCGGGCGACGCCCATTTTTGACCCACGGGCCACCATATGAACAAATCTGAACAGCGCTAACTATCGATCATTCATACCAAGTATCGTCGAAATCGGCCTGGCGGTTCGTGAGAAGAAGATTTTTTAAGAATTTGACCTACTTTTCCATGGCGGCCATCTTGGATTGTCGATGACCTCCATTTTAACAAATCTGAAATGGCATCACCCATATATCATCCCTGTGAAGTTTAACCAATATCGGCTCAGCAGTTCGGGAGAAGAAGATGATTGAAAATGTTCACGGACGGACGGACGACGGACACTTTGCCATAACAATAGCTCACATGAGCTTTGCTCAGGTGAGCTAAAAACTAAAAAAAAAAAAAAAACTTAACCAAAAACTTTAACCAAAGAACTGAACAAAAAAACTTAACCAAACAACTTAGCCAAAGTGCCGACTATATCGCGCTTTCCGCAAGCGGGCGCGACAAAAATGGCCTGCCTCATTTGTATATCAAAATATCCTGATAGCACCATGAGTCATTATCAGTAAAATAAAGATTACTAAATGATTATCTGAATCGCGGGCACTCATAATTTTTAGAGCTGGTGGAATAGTGACACAAGTATACACTTATTTAATTCCTATAAAGAACATTTTGTGCCTACTGAGTGGGCATGTACCTTTAACATTGGAATTGGCTCAAATTTAAACTGCACCTCAAAACACATTGTTTCATGGTGACTTTAATGGCTGTTGATCAACACTTAATTTCATTTTAGGTCAGGTCAATGGGGTCGAATCCCGTATTTCACTTGTGTTGGAGCAGTGGCAGGGTGGGGGGAAACTGCAAGGGTCATTGTATTTAATGCTGTTAATGACCTGTCAACATGAAAGGGCATTTTTGGCCTGATCAACATAGTTGAATCCCACACTTCACCTGTACCCCAAAATCTGTAGCCTATTTCATCAACATTGCAAAGTATACTTTAGTAGCAAAGTATACTTTGAGGGAGAAATTTTCAATTTTTTTAAAAATTTATTAATTTTTATTATACTGAATTTATTACATTATCACAGCCATTTTGGCTGTGATAAAGTAATAAATTCAGTATAATAATTCTGCATACTTTTTTAATCATCAAATATATGCAGTCGTTAGTTCTATATGAAATAATGCATTTCGGGAAAAATAAATGATTACTCCCTCAAAGTATACTTTGCTAGATAAGTATACTTTGCTAGATAAGTATATTTTGCAATGTTGGTGAAATCGTCTACTGATCTAGTGACAGGTCCTCACCACGCCAGTCAAAACACATTGCAACACGATCAAACACAATAATAAGTTACATTACCGAATATACATGTACAGTGGAACCTCTCTAAACCGGACACCCAGGGAGTTGTCCGGTTTAGAGAGGCTCCACTGTAAATCAGGCATAAGGCCACAGCAAACACATATAATTAAGCAGACATACATGTAGATTATATTGGTGTCCGGTCTAGAGAGGTTCTACTGTACGTCTAAGTGTGCTATTATTGGTAGACACTTGACCTCAGATCACCGCATAAAATTGTAAACAAGTTTACAGCAGACACTCTACCAAAATGTTCGATCGTCCTTGAAATGGATAAACATTCCAATGCTAAACTAAGCTTTGTCGTCTGCAATTTATTTTCTAATTTCATTTTTTCTCATGAAAAACATGATTTGACAGCACATAAGAATCATTTCCAATGGAAATGATTCTAAAGTGCTTCCAAACCATGTTTTTAATGACCAAGAAGACAAAATATAAAACAACAGCAGACGACAAATTAGATAACCCGCATTCTACAGGCTAAACACCTGCATTGTGATGTTGGATATCGGAATATGGAGAAAAACACATTTGCTGGTCTAGAAAATAAATATGACCTGTGGTCTATAGATATATTGGGTATATTCGTGTTTAATTAACATACTTAATCGTCAAAGTATTGCAAACTTCTTAACTAATAAATAGCTGGAAAGTCTAAAAACTATTTTATTTATAACAAGAGTGCCGCAAGTCACAAAATACGCCCGTCGAATATGGGCCAGACAGCGACGATGCAGAAATGTGAAGCTGTCACCAAGGCAAGAAACATTGATGAGAATTTGAAAGTCTAGGCAGAGATAGAAAAGTAGAGTGTAAAGTAGAAATGATAGGGAAACAATAATGTAGAAAAGTTAAAAAGGTGATATTTTTGTTAAAAAATATTTTTTCGGCATAAAAACACCAAGGTGCACATCTTCAATATGTGTAGAAGACGTGTGTATAGTTTCATAACGATTGAATGAACAGTTTCGGAGGAGTTGTGTACACAAACTCTGTACCGTATATAGAATTGCATAGAAAAATGTAGAAAAAATGGCTAAGTTAAAAAGCCACTATTTTTGTTAAAAAATATTTTTTCGGCATAACAACATCAAGGTGCACATCTTCAATATGTGTAGAAGACGTGTGTATAGTTTCAGAACGATCAACTGAACGGTTTCGGAGGAGTTGTGTACACAAACTCTGTACCGTATATAGAATTGTATAGAAAAATGTAGAAAAAATGGCTAAGTTAAAAAGGTGATATTTTTGTTAAAAAATAATTTTTCGGCATAAAAACACAAAGGTGCATATCTTCAATATGTGTAGAAGACGTGTGTATAGTTTCAGAACGATCAACTGAACGGTTTCGGAGGAGTTGTGTACACAAACTCTGTACCGTATATAGAATTGTATAGAAAAATGTAGAAAAAATGGCTAAGTTAAAAAGGTGATATTTTTGTTAAAAAATAATTTTTCGGCATAAAAACACAAAGGTGCATATCTTCAATATGTGTAGAAGACGTGTGTATAGTTTCAGAACGATCAACTGAACGGTTTCGGAGGAGTTGTGTACACAAACTCTGTACCGTATATAGAATTGTATAGAAAAATGTAGAAAAAATGGCTAAGTTAAAAAGGTGATATTTTTGTTAAAAAATAATTTTTCGGCATAAAAACACAAAGGTGCATATCTTCAATATGTGTAGAAGACGTGTGTATAGTTTCGGAGGAGTTGTGTACACAAACTCTGTACCGTATATAGAATTGTGTAGAACAATGTAGAAAAAATGGCAAAGTTAAAAAGGTGATATTTTTGTTAAAAAATATATTTTCGACATAAAAACACCAAGGTGCACATCTTCAATATGTGTAGAAGACGTGTGTATAATTTCAGAATTATCGACTGAACGGTTTCGGACGAGTTGTGTACACAAACTCTGTACCGTATATAGAATTGTATAGAACAATGTAGAAAAAATGGCAAAGTTAAAAAGGTGATATTTTTGGTAAAAAATATTTATTCGGCATAAAAACACCAAGGTGCACGCACATCTTCAATATGTGTAGAAGACGTGTGTATAGTTTCAGAACGATCTACTGAACGGTTTCGGAGGAGTTGTGTACACAAACACTGTACCGTATATAGAATTGTATAGAAAAATGTAGAAAAAATGGTTAAGTTAAAAAGGTGATATTTTTGTTAAAAAATAGTTTTTCGCCATAAAAACACCAAGGTGCACATCTTCAATATGTGTAGAAGACGTGTGTATAGTTTCAGAACGATCGACTGAACGGTTTCGGAGGAGTTGTGTACACAAACTCTGTACCGTATATAGAAATGTATAGAAAAATGCAGAAAAAAGTTAAAAAGGCGATATTTTTGTTAAAAAATATTTTTTCGGCATAAAAACACCAAGGTGCACATCTTCAATATGTGTAGAAGACGTGTGTATAGTTTCAGAACGATCGACTGAACGGTTTTGGAGGAGTTGTGTACACAAACTATGCGCTTTTTCTTCAGCCGCCCGCCCGCCGTGCGGTAAAATATAATACATACCGTTTTTTAAAAACGGTCGTATAAAAACAAACAAAAAGAACACAATTACTTGTACATGTACCGTAGCTGAAATTAAAATATCTTTTTTTTTGTCGTCTGCTGTTTATTTTTTATTTTCCATTTTTATCATCAAACACATGCTTTGACAGCACTTTAGAATAATTTATAACATGCTTTGACAGCACTTGAGAATCATTTCCATTGGAAATGATTCTCAAGTGCTGTCAAACCATGTTTTTATTGAGAAACAAGGCAAGATATAAAAGCAACAGCAGACGACAATTGTTGTGAGTAGCGGTCTAAGGGTTAACATCCTCGTAATATAACTGGCCTACTGACAAATTTTCCAATGTTTCGTGTGACATAATTTATGTTTTAACCCTTAGACCGCTACAGACAACATTATTTCTCAATAAAAACATGGTTTGACAGCACTTGAAAAGTGCTGTCAAACCATGTTATAAATTATTCCTTATCTGGAGCCCTGCGGCCAGTATTGTTTCCCGCCTTCTAAGGGCACTGAATGGACATTCAGAAAGTCAAGTCACCCTGTAATCTTGGCACCGAATATACGGTCGGTTAAACATGTTAAACCATACAATGCTGAATTAATTATTGCCGTCTGCTGATTATTTTTTATTTTCCATTTTTCTTGACTTTAGAAATATTTCCAATGGAATGCGAGCATGTCTGACGAAGAAAATCCCCCTCCCTCGTAATTTTGGGAATTTGACGACATGAAAGTGTGAAACAGTTCAAATGAGTGGACACACCTTATTATTTCATCTATAAAGCCGAGGCTTTGGATGAAAATATTACAAAAGTATTTTTCACGCCTAGGGCGGGGATTGAACTCGCAACCTCTGTCCGAACCTCTTGACCACAATACATCCCTGGTACCATCCGCAAACAATTGGCTTTAAACATACACTTTATACTGTACATGAGTCATCCATTGTAACCAAGGTCGATCATTAGAAGTGTTGTCCCGGCAATAGGTCATGAACATGTACAATGTAGTCATTATATATTCTGTAATCTAGGTCACTAAATGTCTTATCTGATTATGTATGTATAATATGTGGCTGTGACTGGAGAAATGGGGCTTACAGGTTTCACGACCAGTGTAACTCCAGATCAGCCTGTGCATCCGCAGTCTGATCAGGATCTGCACTGTTTGCCTAACATGCTCCTAACAAGTACTACCGATCATTATCAGGCTACAGGAGTGTGCTATTTGATCATGATCAGGCTACAGGAGTGTGCTATTTGATCATTATCAGGCTACAGGAGTGTGCTATTTGATCATTATCAGGCTACAGGAGTGTGCTATTTGATCATTATCAGGCTACAGGAGTGTGCTATTTGATCATGATCAGGTACAGGAGTGTGCATTTGGATCTATCAGGTAAGATGTGCTATTTGATCATTATCAGGCTACAGGAGTGTGCTATTTGATCATGATCAGGCTACAGGAGTGTGTGCTATTTGATCATGATCAGGCTACAGGAGTGTGCTATTTGATCATGATCAGGCTACAGGAGTGTGCTATTTGATCATGATCAGGCTACAGGAGTGTGCTATTTGATCATTATCAGGCTACAGGAGTGTGCTATTTGATCGTGAGCTACACAGGTCACAAATCCCAGAGCTCCAGTTAAGATGCGTAATTTGACCAAATATTTGAGGTATTTTTCTTAGTTCTTCACCAAAGACGATTCTAAAGCACTCCCAACTTGCCATTTTTGGTGAAGAAATAACAAGATTCCCCCCAAAGTTCATCAAATTACGCACCTTAACTCGAGTCTAAAATCCCATAAGCCCCTTTTCTCCAGTCACTCAGCCACAATTATACTGGAAATTATTGGCCTGTTGCCAAGTGGACATACATTTGTAATCATTCTAAATAATAACCTCCTGATGACTATCTAGGCTTCCATGGCCATAATTATAGACCAAGTTGACATTTTTGTTCTTTTTCCAGTAAGCACGAAACAGGAAATGAAGTAGGATGCACCCTTTCAAAAATGTTAACGTAAATATTAAAATTTTACATTCACCTAGAGCAAATTTATGAATTTTGACCTTGAGCATAGGGGGCCGCATGAGTGAGCTATAGAATGAAAATATAGATGATCACAAATAAGTGACAAATAAGTAGATGAAGTTTCAAGCCAATCAGACTTATGGTACCGGAGATAGTAGGTAGCCGAAAACGTTAAAGTAAATCTCGGACAGGCGGACACGGTCACAACTATGTGTACCCAAGAATTTTTTTCCAGGTACATAAAAATTTGAAAACTTTTAAAGTTCAAGAACAACTACTATATTTATTCTAATAAACGCCCCCAGGGCTATGCAATTCGTGGAGACAAAAAACGTGGAAATAGGATCAAAATATGTTATTTTCACATACAAAAAGGCATTTAAATGGCTTTTGTATGTGAAAATAACATATTTAGAAAATATATGGGTTAGGGTTAAATATGGGAAGGGGCTACTATTAGAGAGGGGGCTACTATTAGAATAAATACGGTATATCTAGTCTTTTTGGGAGACCACAGGGCCTGAAAATAGTACTGGTCCGAGGTCCTGGACCTGCAAATTTAATGTCGGACCTTTGTATTTTACAAGCAAAAAGTGATAATATTGAAATTGCGATCATCATTAGTGGCGATGCTAAATTCATTCTGATTATCGTCTTATGGTGACATATTCAAGTATTTACACATAGTGTGACGAGTCATTTAGTAGGAAACGGACACATACTTCTACCGTTTTTCTTACGAATATCCTCTCGGACCTTCCAAAAAAATCCTCGGACCTTTCACTTTTTTCCTTGTTAGGTCCCGGACCTACTGGTAAAAGCTGTTATTTTCAGGCCCTGGGTCACCAGAATTTATTCTCATTTTCTATGATCAGGTGCAAAGACTCCATTGCACAATTAGCGATGCCTGTGAAAGCTTGCATGCACAGTTGTTAACATCATCTGGTGCATGTGTAGAAGCAATCATCAGTATCAACATTTGTGACTGTGACTGGAAAAAGGGGGCTTATGCCATTTGCGACCAGTGTAGTCCCAGATCAGACTGCGCATCTGCACAGTCTGATCTGGTATTGCACTCGGTGTGACGAATCATGTGACCAAACAAATGGCGATGTTGACCTATAAAAAGACAAGAGGGCCATGATGGCCCTAATTTCGCTCAACTGACTCCATGAACACCAGAGGAGAATGCAACATTGAGTTCATGTGTTTTAAAAAAATTGTGCTATTTTTAGATGGCGGTCATCTTGGATTAAGCGATGACTTTCATTTTACCAAATCTGAAAATGCTTCACCCAAAGATCTTAACTTCCTATGAAGTTTGGCCAGCATCGGCCATGTGGTTCCTGAGAAAAAGACGTTCAAAATCTTGAATAAATGGACCTTTTGGTGGCCATCATGGATGACATAATCATCCGATTCCGACAAATATTGCACCAGAGCAATCGCCTCATCAATACCTTCAATTTGATATATGGCATGAGCATATTCGGTCAAAAATAAAATTTGACCCCAATTTGACCCCACGGGCCATGCCCATTTTTGACCCCGGGGTCACCATTTTCACAACTTTGAAAGAGCACAGTAAATCGATCATTCCTACCAAGTTTAGTCGAAATCCGGCCAGCGGTTCATGAGAAGAAGATTTTTTGAGAATTTATGCTATTTTTAGACGGCGGCCATCTTGGATTAGCGATGACCTCCATTTTAACAAATCTGAAAAGGCTTCACCCATGGACCATAACTGTGAAGTTTGGCTACCATGGGCCAAGCGGTTCATGTGAAGAAGAATTTTGAAATCTCTAATAAAAGAACGAACATTTGACATTTCGGCGGCCATCTTGGATGACATAACAATCCGATTTCGACAAAAAATGTACCAAAGTGATCGCCTCATTGATAACTTCGATTTGATATAAAACATGACCATATTCGGTCAAAAATAAAATTTGACCCCAAGGGCCACGCCCATTTTTGACCCCGTGGTCACCATTTTAACAACTTTGAAAGAGCAATGTACATCGATCATTCCTACCAAGTTTCGTCGAAATCCGGCTAACGGTTCATGAGAAGAAGATTTTTTAAGAATTTATGCTATTTTTAGACGGCGGCCATCTTGGATTAGCGATGACCTCCATTTTAACAAATCTGAAAAGGCTTCACCCATGGACCATAACTTTTAAGTTTGGCTACCATGGTCCAAGCGGTTCATGTGAAGAAGAATTTTGAAATCTCTAATAAAAGAACGACCTTTTGACCTTTCGGCGGCCATCTTGGATGACATAACAATCCGATTTCGACAAAAAATGCACCAGAGTGATGGCCTCATTGATACATTCAATTTGATATATGACATGACCATATTCGGTCAAAAATAAAATTTGACCCCACGGGCCAGAGTGATCGCCTCGTTGATACCTTCAATTTGATATGACAAGACCATATTCGGTCAAAAATAAAATTTGACCCCAATTTGACCACACGGGCCACGCCCATTTTTGACCCCGGGGTCACCATTTTAACAACTTTGAAAGAGCAATGTACGTCGATCATTCCTACCAAGTTTTGTTGAAATCCGGTTGGCGGTTCTTGAGAAGAAGATTTTTGAAGAATTTGTGCTATTTTTAGACGGCGGCCATCTTGGATTACATGATGACGTCATTTTAACAATTTTGTAATCCCCCTACTTAACGACCATGACCATGAAGTTTGGTGACTATAGGCCCAATGGTTACCGAGGAGAAGACGTTTGAAAATGTTCACGGACGACGACGGACGACGATGGACGACGGACACATTGCGGTAACAATAGCTCACAATAGCTCACATGAGCTTCGCTCAGGTGAGCTAAAAAAAGAACTAAACCATTAGGGCTCCAGAAAAGGAATTAGTAATTGAGTATTGTCACTCCATCATTTCTGAAACAACTGGCTATTTCAAAATAACATTGCTGTTTACATCAACAGACAGCAATTATTGAATAGTTTGCTTCTGAATGAAAACATGTCTTGGCATTTCATTAAGGAGACAATTCTAATAAAATACCAAGATTTGTTTTCATGGAAAAAATAAGAAAAAACATGCTATTTTTGTGGTCGGTTTATTGTATTTTGCAGCATGGTAAAGGAGCCACAATTTTTGTATTGCTTTTTGATACTCACTACTTCTGATTTCAATTGGGTTTTTGGCAATTTTAATTCGGTACTTAACTCTTTGCATGCTAGCGGCGAAAATATCCGCCAAACAAATTAGGACTATATGTTTTATTTCTCTGTAAATATGTCTTGGAATTTCATTAGAATTGCATCCTCTGGACGCAATTCTAATGAAATTCCAAGACATATTCATGACATTTATAGGGAGAAATAAAAGAAAATATAATGAATTGTCATCTGCTATTTTTTAACTATTTATAGCCCACAAATTTCCCAGCATGCAAAGAGTTAAGCTCTGAACCATACTAGTGTATGTCTTACTTATGTAGCCGGATAGTGATCTATTTTGTTTGTTTTGCTGGGTGTTTCGTTGATGGAATGGCGAACAATGCAAATCCTGATAAGAATGTGCAGATGCACAGGGTGACCTGGATGTACACCGACTGCGATCTGTATCGATATTAGTGATCTGTATTTGGCTGCGATCTGTATCTACACTAGTCGCACAACCACAAGTCACATTTCTCCAGTTGCAGCCATATATCTGGATGTTAAGAACAATGCACATAGTATTTGTATGCACAAGCTTCACAGACACACTGCTAAAGTATCGATCTGAACTTGTCTGGCAATGTGTTTATTTCAAATCCCTTTGAGACCATAAATAGATAAAACATGCAAAATTGTTTGGTTTCATCAGGCATATTTAAATAATTTAACACATTTTTACAGTCTCCGCGGAAGTCGTCGGTAAACCGGAAGTCGCCGGACCGAATGTCCGACTATATATTCTAACCTTCAATGAAATCACCTTCCTTTGGTATGCACTTCTGGTGCTACATGTAGCTAGCTTTTCTTATATGACTGATATACTGAAACTAAAAAGCTCTTAAATATCATAAAACTTTTTCGGTCTGGTAAATTGCCAAAAACCCAAATGAAATCAGAAGTAGTGAGTATGAAAAAGCAATAAAAAATTGTGGCACCTTTATCGTGCTGCTGAAAACAATAAACCGACCATAAATATAGCATGTCTTTTCTTATTTTTTCATTAACACAAGTCTTGGTATTTCATTAGAATTGTTTCCAAGGAGACAATTCTTATGAAATGCCAAGACATGTTTTCATTTTATTCAATAATTGCTGTCTGCTGATATGTAAACAGTGTGATTTTATTTTACCCAATTAAAATTTTGAAAAACCCAATTGTTTAAAAAATGATGGAGTGACAATACTCGATTACTAATTCCTTATTTGGAGCCCTGTAGCCATTTCACTACTAAATAATATGGCTACATGTACCGGTACTCATATTTCAGAAATGGACATTTCGGCTATTAAAAATTTCAGGAATCATTTGAAAAAGTGTTTGAAAAAGTACTACATATAAGCAAATATTGGAGTAAACGGAATATAGTGGTCTTTTTTCGTTTTATCAGTCCAGTTTAGCGACTAACTTCAAAATCGTAGCGCCAATTTAGGAGAGGTGGGCTACTATTAGAATGCATACAGTATTTATTGGCACCTGTTTATGAAGATGATGTTAATTACAGGGACTTGCAACACCAATTAATAAGTGGTACAGTAATGATGGCAATCAAGTATGGCATACTCAGCCATGACCTAGATAAGTGATAATCTGGAGCAAAAATAGACAGTAAGCCTATTTCACTGCAGGAATTATTATTGACAGAAATGACTCACGAAGCATATGATCTATTGACACAGATACATAAATTGTATGCAACATATGTTTCTGTACCAAGCGTCGGTCGGCCTAAGTACATTGAAAATGGTTATTTATCCTATTTCTTGCCGGACCATGGGGGGGGGGGGGGGGGGGGTGGGGGTATGAACAAATTAAAATAATTTGACGGTTCAAATGAGTAGTAACAACATATACTTTCGTGAATAATAAAGTTATTTTTATTCTTTGTTTGAAAAAATTGTGTAGCCACGGTAAGTATGTAATGTGGTCATATTGCAATATGAAACCCGATCTACTGACGCAGATACACAAATAACGTGTTTGTGTACTACCTGTGCATGCTTAAAAGTGCATTGGGAATGGTTATTTAAAACGGCTGTTCAAAATAAAGGTGTGGGAAGGGAAGTAATTATGTAATTGAGTTATAAAGAAAAGCACCGCGATTTTTCGGTCGCCACAACAAAAAGGTACTGATTGAGTTTCTCTCCAGTTCAGCTCATGCTCAGCTAGCATACACTAACAAACTTACTACAGATATGCAGCTTTCGCTGAAGGTAACAAAATCGGCTGCCAAAACCAATAGCGAACAATGAAGGCCCTGATAAGACTGCACAAAGACGCAGGCTGATCTGGCGCTACACTGGTCACAAATTCAGAAAGTCATGTTTCGCTGATAGAGTTGACAATTTACTCACCTTGACGGTGCCACGCCAATGAGATTTGGCCCGAGCCCTTTAAACAGCGCCCTTAATCCTTCATTCTCAACAATGTATCTGAAACAATCAAAGGGACTTTTGATAATTGTGAACTAATTCCTTGATCAAGGCCTAAGCCGAAACATTGGAAAAGTGGGTTTGTGAAATGCATGCAGCATGTGCAAACGTTGTAGATCCATATGGACTCATCAGGATCTGCCGCATTTGTCACTATTATTCCCCTCTAACAAAATCCACTTTTGTCATTAACCCATTTCATGCTGAGGATACACCATTTTGTTTGTGGAAAATCATTAAATATTATATTTATATGAGCTCAGAAATATATGTCGTGACCACCATTTGAACCGTCTCATCGAGACGGTTCAAATGAGTGGTCACAACATATATTTTCATTGAGAGATAACAAAAATAAAATATTTTAAAAATTTCATACCCATATATAAAAGGTGTATTGCGAATGTAATGGGTTAATTGAATAGTCAATGAAAAAGGCAATGTAGGATATCCAGGGTTTAACCATTTCACCCCCAAATCACTGGAATGGATTTTGATAAGTTAATTTTGCAACCAATCAAATCGTCACCGGAAATAGCCAGACCGAAGGTCCGAATTTAAAAAAAATACTTTTCCATCATGTCTATTCTTAACTTCAAACCAACTTCCTTTGACATGTCCATTTCTGTTTTATGACATGACTGAAAAGTTCTTAAATATCACCAAAAAAAATTGATTTTATCTTTTATATTTTCAGCCTGGCAAATTTTTGTCCGGTCTGGTAAACTTGAAATATCCTGTAGTATTTTGGCAGTTACCAGGAGACGATTGGTACATGTACAATTTACCATTTGCATTGTCTAAGCACATTTATTTATTTTAGTGTTCAATTTGACATGAATCGTAAAACTATACCTTTAACTTGCAGTTGTCATATTCATTGATATCAGCATCAATATAGAAATATTTGTCGATTTCGGACTTAATGTTATTTATAAATTTGAAATAATGTCAGTGAATAAATTTAGCACATTCAATACCGATTAGGTTTATGATAGAATGAATATGTGGCGGTGACTGAAGAAACGGGGCTTATTGGTTTTGCGACCAGTGTAGATCCAGATCAGCCTGTGCATCCACACAGTCTGATCAGGATCTGCACTGTTTGCCATTCTATCAATACAGCACCTGTTATACTTCTAACCATCAATATGGATTGTTATCAGGCTATACAAGAGTGCAATTCCCATAAGCACCATTTCACCAGTCACAGCCACATAGATGACTGGAAAAACAGGGCCTTTATGACTAGAGTCTGTTTCACGAAAGCTGCCCAAATTTTATGGCTATATAGACAATTCAAAAACAACATTATTTTCGATAATATTAAATTAAAGGAAAATTTAAGAATGAGCCTTCTTTTTATTTCGTGAAATTTGGTCAAATATTGATTGTATTGCGAAAACAAAATTTCCACATGTTAAATCCCCATAGACATCCCCACGGAGAAATTTTTTTGAATTTTGGAAATACTGGACCGATTTTTTAAATTTAACTTTTGATTTCTTAGTTAGATCATATCCAAGCTATCTAGTCGGGTTTCGGAGTCAATTTCCAAATGTGTTCGTTTTTTGACTCCTCCCACACTTCCTTACCACTTTTTCCCCCATGTTTAATAAATTCCCAGACAAATTAATTTTTCGTAATAAAATCAATATTTGACCGAATTTCACGAAATAAAAAGAAGGCTCTTTCTTAAATTTTCCTTTAATTTAATATTATCAAAAAATATATTGTTTTTGCATTGTTTATATAGCAGTAAAATTTGGGCAGCTTTCGTGAAACAGACTATAGATGAAAGTGAATGAGCTTAACGTCCCAGCAACAGCTAAGATCAAAAAGAGAATGGACCACAGTTTAGTCTCATCTGACACATCAGTGGGATGGAAATACTACAAAAGTATTTTTGATGCCCAAGGCAAGGTTTGAACCCACAACCTCCAGATTGGAAGTCAGGTGTTCTAACCCATAGGCCACAGCCGATTCCTTATGACTAGATGAACATATGATCAAGGTTGTACTGCTCACCATTCAGCCAGCTGCCACACTTCTAACACTTATTATAAGGCAGGCATTGTCGTCTTGCAGGTATTTCCACTCGTCAGGACGACCGGACGAGTGGAAATGTTCATCATGCCCTGTGAAGGTGTATTCCGAATGTAATGAGTTAAGGAACACGGGCAGTTTGAGGTATGAAAATTTCCCCAGGGCTCGCTCTAGGCACTACACTGCAGGGCACGAGAATTTCACTTGTCCGCTCGTCCTGACGAGTGGAAATGCCTGCAGGACGAGTGGAAATTTCAATTTTTGTTCTTAATTTTGCCATTCCTGTCAAAGCAAGGACAAGTAAACATTTCAAGAATTTTTGTGCCGTGCACTGCTGATGCAACATAACATATTACAATATACCTTAAACAGTAATATATGCCAACAGATCGCCGATGAGCCAGATGCAACGCTCTCTCGGCTGTGTTAGGACACGAGCACGTATGTACGCTGGTGGTGTGTAAATTCCTTGCAGGTCCGGATAAGCACGAAAAATTCACTGATTGAGTCTTATTAACATAAATTGGTTTGAACGTAGCGACAGACGATTGTAAACGAGTCTTTACCACTTCCAGCGGGCATGTTATAACCGCACCAGCTGTTCCACCAGCACTGCAATGAAAAACATATACATGTACTGTACAGAGTAACCACTCTAAACCGGACACCCTGGTGATTTCGAGCATTTTCACTGTCATTTATCGCAATTGGTACGGTCTGTTCGTGATCACAAAACATGTCTTGTAACAGTGCTCCAGATAAGCTGCGTATTTGCGTAAATACCAAATTAAAATTGCCAAAAACCAAATTGAAATCCGAAGTAGCCAGTATCAAAAATCAAAAACAAATTTGTGGTACCTTTATCATGTCGCAGAAAACAATAAACAGACCACAAAATATTATACAAATATAGCATGCATATTTTTCTTATTTTCCATGAAAACACATCTTGGTATTTCATTTCGAAGCAAACAATAATTACTGTCAGTTGGTGTGTAAACAGTAGTCAGAGCTCCAGATAAGCTTTGTGTCTGAAGCGTACTATACCCCCAGATTTCAAAATCATTGCGTATTTTACTTTTACAAATGTATTATTGATTTTCTTCATTACTACTAAATAGGGAACAAAGGATAAAAACATTTAAACAGTCACTTATTTGAGCTGCAAAAGGGAAACACTGTTTGCTTTTGCAGCTCAACTAAGTGAATTTTCAACTTTATGATAGTATTTCCACTACTCAATTTGAATATCAATGCGTATTTTCATATTGCTGTACGTATTTTGTACTCCCACTTTGGATAATCAATGCGTATTCAGCTAACATAATTGCGTAAAATACGCCAATAGTATCCTAACCCTTAACTGTTTACCCAATTAAATTTTTTAAATACCCAATTTCTTCAGAAATGATGGAGTGAAAATACTCGATTACTAATTCCTTATCTGGAGCGCTGTTGTAGTTGTCTGTTTTCATCATTTACAGTGAAACCTCTATACTTGAAACCCTGGGACCTCCCAGGATGTCCGGTTTAGAGATCCCACTGTACGTACGAGGGGTGCCCAAAATGTCTGAAACGGAAACTGTATCATATCAAATCAAACTAATGATGGGATCAGACATAGTTAAACAAAACTGATGACACAAAAAAACATGACATTTTGTATGCATCAAAAACTGTTTATTTGTCTCAGTTTGAATCGTGGTCATTCAAATTTTAAACATTAAAAACAACAAGCAATTAGACATAATAATCGATTACACACGACAGTACATGTATGTATGAGCCACACTACGTAATGGTCAGTATTATCAGCTGTAACATGCCGTGCCATTGTCCTTTTTGATGGCGTAAGCATGGTGTTACCCCACCCACTTTTACACAAGTCTAAACCCACGGTTTTGTTATTGAACTCGT
The DNA here is from genome assembly GCA_029237695.1 of Conchocele bisecta. NCBI lineage: Eukaryota > Metazoa > Mollusca > Bivalvia > Lucinida > Thyasiridae > Conchocele > Conchocele bisecta. The sequence continues at coordinate 5,650,774 of CM055279.1, forward strand.
GTTTATCAACCACTTTTAACTCCAATAAAACACAATTCCGTGCCAATATACAACCCTAAAATATATCAAATGAATTAAATAATATTATCATACCCTCCAGCTAGTAAATGTACAAAGTCTGAAGATGCCATACAGTTTTGTTTATCACAGAAAATCCACTATCGTTATGAATCGTTTTGCAGTTGTACACAAAATCACATGGAAAATCCCGTCACAAACACAAGCGTGTGTAATGCATCAGCCAATCAGATTACAGTAGATAATGACCTCGCCGTCTGATTGGTTAATCGATACAGCAGGCATCGGTCATCGTCTGTTCACGTGGACCGATTGACATAACGACCTTGAAAATCTGGGGCAGAATTACAGTAAAGAACCTAATAATGCGCAAGTTTGTTTACATTGTTTCGCGGTGGGCGTAATGTAGATAAAAGATGAATGGTTTCCGGTGTATTTCGAACCCAAGTGTTTGGTCCGAAATATTAATCCATTCGCACACCAACCAACTCGTCCGCATTTTCGATATGTTGTTTGTGTAATGCAATTTTGTTTAAAGTCGAGCAATATATTGGTGTTTAACAATTTCAGCGAAACCTATCAAAACTTAAAGGTACATAGGCACAAAATGTTCTTTATAGAAATTAAATAAGTGTATAATTGTGTCACTATTCCACCAGTTCTAAAGATTACGAGTGGCATCTATACAGATATAATCATTTAGTAATATGTATTTTACTGATAGTGACGTGCGTTGGTATCAGGCTGTTTTCATATTCAAATGAGGCATGGTGTTTTTTAATTATTCATACTAATTAAATGCGTCACCTGAACAAACTATATTTTCGACAGATTATAAAGTATGATAATTGCACATCAAACAATAAATACAGAGTATGTATACATAGTAATGTCCGTTAACATTGTAAGGAAAGACGGTTATCGCCCCTGATATTAGTGTGGAAAGTTGCATCTGATATACAATGTAATAATAATTCCAATCAATACGTGGGGTAATTGTGAATGAGTGTTTATTTTGCCAGAAAATGTATCAGAGGATGTCTTTGATATATACTCAACAAAACTAGAAACGTCCCTGTTTTATAGCCGGTGTAGCTCTGTCTATGTATGTACCACATGTTCAAAGTACATGTATTTTAAACCGTGGCGATGTTCAGAATACGATCGTGTAGAGTTTAGCCGATACACACGGTTTACATAGCGGCCAGTGACCGGAACGTTGATTTTTTGCACGTGCACGCTATACTTGTCATCGATAAGGTGATTCAGTTCATGTCGTACCATTCATGCGATAGGGGCTATTCGGAAAATTAAAAAACTTTTTTAATTTTTCACTGTTTTCGATATGCCACGGCTTTCCGAAAACGAGCGAAATCAGGCAATTGGGATGCTTGCGGGTGGGATGGCCGCCAGGGCGGTCGCGCCTCGGTTTGGTTGCTGTCGGAAGACGATTGATCGTCTTGCAGCCCGGTACCAGCAGACTGGGGCTGTTCACGACCGGCAGCGACCTGGTAGGCCTCGTGTAACGACGGCTAGAGCCGATCGTTACATTACGTTGACGCACCTACTCGTCAACGTCGATTGGCAGCCACAGTCACTGCTAGGCGATACGATGTCTCAGGGCAGACCATTCGCAACCGGTTACGTCGTAACGCCCAACCAATCCGGGCACGCCGCCCGTACACTGGTGGCAGATAATGACCCAACGTCACCGTGCTGCCAGACTGTTATGGGCGCGACGTCATCTGAACTGGAGAAGGGCTGACTGGAACCGAGTTTTGTTCACCGATGAATCTCGGTTCACAGTTAGTCATGCTGACGGAAGATTACGGGTATACAGGCGTAAAAATGAAAGATTCACCGATTGTTGCATTGTTGAGAAGAACAGGTTTGGGGGAGGGAGCGTAATGGTCTGGGTTGGGATCATGGGAAACCGGAAGACAGATTTGGTTGTTGTACAGGGCAACATCAATGCACAACGTTATGTTGCAGATGTACTAAATGCACATGCCTTACCATTTATCCGTCAGCATGGTCCTGGTGTGACATTGATGCACGACAATGCCCGCCCTCACGTAGCCAGGGTCACCACTCAATACTTACAGCAAAACAACGTCGACGTCATGCCATGGCCCGCGGTCTCCCCGGATCTCAATCCCATTGAGCACATATGGGATGAGCTGGGCCGCAAAGCACGAGCTAACCATCAGATTGACAATGTTCGCGATATTACACGGGCGTTACAACGGGAATGGAGGAATTTGCCCAACGCACTGGTATTGCGTTACGTCACGTCGATGCGGCGTAGGATCATTGCATGCATTCATGCAAATGGTGGCCACACTCGGTACTAACGAGATTTACTGAATTTGCCACATTACTTATTGAAATTCCATCTCTAAACATTAAGTAACACATTTCTGAGTTTTTGTGATTTTTGATTTTGACCCCTACCGCCCTTGGCCGGTTATCTCTCGAATATTTAACAAGATATCCAAATGCAATTTATTGGCTTTGATACAGAAACAGAAATGAATGAACTTGTTTTTCCATTTTGATTTTTAAAAGTAACCCTTTCGGTTTTTGATGAATCTTTCCTTAAACATGGAGGGACGTTTCTAGTTTTGCTCAGTATATAAAGAATATTTTGTGCATACTGAGTGGGCATGTACCTTTAACAAACTGACGTTTTCTGGGAAGACGTTAGTTGTTGTTTTTTTTGTGTTTTCTTTTCGAAAATTGTATTTTTTTATCGCCAATTGCGAAAGTGGCGATCACCAGCGGAATGCCTGGAGTAGATTGCAAGAGTTAGTTCGCAATTAGGCAGACGTATGCAATTTAGAGAGGTGATGCTGTAACAGTTACAGTATATATATGCCCTATACTACAACGTTTGCCTGACCATCATAATATTTATCGAAATCATACGCGCCGGAAATATTTTATTCTGTAGAATTGTGGACTACTAGCGTCATCAAAATGTTATTAATTCAAATATGGCTCACGTGATAAGTGATGCCGATCACATAAGCTCGTATTTTCAGATACAAATTATTTTTTAGTTCATATTATAGCGGACAATGTGACGCACAATTTACCATTTTAATTAAATTGCTGTGTTAGACAAATAACACCTATTTGTACATGTGTACCAGGGGCGTCGGAACAGGTCCGGCAGATCCGGCGATTGCCGGACCAATAATTTTGACCAAAATATTATTTGTTATTTAAATATTTAGAATTCATATACACGCATATATATAAATTATTATTATTATTATTTGTATTATTATAAACATGAACTATGCATTTCTCAAACTGTTGACTTCAAACATAAATTGCCGGTTTTGTTTTTCGTGTTGGCTAGAACTCGTTTGATAATATTTTATCAGCCGATGCACAAAATTCTAAAAAATATTTTTGCAATTTTTCTCATTTCTCACCAATTGCGTATGTTGTCACAACCTAGTTGAACCGTCTCGTCTCGACGAGACGGTTCAACTGAGTGGTAACAACATACACTTTGTGAGTGTGGTGGACCACTCTTATGATGCTTCCGACGTTCCTGACAGTACTACAATGCTGAATTTGCAATAAATAGTAGAAATGTACACCGGGTATGGAAGGTGTTCGAGCCAATTCCCACATAAGCCGAATGGAATAGAAAAGTACATTTAATTAGTGTGCGGCTGCACATACCGCTTGTGTAATATCACATAGGCATTTTGTGGAATGAACGACAAATATCTCTTTTAAGTCATAACTCATTTTACTCTGATATTAAATATCTACAAGGTAGGACACTCACCATATTTTCAAACAACGGAAGTGGTACTAGTGTACCGGTTCCCAGCTCGCTAATACAAAAAATCGCCGAATAAAGATTTTTTACAAGTTACAAGGCACCTTTCTACGTTCTCGTAGTGAATTTATTGTTTATTGGCATGTATTCCATGCATTTTTCGGCCGTTGTCTTATTGTTTCAAAATTTAAACGTTTTCAATCAAAAATCATGTCTAAACATACTGTGACAGTGTCAATATTTTTGCTCCAAAATGCGCCAGAACGCTGGAAATGCGATGTAGATTTCAAAAAAAATCAGGGGTGGGGGGGGGGGGGAATGCCCCGGGCCCCCCTAGCGCTATCCCGAGCTCCGCACGGTATACGAACGAGCTAGTTACGCCTCCCCCCGTAACCCGAAATCCTGGATCCGCGCCTGCCACTATATACAGGCCTGTGTTGTTGAAAGGGTTATAAATAGTCTTATAATCTCTCGTTGTCTCTCACATTGAACAGTAACAATTCGTTCCCTCAATTGAACAATTCGTTCCCACGAATTAAGAATTCGTTCCCTCAGTTTAACAATTCCTTCCCACGAAATAACAATTCGTTCCCACGGGAACGAATTGTTATATCGTGGGAACGAATTGTTAATTCGAGGGAACGAATTGTTAAATTGAGGGAACGAATTGTCATTTCGTGGGAACGAATTGAACGAATTGTTAATTCGAGGGAACGAATTGTTAATTCGAGGGAACGAATTATTATTTCGTAGGAACGAATTAATAAAAAAAATGAAAAGTCATGCAGAGCACGATGTTATTAGCCGATCAAATCAGGGTTCAATATATGTCCGCATTTTAGTAGTTACTGAGTCTCGGGGGGGGGATGAATGAGCGAATCAGTATTGGTGTTTAACGGCCTATCAACAGCTAAGGTCATTTAAGGCTGGGCCAACGGGTTGTACTATCCCGCATTAAACGGGTCCACGATGAGGAAAATTCCCAAAATCAGAACTCAATATTTCCATGCCACACCAGTCACTTTAGTAGCTCGGCCCCAAAGTAATATGATTTGCCATAACTTGGCATAAGCTTATTACTTCTTAATGGAGCATAACAGGTTAACGTTGTCACTTGTTTATCCCTTGTTTATCGAAGCTTACTCGAAGCTTACGTTCAACGGCCGCACAAACTCGATTGAACTGCACGCCTTCCAATGATTTAAATACGCAGCGCGTTTAAATAGTCAATTACGTTTTTTTAATGTGCGCACTGGTAATTTAAAAAGGGGCCCATCCGTGATTTTTTGCGCGATGTCGGGCGCAAGACAATCAATAATTTGCGGCATTGACAATAATTAAGGGGGATTGCCGCAATCGCGCGTGCTGGATGCATCCCTGCCATCCCTGCATGATACGTAAACAAATCAAAGTTCGCTATGAAGGGCAATTCTTCGTTTTGATTGGTGGAAAATTTTGTGAATATTAACTAGCGTCAAATGACGCGCATACGCGATCCAATGGGATAAACCCGAGATGCTGGGGTTGCTAGTCGGAGGAGATTTTGAGCAGAGGTCGATTATAAATTAGCCGAATAAACACATTTTACGCGATTATACGCGGCTGAAACTTTTTCTGTTTAATAAATAAAAGCTTTAAATTAGCCCAATAATCGGCGTATGTTGGCGTATATGGCCATTAGAGCCAACTATGGACTTCAAAAACAACAACTTCCGGGTTCAATCTCTTCCGGCGTTCAGCTCATTACGTATTCAAAATTGTGTTATTTGGCTATATTTAAAGTTTTAAACGGAGATAATTGCCAAAAATGCAAACTTTATCGGTTGATGCAATTTGGAAGTGATACAGCAAAATTCGCGTTCGTAGATTACCGAATAGCGGAGAAAAGGGTTGCTACAAACTTTTTCAGAATTCGATGGATGACCAATATATTAGCCGATCTATAAATAGATCGGCTAATAAAAATCCATGTCCTCTGAGGGGCTCCGTAGATCAGCGATGTTCAATGCAGCGTGGCGTCTCTGGAACATCGTCCCGCGCGTCCTTCCCGATCTCCTTAGTAATCGTTGCGCACGACTGTTATTTTCATTGGTGCTTCACACCGCACCGGCGTTAAATGTTTCAAATCAAAATTGGCGCCGGATTCCTGACGAATTCCCAGTCAGCTACATACAGAAGATATTGCATAAACCATATTTTCGTCTAGCAACTGGCGCAAGACTAGACGAACATTTGTTTATGCGATAGAGCTGAGTGGAGTGGCATCTCGTCAGAAAACCGGTGCATTTTTTACGTGAAATGTTTTACGCCGGCGCGGAGTGCAGTACCAGTGATTTCGACAGTATTGCACGATTTACACCGTCGATTGGTAGTCTGGGTAATTTAAGCCTTTCACCCATATGTATCCAACATTGACATTTCCATTACAATTACAGGACTAAATTTCATTAATGAGAAATACAGATTCTGTTTTAGAATTAAAGAATATTGACAAATGCTGCAGATCCAGACGAGACGGCTCGAGCCGTCAGGCTGAAGTAACGTACAAAGTTAATATGATAAATACATTAAATATACATAAAAGCATCAATAAGTGAAAAATAAAATAAACCAAAACGAACTTATTTACTCCCTCCTCTACAAAACATCGGTTATGTGTTATAGGAGGGAAAATAAATTTTGTTTAGATTATTGTTTTCACTTAATATTGATGATTTTAGTTGTATTTAATGTATTTATAGACCTTGGTCCGGTACTTCAGCCTGTGCTCGAAACCGTCTCATATGTATCTGCAGCATTTGTCAGTATTGTTGAATTCTAAAACAGAATCCGTATTAATGGAATTTAATCCTGTAATTGTAAAGGTAATGCAATGTTTGATACTTTGGTGAAAGGCTTAAATTACCCAGACTACCGATCGACGGGGCAAAGCGTGCAACACTGTCGATATCACTTTTACTGGATCTGGATATACAGCGCATGCGCATGTTGGCTTTGGGGTATGTTATGGTTGAACTAGTTAAATTGAGTATCGTTCAACTCGGCGCTAGCGTGAGGCAATTCCGCCATTGACTGACGGAAGCTAACACAGGCGTTCACACAAAAGAAAAGTGTAGATATTTTTATTCCTACGGTGTCCGTTATTATTGGCATAGTCCGTTACAGGACATTTGTGGAACACAGGTGGAAGACTCGGACCTAGGACCCAATACTTGTCGAAGATAGGACGCAATAAATGCCCACATTCGACCATTACACCAACCACACATTTCTGTTAGACTATGTATGCAGTTTTATACAACTACATAGTCAAACAGAAATGGATAGTTGGGGTAATGTTTTTCGAGTATTTGAAAAACATTACCACGCCACCCATTTCTGTTGACTATATACAGTGTTATAGAACTACCAAGTCAAACAGACATGGGTGGGTGGGTAATGTTTTTTTCGAATGGAGCCGAGTAGTATTCTAGCTGTGTTACAGAAATGAACAACACACGCTTTGCAAGGTACATTTTCTGGTAGCCATGTTCGACGATTTTCATGAATCTGTGACTTCGTCTTGCAATAAAGAAGGGGGCTAACTCCACGATTGAGTTATATTATACTTTTATACAATACACCGACCCGAGTTGTCCTTCTTGATGGACGAAACTCCACAACTCTAAATAATCAATCTCGGCCCGGCTCTGGAATTACCTCCCTTAGTATCACCGATAATGGTTTTCAAAATAAGTCCTATATTCCGTAAATGACGGGCTGCCATCAACAAAACGAGTCGATGATATTCGTACCGTGTAAAGAGGTGTGTTCATGGCCTACATAATTATATCCTACCGTCTTCGCCAGTTATATCACGGTTCATCCGCATGTACAGGAGATAATCCGCGAGCTCTAGCACGTGGATTATCGATCGTACATGCGGACGAACGTGATATAACTGACATCTTCATGTCCTTACATTGCCCATGTGCTGTGTAAATGTCCATACATTGTCCATGTGCTATGTAAATGTCCATACATTGCCCATGTGCTGTGTAAATGTCCTTACATTGTCCATGTGCTGTGTAAATGTCCTTACATTGCTCATGTGCTGTGTAAATGTCCTTACATTGCCCATGTGCTGTGTAAATGTCCATACATTGCTCATGTGCTGTGTAAATGTCCTTACATTGCCCATGTGCTGTGTAAATGTCCATACATTGTCCATGTGCTGTGTAAATGTCCATACATTGTCCATGTGCTGTGTAAATGTCCATACATTGTCCATGTGCTGTGTAAATGTCCATACATTGTCCATGTGCTGTGTAAATGTCCTTACATTGCCCATGTGCTGTGTAAATGTCCATACATTGTCCATGTGCTGTGTAAATGTCCATACATTGTCCATGTGCTGTGTAAATGTCCATACATTGCCCATGTGCTGTGTAAATGTCCTTACATTGTCCATGTGCTGTGTAAATGTCCATACATTGTCCATGTGCTGTGTAAATGTCCTTACATTGCCCATGTGCTGTGTAAATGTCCTTACATTGCCCATGTGCTGTGTAAATGTCCTTACATTGCTCATGTGCTGTGTAAATGTCCATACATTGTCCATGTGTTGTGTAAATGTCCTTACATTGCCCATGTGCTGTGTAAATGTCCTTACATTGCCCATGTGCTGTGTAAATGTCCATACATTGCCCATGTGCTGTGTAAATGTCCTTACATTGCCCATGTGCTGTGTAAATGTCCTTACATTGCTCATGTGCTGTGTAAATGTCCATACATTGTCCATGTGCTGTGTAAATGTCCATACATTGTCCATGTGCTGTGTAAATGTCCATACATTGCCCATGTGCTGTGTAAATGTCCTTACATTGCCCATGTGCTGTGTAAATGTCCTTACATTGCCCATGTGCTGTGTAAATGTCCTTACATTGCTCATGTGCTGTGTAAATGTCCATACATTGTCCATGTGCTGTGTAAATGTCCATACATTGTCCATGTGCTGTGTAAATGTCCATACATTGTTCATGTGCTGTGTAAATGTCCATACATTGTCCATGTGCTGTGTAAATGTCCATACATTGCCCATGTGCTGTGTAAATGCAGAAACGAAACTCGAAACTGTATCAAAGATGTGATAATATATTATTTGTTGCTCACTGCATTTGCGCGTTAACATGTTTAACACGTTCTATTCTGGTAACATTGTTTATTTACGTGTGTACCCGATGAAGCTTACACAAAGTGAAATGTCAGTCCAGTTGTCGATCTAAACATGGACCCAGTTCTGTTGGGAATAGCGAACGCCATGCCTGAACACAAGGCGTCAAGGGCCTGCATCTGCAATACAGTCGAACCTCCCCGAACGGCCACCTCTCTTCAAGAACACCCTCTCTACAGCCACTATTTTATATCCTAAAGTGACGGTTTCCTCTGTATCTAACCCTTAGACTGCTGAGCACGAACATTAACGTCTGATGTTACTCTGCCTTCTTTCTCAATAAAAACATGTTTTGACAGCATTTTAGAATCATTTCCTAAATGTTGCCAAAGCATGTTCCGATGAAAATTATCGAAGAAAATAAATAAACAGCTGACGACAAAATTTAATTCAGCATTAACCTCCCCACAACAGCCACCTCTACATGGGTGGCTGTTGTAGAGAGGTTGTAATGTACTATATGGCCGCGGCCCGCATATCGTGCCTGCAGGTCGTGTCCGCCGAGGTTTTGATAGTATATCGAAAACTTGAACCAAACACTTTAAATAATCCGGACGCACGTACGACGTACGCCAATGAGCCGACTATATCGCGCTGTCTACAAGTGGGCAAGACAATACAATAAGCGTTTAACTCTTTGAACCCGAAAGCCCGCTATATCGGTTAATGCAAGCAGTGCAGATCGTAACGAGCCGTCTCATCAGGATCTACACTGTTTGAAAGTAATTTTCATAATTTTGAAAACAAAAAACACCCCCTTTTCATAAATGGACTAGTCTGAAAATTATTTTGTGACAATTGGATTGGTTGCAAAATTAACATGTCAAAATCCATTCCAGTTACTCTATAGGGTGAAAGGATTAACTTTAATTAATGGCACTGTAAAACAATGGAACAATTACAAGACTGATACCATGGCGCCATCACTGTATTTTATTTTTCCTGTTGTTTTATTATCGCTGATGGTACTACATGTATCTGTTCATGACTGAACAACGCACCCACAATTGTAAGAAATATGACGTAGTACAAATGGACATTTAAACATTACACTATCCCTCCCACCTGCTTTCGTAGAATACAATACAATATATATATAATATACACGTATTGTACTGTACTACTGTAAGAAAACAGGTGGTGGGATAATGCAGCATTTTTTTTTATAATGTCCATTTTATTTTGGTGAAGAGGGTGTGTGTTACGGTCTGAGTTTTTACTCGTGTGCGCACATAAACATGCCTCGGTCTGCTCATACGTCTGGTTCAAACATATTTTCCTGCTCTATTTAGACAATATACCGTAGTTTCAAGATATACACGGGTTTGGCTACAAGTTTTAACAACTACAGCTACAGCCCTTCCCAATACGTCTAAAATACATTAATACATTGACGTCTTTCTAAACTTTAGAGATGTTCCACGTAATAATTGAATTAAAATTAAAATACATGTAATATTAAATACCCTAAAAGTCTCTCTCAAAGCACATCATTTGTTCATCCAGCAACCTTAGCGATAACAAATTCAATCCTAGATCGTCGAACACTTGACGTGTTAGCACTGTGTCCACGACGCTAACAGACTGTTCCCAATGGACAGCCAAAATTGAAGGTTCCGTCGAAAATGCTAGCAATCTCTTCAAATGAAACAACAAATGATGATGAAAAGAAGAAACATCCGAACCAAAGACATCCATGTTACACATAGCACCCGGTCTTGGACATTTGAATACGGAGCCACACGACAGAAGACCGCCATGTTTGAAAGGAGAAGTGATATCAACATCCGAAGCGAAGACTGTGTCCTTGCCTTTTGCAATTGAAGCATTGCTTTGTAATATCCGGAACGGTGTCCAGTCTATAATCACTCTGTTTCCCGGAAATAGATAATCAGCGACGTCACCAACGAAGAAGTCTGCGAGTTCCGATTGGCGGACCTTTCTGAGGTTAATTCCCTGAAAGTCGGGCGTCATTGGGTCGACCATAGGTACATCGATTGTACTTTCCTCATCCCGTTTGGGCTCAAAATGGAAATTAATTATCTTCTGGAATTGAAAACAGAAGATCAATATTAGAGTACATGTAATTGAACATTTCTATTAACAGACTCATTGGACATATTTTCATAAGCAGGATATTATGCATGAACATAATACATGTACACGTATATTTCCCAATTTCGGCTACATATGAGCCGCGCCATGCGAAAACCGGGCTTACTGACAAAATTTTCAGTTTTTACTTTTTAGCGTATTCTGAATTGTACATCTTTTAAAAGCCATATGCCGCCAAAATGATCAATGTATCCCAATTATTTTTCATCTTAGAAGTATTTTTTATGACGCGTGGTAAAAACTTATATGACGTTTTAGATCATTGACGTTGAAATTACGACGTTTTTATCAACGGCGTATACAAAGGGTATTGATGAAATACCCGGACAAGTCCTATAGATTTGTCATCTTTTATCGCATGTCAGCCAAATTTGGATATCTCGTAGCCTTTCCAAGTGTTTCCAATTAGGCCAAGACAAAGTATGAAAATAATGTTTATTGCAGTTGCTATTAACGTAACGTCATGTTTTGGATTGCGGCCCAAGTAACGTAATTCCGTATGAATAATTTTCAAATAAGGCAGAGTGTTGGCGTTTCCCTGTTGTTTGCTGCTGTCTGAAATCATTTTGGGGAATAATAGCGACATTATTTAACATTTCGTATGCGACGACATATTTTAAAGGAGGAAGTAGTCTGCTTATAACATTAACTTTGTAAAAAAACACGACGTCGGGCAGATTTGGTAGCGTAATACCTTATAATTGTTGCCAGGTGTCTTTCTTGAGCATCGCATTACCATCGCCTGATTCATACATGAATTATTATGCAGTCAGGTGATAAGCTGATGATTTTATACTACAAATCGCAAGTTTATGACCATCAAATTTCCAATTAATTTCAAGACTTTTCGAAAACTCCACCGACCTCACTGTGCGTTTTGTGCATTATGTATTGCTTATAAACACACAATGAAGGAGCTGCATTGATATCACTGATTCTGAATCTATTAGAGAGATTTTGATGCATTTGTTTTGCCAAATTCAATACAAACCCTGGATATATATGTCATTATATAGATGCGTGTCAACCTCAGTTTATGATACAATGAGTGTCATTAAATGGCATATCATTCGCTAAGTACTGGATAGAATTGTTCAAAAGTGTCTCCATTTACCAAGAAAATAGATGGTAATATCGTTGGCATACAATAGGTTGTTCATATTTAAGATTATTTAGGATTCAAGGTGCAGTGTAGGCGAATACTTCGCTGATATGTAGCCAGTTAAATTATGCGTTCACCATTTTAAATTCATAAGGATAACCGACGAAAAAGGGTGACAATGTCAAAGAACAACAGTTAGGCGACAATGCACAGCGCCTGAAGCATTTCTAAGTCATTGATGCTGCGAGGAACTCGTGCAAGTATGCTTGCTATAATATTTCGTCACGACACCATGGCCATAACGTCAAACATGTATTCACGTTCAGTGACGTCACAAGTACGTGACGTCAAGTCATGACGTCATAATATGTGTACTAAGGTGCAAGGCATTGCGTCTCATATTAGTGAAAGTTTCAGTAAGTTATAATTTTCCGTTTTCTGTTCACACTTAATGTTAACTGACACCAGTAAACGTAAATGGGAGGGCAAAATGTGAACTTTTACAGCGACGCTGCAAACGTCGTTTTGCCGACGTCGTTTACCGCTTTTCATGACGTTGTCATTAAGCCCGGTTTTCGTATGGCGCGGCCCATATATACATACATATATGCATAATACAAAATATCGTATTTATGTAATAAGCATTCACTTTTAGGATACATATTACGAGTACATGTATTTAGTATTTACATTCACGAGCATATGTATTTAAAAACATATTTAATGCAAATGAATCTTCCTTTATCGGAAAGGAATTCGAATACACCCGCTCACCTCACTGCTACGACGTTGAACAGTCAAATGTATTTGTCAGATGAAATGAAAAAAAACCCCGCCTATTACCCTTTGAGTTATGTGCCTGTGCTTCGCCAGAAAAGATTCAGACTTATTTCCTCTAAATCCAGTGATTGCCTGCCTCTTGGTATTTCCGGATGCTTTATTAACGGCGGTCACGTGGTTCATCAATGCCCTGTAGACGCCTTTGCCATCCAGGTCCGGTCGAACTCGCCCCGCCCGGTCCACAACCGTCTCACCGTCGTCCACCAAACACCGAGCAACGAACCCGGCCTGGAAAATAATTGTATGGAGGCATACTTCTGCCATCTTCAAAACGTGATAACGTGATAGCTAAGTCGTAACTAAATTATTATTAACCACAGGTGCTTCTAGTGTGTCTTGGATGATCAAATATCGTGTCTGTACATGAAATACCTTCATAAACAATGTACATGTACAAAACAATTCAAATGCGCCTTGGTGTGGTGGTGGTTATATCAATTAATATACGTATGGAAACAAATTTGAACAAATAACAACTCTATTTGGCTTTAAGCATTTTATTTTGTCGTGACGGATTATAAATTAGCTGTCGGCTGACGAAACCATACCCCGACAAGTCTGATCAGAACGTAGTTGCGAAGATAACTCTTCCAATCTACTCCCGCTACTGACGGTACGAGAGTAATTGCAAGAGTTGCCGTTCGCAACTAATCAGAGAGAGAGCATACAATATTCCGCATGAGTCTCTGGAGTAGGCGACACGTCATCAGTAAAAAAATCGCTATTCCCTCTTGCTATGCTGAAATAAAGTGTGTCGTCTTAACAGTCTGTTGTTTATTTCATTATTTTTTTCCCTCTGAAGAAACATTTTCGGTAACACTTTAGAATCACCATTGGAAATTATTCTAAAGTGTTGCCAAACGATGTTTTAGTGAGAAGGAAAACAACACAAGACACAACAGCAGACGACATGTTTATTTCCCGCGCTCTACGGTTTGTTTTCTGAACGTTTGTTTTCTTAACGGGTGATGGTACAAAGGTCCCACACCAATATCTCTAATTTAATTGTTGCAAGCGTCATAAGGTTCGTTTTCCTCAGGCGGGAATGTGGGTGGGAGTGTATGTATGTGGTTGTCTGGCTGGTGTGTGTGTGTGTGTGTGTGTGGGGGGGGGGGGGGGGTGAAATGTCACTCACTATATCACCACCAGCTTCAGCCAGGAAACACATGATGTGCGGCGCCTCCATAAAGTAGTCGTAGTAATCGGGTAGGTAGTCATGACCATCGTACACGTTGTCGTGGATACGCAAAACGGCGCCTTTGTCCACAGGTGTTGCCTCGCGAATCAGTATTTCTATTTCCATGGTAACCGATTGGTTCAATCTATTGGTCTTGTTCTAAAAAATAAAATGTCAGCAAAAACGCGGTGAAATCATAAAACGGAGCTCAATATAAAATACATGTACACATATGATTTTAATCAAGTTTAAATAATGCCATTCACGAATGTCACATAATTAAAAGTACATCCCAGCTTGATACTATTTATTGAATTTTATCCTATGAGTCACATGATATCTAAATGTTCCAATGTAACTATAGCAATTGATATACGTATACATGTGTACGTAGTACACAAATGCATACTATTTGGATTTACGATTTGACAGTCTCCTCTGAAACTTCTATTTTTGGGAACTGAAGTACACCTCAGTGATAGGCACAAACTCAGTATGACTTCTTTTCTCGTGGCGATACACATACACCTTTTCTTGAATTTTCAAGATCTTGAAAATTCAAGAAAAGAACTTGAAAATGTACATGTATCTGAATTACACTGGAACCTCCGAACCACACGGGGCCGTTTCACCAAACTTCGTACGACTAAAATGTTCGTAAGTGCAAACTTATGATAGTCTGTAAATTTCACATTAACTTTGTTTTCTTGTAAACAATTATTGGATTTACATTTATTGAGCATATGCTGCATATGCAGCCTATGCTCAGTAAATGTAAATCCATCATTTTAAATTTGCAGTCGGAATACAATCACCGGAGTGTCTACATATGTTCAAACATACATGAAGAAGAATAATAGTTTATTGCATCGAGGCAACTGCCTCATGAGCATACATACATGACTATGGTATAATATACATACAATGCAAGATGGCGTACATGGGTAAACTACTAAATATAATAAATTTAGAAACACCGCAATCGTGGCAAATAGGCAAATAGATTTCAGACTATGCCGCGACCACTAATACATATATCTGTACTTGTATCATACACTCATGTACATCGCACAGTCTCCGGTTACTGATCAAAGTGTGTGCTAAGTGTTATATAGCTCGTATTAATTTTAGCAATAAATGAGAAATAGACATACATTAAACATAGAAATACACATGCACACACACATGCATACATGCACACACATATACGCACATATACGCACATATACACACCCATATACATGTATATCTTCTTTCTAAATGTGGTATAGTATTACATGTCTATATAAGTACATATAGACACATATACATATGTGTACATACACATACATAAAACACTGCAACAGTGGAAGCGTCATGGCAGGAACGTTCTTTCCCTGAAACAGGAATACTTTGATAATACATTGTATTCCAATTGTCGTTTTAAAGTAATAGTGCACATATAAACATGTATCTACTTTCCACACAAGTATAGGATAATTTAACGAAACAAAGCATACAAAGCTTACTAGTAGTTAAATAATTTTTTAATTTTCGGGAGAGTTTTTGTTTTTGGCAAATGCGCTTTAAATCAGCATCACAATAGCGTAAAACAACTAGTCACATGAATAATACAGTCATGTACATTCACATATAATACAGGCCCGTAGCCAGACCTGTTTGAAGGGGGGGGGGGGGGGGGGGGTGGGGGGTGTCGTTTCGAAGGCTCAATGGGTCTGAAGTATCTACCTGTTTGAAGGGGGGGGGGGGTCGTTTCGAAGGCTCAAGGGGTCTGAAGTCTCTATAGGGGTCTAAAAAAGTGGACCTCAAGGCTAAACAAGTGAACCTCGAGGCTGGGCGGAGGGGTCGTCCGACCGCTCCGCCCCCCTGGCTACAGGCCTGTAATACATGTAATACTGTAAACAAACGGTATATGATTGTATGGTAGGAAATGACATAAATGCACATGTCGACTTGGCGATCAGCGTAGTCCCAGATCAGCCTGCGCATTCGCACAGCCTGTTCTGAGACTGTACTGTGCATTTTATATAAATGTATCTATCAATAATTATACACAATTGATTTCCAGTTATTTCAAGAATAAATTACTAGAGGTGTATAGTCCGCAGACGATAACTTGCTACTTGTTTACAAACAAACCGGTCATAAACAAAACACAGAACAGGCGAGACAGGTAAATATACCCGTGGCAATATTCCTTTTCAATATTGATTTTTGAGCTTTGTCATCAAGTGTTATGTAGTCGAGGGGTTACAGTGAAGATATCAATGCCATAGGTAGTGAGTTCGAATCTTAGTTTTTCATACATGTATACACATATATTTTTATTTGTTTATATTTTATTTTATATTTATTTTTTATGTGTGTTGCTCTTACAAATTACATTAACTAAGCATGATATAGATTACATGTAGAACGTTAGTCTCACTTAGAAGACTAATAACTAAATGCACATATGTGTGTACATGAAGAATATTGGAGTATGTTCTCGCAGATCATGTCATATTGAGGTCAAACAGCAATAGTGATAAACCTCACCGTTTCACTTATTCCCTTCTCCAGCAAGCAGACATACAAAAAAAAAACAGAATGATATCGACAAAAGTAATTCGTTTTGTGAGGTTCGAACTCTCGACCAGATACAATGAAAAACGTTCTGCTAACGTATGGATATTCTCCCGCTTCGATACCACTGAGCCACACTACATGTCTATTTTGCGCACCAAGATACACTATTATATTGACATGCATGCACGTGCACACTATCATGTAGTTAGTATACACGGAAACGAGGCCATGATATGATAATACACCTGGTCTACCTATATTTGGACTCATCGATTGACCTCCAGCAACTTATTATCGTCTGTCATTTATACCGCTTTGAGCTGGCGCGTTATTATTGTAAATATTATTGTAAACACGTGCTATTTTTAAATAGTTTACGTCATATGTTGTAGACATGGTATTTGTATACCAGCGCAAACGCATTAACATTCGATAGAATTGCAACATCGTTTAGTGCTCTAATGGGTAGATCTGCTGTTTGGTGATCGGACGGTCGTGAGTTCGAATCCTGCCAAAGGCATACATTTTTCTCTCGCTTTTACTATTTTGGCGCCAGAGGTAACGCACACATCCCGAAACAGTCGTGCATTTACTTTTACACAACATTATAAAACACTACACTTTGAACCTAATCATTGTGAAATTCATTCTGCACATTCGTGTGTTATTGTGAAAGTCCACCTCAAATGCAAATATGTTACGGAGAACACCATGTCGAAAAATAAACCTCTCACTTCAGATAATAAACAAATAAATAAATAAACGTGGATGCATGTGGTTCATAATTACCATGTCAATTGTTGTTACATGTAATAAAGATGCATTAAAAAGAAAAAGAAAACACAAAAAACAATATTTTAAAAAATATATATATATATATATATAATGGCCAAATTGAGGATCGAACGCATGCAGTGCAAACTTAAAATCAAGTGTCACCGTTGGCCGCCAGTTTACCCACTACTCCAGTATGAGAAACTGTTTTGTCAATTGCAATATATCGATCATGACTATAGCGACGCGCCATAATAAACAGGGAAATACCTACAGGAATTCCATGTTTATTAGGTTTGAGGAATTTGATTCCTCAAACCTTTTGTTTTCGTTGGTTTTTTTTTTTTTCTTTTTATTCAGCCGTCGGGACTACAGCCCAAACCGCTTGTCGGATCGACTTCAAATTTTGTATGCCGATTTGTATCAACTGTCAGACGAGAATAACGCAATTTTCAGAATTCTCATGACGTCACTTTTTACGAAACCGGAAGTGACGTCATATATCATATAATTCCCTATAACTTCCTTATTTTCCAACCGATTTCAAAAATTATTTTTGAATTGTAAAGCTGCGAGAATTCTCTATCTTCGCTTCGCTGACAATGTTTGGCTATCTGCTCAAATGAGAGAGCTATAGACATGTGAAATTGAGAAAAATGAAAAAAATCAACAATTTCAGATTTTTATTTTATTTTAATGGGTGGTCTTTGAAAACAGTTTCCAATTTGTACAGTAATCTCAGCAACATAATATTTTGACAACGTCACGCGGGACATTCATCCGCACGAGATGATATATTTTTTTCAGAGCAATGGCTTGAATAGTTCTGATTCTATTGTCTTTCAAACTTGGACGTTTTTTTTCAATTTTTCATTTTTCAAATTTGAAATGGTCATAACTTTTTTATTATCTAACCGATTTCAAATATATTTTTTGCATTAAAAAGCCAACAAAATTCTCTATCTCCATTTCCCTGGTAGTTTTTGGCTATCTGCCCAAATGAGAGAGTTGTAGGCATTTGAAGTTTTTAAAAAAAAAAAAAAATTGAAATGGTCATAACTTCCTTATTATTCAACCGATTTCAAATATTTTTTTTGCATTAAAAAGCCAATAAAATTCTCTATCTCCAATTCGCTGGTAGTTTTTAGCTATCTGCTCAAATGCGCGAGCTACATGCATTTGAAGTTTGAGAACGAGCATATAAACTTAGCCGCCTAGAACAGTGTGTACAGCTGACAAACTTCGAGGTGGAGGCCAGACAGGTATGGTGGGCTGTATCAGACACTGGTTTATATACGAACTGACATGCTGTGAGTGCTTTAGAATCGTCTCAACTTCAATGTCAGACTAGGGGGTTAACGGTACACATTTCGTAGAACGTTATATAATGAAAAATGCTTAGGATAGTCAAGCGATTCTGAAAATACAAAACTTTATTTTTTCAATTTCATTGGAATTGCATCAATTTTTTTTGAGTTTCATATGTTTTCGTCATTGGCAATGTCTTCTAATCACTTTGCCAGTGTACGTTTGTCAGTACATCAAGCCTCAAACCGTTGATGCAGCTTCAGCTGCTCTAGTTTATACACCAATGATATAAACAAAGCATGTAAACAACGCCATGTCAGGCTGGTATGCTTATATACATATATCTGTTTAGCTGAGATATAATTTCGTTACATGTATACTGGAGACGATACTGCCATGCGATTTTTAGTCACCTTTGTTCATCATAATGACCTCCCATGGTATCCGATGTAGAGCACAGGTTCTTGAAGAACGGTTAACCTTTCGGTGCTTTATGGGTCATTTCGGTATCTCTGGTGGTTTGGGTGCACTGTTACCAACCTACAATTTACGTCACCTCCCGCAAATTACACGTAGCGGTAGTTTGACAGTATACAGTGACCCGAACGTTCGGAACGGTGAATGTGTAGATAATTGTCGATTTCTGTCCTGTGTAATGTATGAGCATTAGTAGTTGTACAAAACTATGAAAATTACCAAAAACCAATGAAATCCACCAAAATACACCCAAATACCCATTTGACACCAACATAATGACCACCTGTTCAAACACATGTGGTGTAGAACGGTTCCACTACAATATAAAACACACACTGTATACAGTTAAATTCAAATAAGAAATACTCACAGTCAGTCAAATTCAGTCACGAATGTCACGTCTATCTCTTATAACAGGCTACTGCTTATCTGAATTGGGTGTATATATTAAGTACGGTATATACTCACTAACACATACATGTACATACATAAACATGTATGTATGTTACCACATATGTGTATGCCCGCTTGTGTTTAACCGGTGTAAATGTGTGAGGATTGGACCAGTCAATTTTGCGTGCTAACTTCAGCGATTAGTTAGGTTGGTTAGAGCTATATTTAGAGATTACCGTTACCTGGCTGATAAAAGCACCAAATTTGGCATGAGGCTTCCTTAGGGCATATTAATCAATGTTAGCCTAGGAGCCCTCTGGAGATTTAAGCACCACATTTCAAGATGGCCGCCATCTATGGAATATAACGCTTTTCTCCAGTCATATGAGTCGTAAGAAGACCAGATTGGTTTCCAAATATTGATTTTTAAGTCACTGAACATACTGTTTCAATTTTCACATGTCATGCCCATTATGATGACGAACTTCCAAGATGGCCGCCAAAATCACCAAAATATGTCTGTAATCTTTGTAAATACCAACAACTGATTGTAAATACACATTTAAAGCTTTTTATATAGGTTTGTGGTCCTATCATGCGTCTACTGTATGTTCCAATAGGATGGGTCAGTCGAGGATTCACTGGATGGGTACAGGGAGTCCTGACACAGCCCTGCTCTTGGTAATTTTATCCACAATTTCCGAATAGAATTTGACGGCTGTATATCTCCCTGTTACCTTTATAATACGATGTGTTCATTTTTGTTTAATTGGTAGTTAAGACTCTGACAAACTGTACATCAATTACACCATCACATTTCGGGCGGTGCCACAGAATATAAGCAAGGGAAGTTCCGGAACAACAACAACAACAATCATGTGGTTATGTAAGGTGGTCTGCACACGGAAATGGCCCTCTGGAATACACTGGGAGATGTATTGGATGGTTCCGGCTGGACAACGGCACTCACAGATGCAGCAGTAGCATCCTCTGGCACACCTAACTCGAACCAGTCATGCCCACCAAGTCACACTCTTGACCCTGCATAATCTCCAGAAGGAGGCTTTCGTGCAGAGCGAGGGATCCAACGTTTCTGTCATGGCTTGGAGAAACGACATGCTGAAGAGGAGTTCTACTTTCATGTACTGGGACTTTATCATGAGATATGAAACCCTAATTCTTATCTTCATCAGGGCTCACAGAGAGAAGTTTCCTCTCTATGTGGAAGTCTTGGAGAAAAGTGTTCTCATTGGGTCCTTTCCAAGACCACCAACAAGTTCTCTACGATTCCATTTGACCAGGCTCATGAGCAGGAGAACAAGATTGTGAAAGGTTCGGGCGGTGCTGTTGGGCTTACAGAAAACCCTGTTTCCTTTCGATGGTGGATGCTCTCGGGGCCAGAGATGGCCAGATTGCTGAATAATTTTGAGGAAGAATACCTTCCTGATGATGACACAGAAATCCCCAAGAATTTCCAGCACCACGAGCAGGATCTCTTGACATAGAAGACCTCCTTCTGGCGACAGGTTACGAGCCTCTACGAAACCATCAGAAGAATTGGAAACCCATTATTGGATGAGTTCCCTGATCTAGTAACTCTCGATAATCGCACCTGTACAGACAAATCAGTGTAACCACAATGCGCACCATGGAGGATATAGGCAAGAACCAGTACCAGGAATTCGTGAAGAATGTGCTTGATGTGCGCAGCCACTCTATCCATGACCCAATCAAGATGAATTCTCTGACACTCTTCAGGAAACCTCAACACAAGGCAACATCTAAGCAGGGGAAGAAGATCAAAGTGCTTCAGAACAATGTGGCACTCTTTGGCCAGCTATACATATCCATGCAGAACCGTGAAAGTGACTTGGCCGAGTTATTTGCACATAAGATACAGTCCTTCCCTCCTTCTTTCTCAGACTTTGGCAAGCTTCATCTTCCAAACACGAAGTCTGACTTGCTGCAATGTATTGAGCAGCCCAGGCAATCAGAGCCACCATCGACTTACGACTGCAAGATCCTGGATGGTGCTGTCATCGTCCACTGCCTGCCCACTACCAGCGTCAGCTCCTTCCACGAGTATGCAAACAGGGTTTTCATACCATACATAGAGAAACAGCTACAGGCTGCCACAAGGTTGGATGTAGTGTGGGACACATACATACCAGACAGTTTAAAGGAATCTACCCGGGAAAAGAGACGCAAGGGCATGCGCAGGAAAGTGTCGGGCGAAACAAAACTTCCAGGCAATTGGGCGGACTTCCTCCGTTACACAGACAACAAGAAGGAGCTGTTTTCCTTTTTGACTTCCAAGGTTGAAACGTTCAACTGGCCACCAGCCAAAGCTGTATATGTCACATCAGTGCAATCTGTGATATCTATTGGCACCAGCATCCCCATGCAAAACTGCAATCATGAGGAGGCGGACACCAGGATCGTGGTTCATGTACTGCATGGACTGGAGCATGGAGAAAATACCATTCAAGTGCGTACAGTGGATACAGATAGTCATCCTTGCAGGCACATTCCATGATCTCATTGCGACTCAACCCTTGGCCGACATCTGGGTGGCCTTTGGCATGGGCAAGAATTATAGGTTTTACCACATCAACTTTAGCTGTGCGAGCCTGGGGGAGCCACAATCATGAGCATTGCCTGTGTTCCACGCATTTTCAGGTAGTGACACAACATCTGCCTTCAATGGCAAGGGCAAGAAGTCTGCTTGGCAGGCCTGGTAGGCATATGAAGACGTCACAGAGACATGTGTGTATCTGGCAGGTCACCCCTTCCAGCGGCTCGATCTCGACGACGACCCTTTCCAGAAGCTCGAGATACTGACTGCTAGCATGCATTACAAAACAAGTGCCTTCAGCTCTTCTGTCAGAAGAATCGAGCAATGAACAAACTGCCACCCACCAACGATACGCTACTCCAGCATATCCGACGCGCAGTGTATCAAGCAGGAATATGGACGACAATCACACAAACACAGCTAGTGGTTCCTTCTCCACAGAATTTTGCCTGGACCAAGGTATCAGAGTCGTGGCTACCAGTTTGGGTGACAATTCCAGAGGGGTCCAAATCGTGCAGGGAGCTGATCAAATGCTCCTGTAAAGGGGACTGCTCAAACTGCAAATGTGGCAAAGCAATTCTGGACTGCTCACCACTTTGCAAGTGCAATACTCCATAGAACATTGCAAACTGTGAGTTCCTGCAAGAGACATCTCAGAATAATGTCACATATAATAATGTAAGAACTATGGCTGTTGTTATAAACACATTGCATTCCAACGCAACACCATGCAATGGTCTAGCCTCGGTGGTGTAACATATTAAGGTGCAAGTAGAACTACCCAGATACCCATATTAATAAAGCATTACAGCAGTTACTTGCTTGAAAAATGAGTTTTGTCTGTACCATTTAAATTACTGTAGATGTTCTAATAAGTGACTGTCTTGGACATCTTTAATGTCAACTTCAAAATTGTGTCTGTAAGACACAGCAATGCACCCATTGGCAGATTTTTCTAGAAAAATGGTTAAGTCAATAACGTGGAAAAAGGTCAAATCAAGGTCACATACTACATATTAGTTTTGTAGCACACCACTATGCAAGTATGTTGTGCCAGTTTGGTAGCTGTGGGTGTTGCAGTCGCTGAGAAAAATACTTTTCAAACAAGGTGAACCAAACGTGTGACGGACGGACGGATGGACACACACACGGACGCACGCACGCACAGACAGAGAGGTACAAGACATACTGCCCCACTGACATTCTGTCATGGGGGCATACGTACATTGAGCGCACAGTCGGGTGGATATTCGGCGCAAAAAAACTGTATTATTATGATTATTATTATATATGGCGGCCATCTTGGATTTTGGTGCTTTGCATTAAAATCTCTGGAGGGCTCCTAGGATAACATTAATTAATAGGCCCTACGGGAGCCTTATGCCAAATATGGTGCTTTTATCAGTCAGGTAACGGTAATTTCGCTATGCCACCTAACTAGATGGATGGCGGTCTTCTTCGTACTCATCTGCACATGTGCGACCGGAACGTGCTAATCTTCACCTTCCGGGACGCTAATTAGCGTGACGAAGAAACGAATATTAAGTTTCAATATTCGCCTGTGTGTGTCTATCGCCATGTGGACACAAGGCAACGAGGCAACGTCGGAGAAACGAATATTAAAGGGCATAAATGTGAATTTTTGACCATGAAAAATGTTAATTTCCCGAGAACCGAAATGTTGGCATCTCTTGCAAAAATAATTCTTCTCGCCATCTTCTTCCGGTTGTCAGATTGGTTTTGGGCAAATTATTGGGGGATTAATTACGGAATGATTAAAGGTCTTTTGTAAAGGAGAATGTCCAAGTAACCGTACATTCCTTGAACATAATGAAGCCGAGATCGCGATAGCAATCGAGGCCCATTATTTTCAAGGAATGTACGGTTACGCGGATATTTTCCGACTTAAAACCTATGAAGTCACGTTGCTGAAAATCTCACGAATATCACGTCATGATTTATGTTCAATGTGGGGGCATTGTGCCACCTCACAGGCGTTGTCCATCAGTCGTGTGAGATTATTCAGTCGAAACCACTGACCATTCCTTAATTAATTATACACATACAGTGTCTACATGTAATGTTGATCTGGTGATATCCTACACGATAGCCCGTGGTATGGCATACACATATATTATGCATTACTCATGTGTTCCGTCCAGATCTTGAAATGTCCCAATGGCATATGTTGAAAAACCAGTTCCATATTTGTGCATTTAGCTTTATCACACAATGTAACAGTGTGGTAGTATACTGAGTAATAAAACAACAGTAACCACTTTATAATGTATTGATCATGAATAGTATTTATCTCTACCTACTCAGGTATATGTACGTACGTAGTTGTTGTACACGTGTTGTACATGTATTCACCTTTTCTAGCTCCATATACTCGTACATATACATGCTTATTTTACCAGATATACCGAAATAACCCTTAAATACATAATCGGATGAATTTACGATGCTACGTTTATTTTTTCACTGGGTATACATGTGCACGTTTGACATGTAGCACATGTCTTACAAGCTGAATTGGCCGGGCGAGACCGCTCCGCTGTTCATTGGCTGGCTGGAGAAAGGGTCACTTTTCCACGTGAGCAATGCACACGACACACGAACATCTAGTCTTCGCTCAGTTGTTTCAAATTGACTTAACGGCTTTTCTTCAATATTGTGTTCGCATATAATTCATTATAACACGTAACATGGAGCATAGTGATTCCTCTGATGGCGGGAGTTTCGTTACCCAGTCTGTGTATAGCAGTACATGTAATGTGGACGAATACCGAGTTGAGTGTACGGACATTTCCTCCGACGAGGAGCTGGATAGTGTGATGTTGACCTTCGTCGTCGTCAATGACACCATTATAACGACACAGACCAGTATGCCGACGGCGTCTGACGAGGAGTTGGTGAAGTCATGTGGCGTTGCTGAAGCCGGTGACCGTGATGGGAGATTTAAAGAACCAATTGGCGACACACAAATTAACGAAATTCAAAGTAAAAGGTAAATATAGAGAATATCCGGTTTCTAGTGTCATTTGACTGATCTGCTCGTTTGCGCTCCTCTGAACAAGCACATAGTCAATCAAAATACATGAAACATTCCTGAAGCGTTCTTTGTTTACTTTCTACTTCGTCGAGAGTGACCTAAGAATTTTTCTAATACACACTGTATTAGGTAACGTTATGGTAATAACGTTGTGTCATATTGTAGAATTGTCTCTGGGTAACAATATAGCGAAGTATGAACGTCAATGCCCTGCAGGTGTTTTTCTATATTTTAGTGCGCGAAGTGTAAATGCTATTACGCACATGTTTACTGTGTAGCGTGGTGTAGCGACATAGTGCAACCTGTTGCCTATAAAGCGGAAAACGTGCAGCTAGGGATAGTGGTTTGTTTTCCATACGACCCACGTCCGACCGTCCAAGGTCAATGTCACCACCTCATGAGCGATGAACTAAATATAATGTTAATAACAAATATAGGTATTCATATAATGTACATGTAATTGACAAACATTGTATTTTCATTTTGCTGCTTTTCCTTGCAGTGTTGTAGTTATTATACCCAACATACGAATTACAGCGAGGGGTATATAGTTATCGTAAACCTGTTCGTCCGGCAACTCGTCCGTTTGTCATTTCATCCATATTTTGTCCGACCGTCTATACAATTTGCGTTTACATTTTCGATAGGATCAGGTAAATCTGGGCCGTCGGCTGAAAAAAGGAGACCTTACGACATTTTCAATAATTGGCAATAATTGGAGACAGTTTCTGTTGCACAATCACAGTAAGGATTATTTCCGCTCGTTTCGCTGGTTTCGTTATTGCTACAGTGTACTCCATTGATGGCATAGCAAATAGTGCAGGCCCCGACCAGACTGCGTCGATGAACAGGCTGATCTGCGGCTACACTGGCCGCATATGTCTTAAGGTCGCATTTCTCAGCCGGGGGGGACATATACGATGAAGTATTATTTATCAGAAAATGTAGATGACAGACAGGTATGATGTGCTAGGGCTACACTGTTCGCAAATGTTTCTTGCCAGGTGGTCCACATGTACATGTACAACCGTACTCTACACGGGTGTGTTATGGATTCATGTACTTGTACATGCACACGGTTGACTTGTTAAGTGCGGAGTCCCGTGCATGCTTCCACGTAAGTGTGTAACACTTTAGTGACTTTCAATAGTAACACAATACTCCATTCCCAAGATGACACAACTCTCCATTCCCGAAAAATAATGGACAGTTATTGAATAGCATGATTCATAGGTGTATTTTAACTTATGGTAAAGTCTCCTATTTAAGTTTATTGTTATGATCTTGAACTTTGTGATGATAATTTATAATATTTTATAATTATGGATTAAATCATTTGTTTGTGGTTTCTGTTGGTTACTTATATTTGATTGGTCAATTTTCTGCGAGTCTGTCGGGAATTAATTTTTTTATGTCTTACCGGCACAGGTTGATTCATCTTCATAGCCTAAGGATAGTGTATCGAGGACTGTATTCGTGTTTGATCAGTAGTCGCTAACCCTACTCTACCTGTAGTTTGGTCTTGTGAGAAGCGGCTGCTAAAATTGCGACCAAAATTCTGGAGGTGGAAGGAGATGGTGGAAGGCGGTGAGAGACCGCATAAGCGAAGTTCGTCGCTAAAAGTGACGAATTATAAGATGTTTGGAGAGGAAGGAGCTGGGAGTGATATAGACACTGTTAGATCTGGTATTGGGAGTGAGAAGAACACAGTTAGAGAGTTGTCAGCGGTCAGGGACGAGTTAGATGAGGAGCGAAGTAGGAGCCGAAGTGAATTGCCGGGAAAGCGAATTGCGTGCTGTCAGTCTGCACAGATGTCCGGATGTTCCGGTAGCGACAGCAAGGAAAGTGGAGAGGACGATGATTTTCAACAACTAAAGTTGAAAATTGCCGCAGTTGCGGAGAAGAGAAAGTTAAAGAAAGGGCAGGCGAAGGATCGGCTCAAAGCGGAACTGGCCCAGTCGACTAAAGAACTGGAGTTGTTAAAGAAAGAAGGTAACTGACATGGTAGTTGACAAACTTTCTTTGTGCGATGACAGAGTTGACATGGCAAAAGGGGGCGAAAGAAATTCTAAATCTACCAAATATATTGGTAAACAGTTGGTAAAAAATAAATACATGTACAATGATCGCAATAACGTTGATGACATTACTTTGAAAGATTTGCGGAATGATACGCATTTATTGAGGAATGTGAAACAACATATGAAACAGACAGGATTATTCAGTAGTGATTCCGAGTCTGAACCTGAGGAATCTTCATTGGATTCCAATAAATCTGACAGTGATGATTCTTCCTTTTTGTCTTCTGGGTCGAGCAGGAAATCTAAGAAATTAGCAAAAAATTCAAATAAAAGTAAAATATCAAAGAAATAAAAAAAATCAGGAATTAATTCCCGGTCATCGGATAGGGTTAAATTCCCTCAAAGATGGCCGCACTCGCAACTTCAATTTGAATTTGTAAATAAATCATTAAGTTTTTAGAATTTGGATTTAAGATTGTGCGAGTTAGAAATTATCTCGGATGTTTCGACTAGTAAGGAGGAACGGAAAGAAAGAATGGTTCTGTTGAAGATGATTTTGTATTACGCCAGTACATTTTTAGAATTTGGATTCCCATTGGGTTGCAATGAAGAGCCTTGTCTCGAATTTTGCGGTAAGTTGTCAAGAAATCATAAGGGGGCACGGGAATTTCCAAAATAAATTAATAAATATTTTGTTAAAGAGATAGGATATAAAACTGTCTTGGGTCCTTTTAAAGAAAATCCTTTTAATAAACCTATGATATTATCACCGTTGAATTCAGTTCCTAAAAAAGATACAGATGAAAGACGAATTATTCTTGATTTAAGTATTCCAAAAAATAAGGCAATTAATTATTCAATTGTTAAGGACTGTTATCTTGGGGACAAGGTGACTTTAGTGTATCATAAAGTGGATGATCTAGTAGATCTGATTAAAGTAAAAGGCCATGGGTGTCATTTATATAAGAACGATTTAAGGCGGGCATATAGACAGATCAATTTAGACCCTTGTGAATGTGATCAGGTTGGTTACAAATATAAGGGTCATATTATGTTTGATACGGTGTTATGATTATCTATGGGTCTGAGAAGTGCTGCTCAGATATGTCAACGAGTGACCAATGCGATTTCATTCATTATGCTGATGATAGGGATTTGTGTTTTAAATTATTTAGACGACCTGGTCTCGGCAGAAAAACCTGAACTATCAGAGTTTTCGTATAAGACTTTGGAAGGTACTTTGGAAACATGTGGGTTTCGGGAGTCAAAAGATAAAGCCTGTCCACCAGCGACAAAGATGGCTTTCGTAGGCGTGTTTTTTGATACTGAGAAAATGACATTAGAAATTACACCAGAAAGGTTCATTGAAATTGGGAGTCTTATTGAAGTTTGGTTGAAAAAATCGGAAACATCGAAACGGGAGCTTCAATCCTTGTTAGAAAATTGAGTTATGTTAGCTCCTGGTTTAGACCAGGCAGAATGTTCAAAGAATGTTGAAGTTTTTACGTGAAATTTATAAGTCCAAGGAAGTAAGTCACATTATTCCCGAGTATCTGAAAAAGGATTTGTTGTGGTGGCATGAATTTTTGCCATTTCAATGATGTCAATAGGTGAATGGTCAAAACCGGATAGCATTATTTCAACCGATGCTTGTTTGACAGGATGTGGGGGACTGTTTGGAAACGAATATTTCCATTCAGTTTTTCCGGAGAATGTGAGCAGGCAGCGGTTGCATATTAATGATCTTGAACTTTTGACTATAGTAGTAGCACTGAAGTTATAGGGCGAACGTTTGATCGGTCAGAAACTTGTTATGTTATGTGATAATCAGACATCATGTAGTATAATCAATAAGGGTTCTATACGGAGTGAATTTTTGCAGCGATGTTTACGCGAAATTGCTTTCCTGGCAGCAACGTATGAATTTGAACTGAAGGCGAAACACAATAGTGGTGTAGACAATCGATTATCGGCCTATTTAAGTAGGTGGTATTTGGATGGGAATAATGCGGTACAATGTCATGCAGAAACCGGGTTAGTTGGGGGTGAACTTGTGGTATCAGAAGATCAGTTTAGATTATCTGTGTTGTGGAAAACTCGAAGATAGGACGCAATAAATGCCCCATTCGACCATTACACCAACCACACATTTATGTTAGACTATGTATACAGTTTTATACAACTACATAGTCAAACAGAAATGAATAGTTGGGTATTTTCGAGTATTTGAAAAACATTACCCCGCCACCCATTTCTGCATGCAGTTTTATAGAACTACCAAGTCAAACAGACATGGGTGGGTGGGGTAATGTTTTTTTCGAATGGACCCGAGTAGTATTCTAGCTGTGTTACAGAAATGAACAACACACGTTTTGCAAGGTACATTTTCTGGTAGCCATGTTCGACGATTTTCGTGAATCTGTGACTTCGTCTTGCAATAAAGAAGGGGCTAACTCCACCATTGAGTTATATTATACTTTTATACAATACACCGACCCGAGTTGTCCTTCTTGATGGACGAAACTTCACAACTCTAAATAATTAATCTCGGCCCGGCTCTGGAATTACCTCCCTTAGTATCGCCGATAACGATTTTCAAAATAAGTCATATATTCCGTAAATGACGTACTGACATCAACAAAACGAGTCGATGATATTCGTACCGTGTAAAGAGGTGTGATCAGGATCTACATATATTCTATCGTCTTCGCCAAAGTTAGATCACGGTTCATCCGAATGTACGAGGAGATAATCCGCGAGCTTTAGCGCGTGGATTATCGATCGTACATACGGACGAACGTGATCTAATTGTGTTATCACATCTTCATGTCCATACATTGCCCATGTGCTGTGTAAATGCAGAAACAAAACTCGAAACTGCATCAAAGATGTGATAATATATTATTTGTTGCTCACTGCATTTGCGCGTTAACATGTTTAACACGTTCTATTCTGGTAACATTGTTTATTTACCTGTGTACCCGATGAAGCTTACACGAAGTGAAATGTCAGTCCAGTTGTCGATCTAAACATGGACCCAGTTGGGAATAGCTAACGCCATGCCTGAACACAAGGCGTCAAGTGCCTGCATCTGCAATACAGTCGAACCTCCCCGAACGGCCACCTCCCTACAATAATACCCTCTCTACAGCCACTATTTTATATCCTAAATTTACGGTTTCCTCTGTATCTAACCCTTAGACTGCTGAGCACGAAAATTGTCGTCTGATGTTGCTCTGCATTCCATTGGAAATGATTCTAAAATGTTGCCAAAGCATGTTTCTGATGAAAATTATGGAAGAAAATAAATAAACAGCGGGCGAAAAAATTTAATTCAGCATTAACCTCCCCACAACAGCCACCTCTCTACAACAGCCAATTTTGAGTCTTCCCATGGGTGGCTGTTGTAGAGAGGTTGTACTGTTCTATATGGCCGCGGCCCGCATGTCGTGCCTGCATGTCGTGTCCGCCGAGGCTTTGATAGTATACCGAAAACTTGAACCAAACACTTTAATCCGGACGCACGTACGACGTACGCCAATGTGCCGACTATATCGCACTGTCTACAAGTGGGCAAGACAATAAAATAAGTGTTTAACTTTAATTAATTGCACTGTTATAAAATGGAACAATTACAAGACTGAGACCATGGCGCCATCACTGTATTTTATTTTTCCTGTTGTTTTATTATCGCTGATGGTACTACATGTATCTGTTCATGACTGAACTACGCACCCACATGTGTAAGAAATATGACGTAATACAAATGGACATTTAAACATTACACTATCCCTCCCACCTGCTTTCGTAGAATACAATACAATATATATATAATATACACGTATTGTACTGTACTACTGTAAGAAAACAGGTGGTGGGATAATGCAGCATTTTTTTTTATAATGTCAATTTTATTTTGGTGAAGAGGGTGTGTGTTACGGTCTTAGTTTTTACTCGTGTGCGCACATAAACATGCCTCGGTCTGCTCATACATCTGGTTTAAACATATTTTCCTGCTCTATTTAGACAATATACCGTAGTTTCAAGATATACATGGGTTTGGCTACAAGTTCTAACAACATCAGCTACAGCCCTTCCCAATACGTCTAAAATACATTAATACATTGATGTCTTTCTAAACTTTAGAGATGTTCCACGTAATAATTGAATTAAAAACAAAATACATGTAATATTAAATACCCTAAAAGTCTCTCTCAAAGCACATCATTTGTTCATCCAGCAACCTTAGTGATAACAAATTCAATCCTAGATCGTCGAATACTTGACGTGTTAGTACTGTATCCACGACGCTAACAGACTGTTCCCAGTGGACAGCCAAAATTGAAGGTTCCGTCGAAAATGCTAGCAATCTTTTCAAATGAAACAACAAATGATGATGAAAAGAAGAAACATCCGAGCCAAAGACATCCATGTTACACATAACACCCGGTCTTGGACATTTGAATACGGAGCTACCCGACAGAAGACCGCCATGTTTGAAGGGAGAAGTGATATCAACATCCGAAGCGAAGACTGTGTCCTTGCCTTTTGCAATTGAAGCATTGCTTTGTAATATCCGGAACGGTACATAGTCTATAATCAATTTGTTTCCCGGAAATAGATAATCAGCGACGTCACCAACGAAGAAGTCTGCGAGATCCGATTGGCGGACCTTTCTGAGGTTACTTCCCTGAAAGTCGGGCGCCATTGGGTCGACCATCGATACATCGATTGTACTTTCCTCATCCCGTTTGGGCTCAAATTGGAAATGAATTATCTTCTGGAATTGAAAACAGAAGATTAATATTAGAGTACATGTAATTGAACATTTCTATTAAAAGATTCATTGGACATATTTTCATAAGCAGGATATTATGCATGAACATAATACATGTACACGTATATTTCCCAATTACGGCTACATATATACATACACATATGCATAATGCAAACTACCATATTTATGTAATAAGCATTCTCTTTTAGGATACATATTACGAGTACATGTATTTAGTATTTATTCACGAGCATTTATAAACATGTTTAATGCAAATGAATCATCCTATGTCGGAAAGGAATTCGAATACACCCGCTCACCTCACTGCTACGACTTTGAACAGTCAAATGTATTAGTCAGATGAAATGGAAAAAACCCCGCTAATTACCCTTTGAGTTATGTGCCTGTGCTTCGCCAGAAAAGATTCAGATTTATTTCCTCCAAATCCGGTGATTGCTTGTCTCTTGGTCCTTCCGGATGATTTACTAACGGCGGTCACGTGGTTCATCAATGCCCTGTAGACGCCTTTGCCATGCAGGTCCGGTCGAACTCGCCCCGCCCGGTCTACAACCGTCTCTCCGTTGTCCACCAGACACCGAGCAACGAACCCGACCTGCAACATATGTCACAGTTATATCGCGGTTCGTCCGCATGTAGGATGAGATAATCCGCGAGCTTTAAGGAGTGGTCGGACGTGATCTAACTGTGTTATCACATCATCATGTCCATACATTACCCATGTGCTGTATACATACAGAAACAAAACTAGAAAATGTATCAAAAGATGTGATAATTGTATGGAGGCATACTTCTGTCATCTTCGAAACGTGACAGCGTGATAACTACAAGTCATCTCAGCGCATCTTATAAATCGTCTTAAATAAAATAGTATTGCGTTAAGACCACAGGTGCTTCTATCGTTTTTTGGATAGTCAAATATCGCGTGTATATACACGAAAAACCTTCCTAAGCAATGTACAAAATAATTCAAATGCGCCCTGGGGTGGTGAATATATCAATATAAGTATTGTAAAAAAAACACCCCACATCCCTATAAAAAAATAAAATAAACATTTTAGCCTTATTTTGTCGTCACGGATTATAAATTAGCCGCCGTCGGCTTACAAAACAAATCATACAATGTTTGCGACAAGCGTAGCACCCTCCCCCGCCACTATACCCCGACCAGTCTGATCAGTAGCCGATTTCATCAAAATTGCAAAATATACTTTTCTGGCAAAGTATACTTTGAGGGCGTAATCATTAATTTTTGCGAAAATGCATTATTGCATATAGAACTAACCATTGCATATACACGTAGTTGATGATTAAAAGTATGCAGAATTATTATACTGAATTTATTACATTATCACAGCCAAAATGGCTGTGATAATGTAGTAAATTCAGTATAATAAAAATTAATAAATTTATCCTTAAATTGAACATTTCTCCCTCAAAGTATACTTTGCTAGAAAAGTATACTTTGCAATGTTGGTGAATAGGCTACAGAGAGAGCATAAGCTATTCCATATGAGTCTTTGAAGTAGGCGACACGTCATCAGTAAAACAATCGCTATTAACTATTGCTGTGCTGAAATAAAGTGAGTCGTCACAACAGTCTGTTATTTATTGTATTCATTTTTCTCTCAAGAAACACATTTTCGGCAATGGAAATGATTCTAAAGTGTTGCCAAACGATGTTTTAGTGAGAGGGGTTTGTTTTCTTAACGAGTAGTGGTACAAAGGTACAATATCTCTAATTATTGCAAGCGTCATACGGTTCGTTTTTCTCAGGCGGGAATGTGGGTGGGCGTGTATGTATGTTAGTTTGTTTGTTGGGGTTTAACGGCCTATCAACAGCTAAGGTCATTTAAGGCCGGGTCAATGTGTTTAATACTAAATACCATATATTACCTGTACAAGTACATGTTCAAGTACATGTACAAATGGGGGGGGGGTCTCAAACTCAGAACCGTATATTTACAATGAAAAAACTATATTCAGCCCTGCAATCAGAATAGTCCTGATCTGATGCCAGATCCTAGCCACACCAGAATCACGTGGCCCCCTTCCAAAAGCAGTAGGGTCAGTAATAATCTTACTACTTTTATAATGGGCAATAACCCAATTCAACTCCCATATAACAAAAGAGCCTAAGATAATAAGAGCTCCGCGGAGCAAGATGTCCCGCCTGACGCAGTTTGATAGTACATCAAGAGCTTGTAATAACCTTGGGGTTAGTGAGCACCATGGGCTTTCTGTAGAATGATGCAGGGTGGTGTTATAAATGCACCTATGAAATACTAGAGCAGTCCATTAATGGAAACAGAAGTTATTGCAGATTAACCCCAATGTTAATGTTTGTGATGGACGGACGGACGGACGGACAGACGGACAGACGGACAGACGGACGAACAGACAATTTTTGCATCCCTATATCCCTTTTTCTCTACGCGAGGGGATAATAAACTGAAACCAAAACACTTATTTTCCAACAAACACAGCTAAACACAAACAAGAATGCCACCAACGACATGTATCTCCTGGCACCGATGCTAAATTTCTATACTAGACATTTTTGAAGTCCGTGACCTTGACCTTGGGGCTACCGGACAGATGATGCCGAATGTTCTTACAAATGCATGTATGAAATATTAAAACATTCCATCAAGGGAAACAATAGTTACAATAAATTAACCAAAGCATTAAGTTTTCAAAACAGAGCAGTTTCTAAGCCCGTGACCTTGACCTTGTGCTTTCTGTAGAATCATACCGAATGTTGCTATAGTTTACACCTAATAAATATTAAAGCATTACATCAAGGGAAACAGAGGTTGTAATAAAGTAAACCAAGCGTTAAGTTTTCCAAACCCGGAATTTCTAAGCCCGTGACGTTGACCTTTGGGGTTAGCGGGCACCATGGGCTTTCTGTAGAATGATGCGGGATGTTGTTTCAAATGCATGTATGGAATATTAAAGCATTCTATTGAGGGAAACAGAAGTTACAACAAATTAACCTGAGCGTTAAGTTTTAGAAACATAGCCAAACGCAAACACTTAACGTTGAATGCATGTGAAAATTAGGTAAATGAACCATGAAAACTATGCCAAGGTCACATGGATTCCCTCTGTTTGAGATGGTTACACCACAGTGTTGATGTATACCAAGTTTGGAGGTCGTAGGACTTATAGTTTTCCGGAAATTTAGGTAAATGAAAACACTTAACATTGAATGCATGTGAAATGTAGGTCAATAAACCATGAAAACTAGGTCACGGTCACATGGGCTCCCTCTGTGTGAGGTGGTTACACAACAATGTTGAAGTATACCGAAGCATTCCATCAAGGGAAACAGATGTTGTAATTAAATTAAACCGAGCGTTAAGTTTTCCAAACCCGGAAATTTCTAAGTCAGTGACCTTGACCTTTGGGATTAGCGGGCACCATAGGCTTTCTGTAGGGTGATGCGGGATGTTGTTACAAATGCATGTATGAAATATTAAAGCATTCCATTGAGGGAAACAGAAGTTACAATGAATTAACCTGGGCATTAAGTTTTAGAAACAGAGCTAAACGCAAAAACTTAACGTAACTTAACGTGAAATGTTGACGCCGTCTACGCCGACGCCGACGGAAAAGCTATGCCTATGTCCCGCTTCTGCTAAAGCAGGCGGGACAAAAACGTACGTCAAGATTTGTTGAGATTACTGTTTGAAAAATAGCGGACCTCGGCGAAATTAGGGGGGTGCGTACGCACCCGTCGCACCCCCCCCCACCCCCTGCGTACGGGCCTGGGGGGGGGGGGGGGGGTGATGTCACTCACTATATCGCCACCAGCTTCAGCCAGGAAACACGTGATGTGTGGCGCCTCCATAAAGTAGTCGTAGTAATCGGGTAGGTAGTCATGACCATCGTACACGTTGTCATGGATACGCAAAACGGCGCCTTTGTCCACAGATGTTGCCTCTCGAATTAGTATTTCTATTTCCATGGTAACAGAATGGTGCAATCTATTGCCATTTGATCTTGTTCTAAAAAATAAAATGTCAGCAAAAACGCTGAATAAAACGGAGGTCCGACATAAAATACATGTACACATATGATTTTAATCAAGTTTAAACAATGCCATTCACGAATGTCACATAAATTAAAAGTACATCCCATCTTTATAATATTTATTGAATTGTATCCTATGAGTCACATGTGCGGCAGTCCAGACTGGGTTTACGAAAGTATTATGTAACATTTTATCCATGGTATATTTATACATGTACTACCTTTTTTTTGAAGAGCGGCGTTTTCCATTTTGACTGTTCTGAGTAATGCAGAACAAAATCGACAGGGATGTCGGAAATGAAAAAACGTTGTCTTAATTCATTGCATGGGAAGTTTATGCCATTTGCTATATATAATATCTTAGACAAGTAACCATTAATATATATATATTGACATGCGGAGTTCCATTATTGATTATTGCATCGCTGTTTTGCCGTGCGTTTTGTTACCTCGCTAAGCCACGCCCCTTGACAACAATAATTACAACAGTAATTTGGGAACAACCATTAAGACGCCAGGTGCGCTGCTAAAACTTAAAATAGTTCTCCTAAAATGATTTAATATGCTGGTACCCGTCCTACAATGCGTTGCTCTCTAAATTGGTTCCATGTCCCTAACAGTGTTGATGTAGATTGATGCCGCCTTTTCTGTTGCGCCATGTTTAGGTTAAAATACACCAACTAGTTTTACTGTATAATTTAACCGAATCCCAGCGAGTCTTTCCTACTTTCACTATTCGTATGGATGTTGTGGGACCAACCTCGTCATGTCCCCCAATATTGTTTACATTATTTGGGCACGGAAACTCTGTCAAACGCGAAATGCCAGTTTGATATCAGGGGCGATAACCGGGTTTCCTTAAAATGATAACGGAAGCAACTATTTATTCCATTTATTTATTTTTTGATGTGCAATATCATACTTTACGATATGTCGATAAAAATATTTATTCATCATTTAGTTGATATAAATAATTTAAAAATACTGCATCATTTGCATATGGAACTAGCTTGATACCACCACGAGTATGTATGAGTACATTACAAATTACTAAATAATTATATCTGTGTAGTTGGCACTCGTAATTTTTAAAAGTGGTGGACTAGTTGCAATTATACACTTATTTAAGTTCCATAAATAAAAGTTTGTACCTACTAGATGGGACCCCAGCTTCAACAATAATTCAATCTATATTTTAATTAGTCAAGATCCAGAGCAGAATGGGTGCAGGTTATTGGAAATTAAGTCCCACAACATCCATAAGATGAGAATTGGATCATTATATATCTACGTTGCTACATAATTTTGCTGGTATGTTAAAAGCACGGGTGACCAGATGAGAATATTCTAAATTTAATCCTGACAGTTGTATTGTAAACTCAGGGCTGATTATATATCAATATCACACCCACACATACAGGACATTTACCGAGTCTGCCGCATTGACCTGTGTAAAATAATCCTTATCCACATTTTTGCAAAAACAAGCGGAGAATATTAAATTGCTTATTAGCTTCTGTCTGTGGTCAACACTTGGCATTTAGGGAAATTTTTATTTCATTTTATATTTTTATGCCCACATAACGATAAGTCGATAAGACGATATGCCTCCGAAAATGTTTATCTTGTGCGTTTCAGCGAATGCCAATGGGGGCATCACCTGTGTCTTACAGACACACTTTTCTAGTTTTAGTTTTTCATATTTTACTAATGCATCTGCCCATCATTGGAACGTTCATAAATATTTCTTATTTCTGGAAACACTCAACTCATTCTATTTGGTAATTACATGCACGTTTCTCTGTGATATAATGCTATATATCGCTGGCAAGTCAATTTCACAAACGGTTGTATGTGCAATTATTGCATAAATTACATTTTACCTTGACGAGAAGTCGTATAAATTTAAAAGAAGAAAT
This sequence comes from Conchocele bisecta, assembly GCA_029237695.1. Taxonomy (NCBI): domain Eukaryota; kingdom Metazoa; phylum Mollusca; class Bivalvia; order Lucinida; family Thyasiridae; genus Conchocele; species Conchocele bisecta. The sequence goes on from CM055279.1 coordinate 5,688,963, forward strand.
ATTCAGTGTGACGTACAACTTTTTGAAATTTTACTGGCAAAGCGTTTTTCCTTCTCCTTAAAACTTTCAAACATTTTATCAACTTGCCGATGCTAAGGTTGCATATCCAATGTTTTATAAACACATTTTCTAGTTGTATATTTGTGTTCTTCTGTACATTCTAGTTATAGATCAAAACATAATATCATATATCACCTGACGAGTGACAATAGCTTACAACATCTAGTCCAAACATTATTTTCGTCGTTTTTGTTGCGCCTGCTTGAAAAGCTTGATATTGTCGGCACTTTGGAATGCTTCCGTGCGTGTCTCCACACTTGCGTCAAAGTTTTTGTTTTACTGTACATGCTATGCACTTACGGCGCAAACTCGTCTTCATGAGCTGCATTTGGTCGACCAGGGAGTTCGGCACAGACTTATGTCGTTTTTGCGAAGAATCGATTTCCGAGTCTACCGACACGGAAATCGATTATTCGCAACAACGACAGAAGTTTGGGCCAAAGTACAGAAACCACCAAAATGCTGCTTAACAAGACGCGTTTGATGCGCCATATTTCATCAAACTCCGCTACGTAATAAGGACAATATAAAAGAATACGTACTTTGAATCGGACGGATTCTGGCAGTTTCAGTACTGGTTGTTTTTGTTAGTACCACGTGATCATACACCTTGACATGTGCACGTAGTACACACATGTATAATATTTCGATTTAAGATTTGACACGTCCCCTCTGAAACTTCTATTTTGGGAAGTACGCCTCAGTGATATAGACACAAACTTGATATGCTTTCTTTGTCACGTGACGAGACACATATACATGCACACGTATCTGAATTAAAATGGAACCTCTAAACCACAGGGGGCTGTTTCACTAAACTTCTTACGACTAAAATGTCTGTAAAGAGTGCAAAATTTCACATTAACATTGTTTTCTTGTAAACAATTATTGGAATTACATTTATTGAGCATAGGCTGCATATGCAGCCTATGCTCAATAAATGTAAATCCATCAACTGATATTTTCAGACGATCCTATATTTGCACTTACGAACATTTTAGTCCGACAAAGTTTAATGAAACGCGCCCCAGGTGTCGGAATAAAATAATCGAGAGTGTCTACATATTTTCAAAAACATACTAGAGACGATACTGGCTAGTTTAGAAAATCTCAGCTCTACGGATGTGTTTTACTATTTCATCTGTCTTTTATATTTTTTGTATCCGTGAGTGCTGAGACCCTTATAGTGTAAAATTTAGTAACAATAACAGCCCAATCTGTCCTGACGTTTTGCTACACAGTCTGATGAGTGAGAAGTTGAACACTTCACAGTAATGTTATAAACATTCATAGGCAAATACTTTGACTGGATGATTTTACAGTTGGTTTACAAACATGGGAATAAAACGATAACTAATGTCAAAGTATGTACACTTTCATGTGATAGATTGGGCTGTTATTGTGACTAAATTTTACACTATAAGGGTCTCAACTCTCACTGATACAAACAATTAATATAAAAGACAGATGAAACACATCCGTAGAGCTGAGATTGTCTAAGCTAGATACTGGCATGCGATTTTCAGTCACATTTTTTCTAAACATAATTCTCATCGTATCCGGTGTAGAGCACAAGTTCTTGAAAAACGGTTAACATGTTGGTGTGTTATGGGTTATTTCGGTACCTCTGGTGGTTTGGGTGTATTGTTACCAATATAGTATTTACGTCACATCCCGCGAATTACACGTGTAAGTAGCGGTATTTTGACAGCATACTTTAAAGGGACACACAAGTCCAGAACGGTGAATGTGTAGATAATTGGCGATTTCTGTCGTGTGTAATGTTCGAGCATTAGTAGTTGCACAAAACTATGTAAATTACCCCAAAACAACGAAATCTACTCATATCTACCCAAATCCACCAAAAAAACTCATATGACACCAACATAATGACCATCTGTTCAAACACATGTGGTGTAGAGCGGTTCAACTAAAATTAACACACATTGTATACAATTAAATACATATAAGAAATACTCGCATCAGACAAATTCAGTCACGAATGTCACGTCACGTCTATCTCTTAAACAGGCTACTGCTTATCTGAATTGGGTATTTATTAAGTACATATATATTCACTAACACATACATCCATATTTATGTTACCATATATGTGTACGCACGCTTGTGTTTAACGCGTGTAAATGTGTGAGGATTCGAACAGTCAGTTTTGCGTGATGCAATAGGAAAATCGTGCAAAGGCATCACGGGACGGTTGAAAATAGCCAAAATTGACTGCTTTTCTGAGGGCGGCGGGTGACTGATAAAAATCACTGCCTCTCACAATCAGTTAAGGAGGCTCTTGCGACAAATATTGAAACATACTCGCAAATGAAGTACAAATCGCGCGCCACAATAAAAATTCAGTAACCGCATCAGATGTGTTCAATTCTTTTTTTACAAAGTTACCCAAACCACCTATTTTTGACCAGAAATTTCAACACGACTGAATTTGTCGGAATTGTTTTATTGACAACATGAGGCACAGAGACTTTGTTATGTCTTGTTCTATCACTTGTAACACCACACCATTTCCTTTTAAATGATTCCAAAGCGGGGTCACAACCTACTCAAATTTTCGCTACAAATGCCTGAAAAATACCTTAAATTCTGACGCGATATCGTACCGGCGAGACAGCATAATATGCGCCATTTTACAAGATGTCAAAATCAACCGGACCTAACATTCAGTTTCGTAGAAATACTCTAAAAAATACACCTAGTCAAGCCTCCCAAAGTCAAGAAATATTCATAAACCTATTTTTCTAGACACACTGGTGTTGCTTCAGTGTCTGTAGTGAAGTATATAGAAAATCTTCAACCCACTTTTTAAAGCTAGCCACCCACTGTCCCGTGAGACCTAACTTCAGCATGTATGGCGGTCTTCTTCGTACTCATCTGCGCATGTGCGACAGGAACGCGCTCATCTTCGCCTCTCGTGACGCTAATTAGCGTGGCGAAGAAACGAAGATCAAGTTTTAATATTCGCCTGTGTGTGTCTATCGCCCTGTGGACACGAGGTAACGAGGAAACGGCGGAGAAACGAATGTTAAGGGGCTTAAAACAGCGTAGTACATATGCAGGACGGTAGAACAGCGTCGCGAATAAACGAAGACATACACACTAATTAGCGCCCAGGAGGCGTCAAACAGCGTGGCGAAGAAACTACCCTCCTGGACGCTAATTAGCGTTCGGTCGCCACGAAAGTTCGAAATGTTCCCAACCAGTCACCATCTATTAGGTATGTGACTTCCTTATGATGTGCAGATGGCAAAGTGAATTTAGATTATTGATTCAGACCTACACTGATCGCCATTCCTTGAATGAAACACCCATATGCTTCTAACAAGCAATACAGGGGCGGATCTGGAGGGGGGTGGGGGGGAGGGGTTGCAGGGTTCCGGGGTTGCAACCCCTCTGTAGGAGATAACAAGAGCTGTAGGAGAACAGCATAGCTCGACTACGAGGGTTGTCGATGTACACATAGCTTGACAAAGAAGGTGGCTGCGGCCTGCATAAAAACCTTAACCAAGGTTAACTAAAAACATTAACCAAGGGAAACTAGAAATGTGGCCTGTCGGCATACGAATACCCCCACTGGCAGCCAAAGAAAACGAGGCATTTTTTATTATAAGCCATTTAGCCGAGCGTTAAGGTTTCAAACGCATCAAGTCTGTGACCTTGACCCTGGGCATAGTGTGATAATCCATGCATCGGTGTAGAAGATATAGAGCGGAAGGGAATTTCAATAGGTTTGACCTTTGACCTTCAACTGTGACCTTGGACGTAGGTGCGTGGTTAGCAATTTGATAATCCATGCATCAGTGTAGAAGATATAGAGCGGAAGGGAATTTCAATAGGTTTGACCTTTGACCTTCAACTGTGACCTTGACCTTGGACGTAGGTGCGTGGTTATTGATCGCGACACACCTTCTCATCATGAGAAACATTTGTGCCAAGCCATTTGATAATCCATGCATCGGTGTAGAAGACATAGAGCGGAAGGGAATTTCAATAGGTTTGACCTTTGACCTTCAACAGTGACCTTGACCTTGGACTTAGGTGCGTGGTTATTGATCGTGACACACCTTCTCATCGTGAGAAACATTTCTGCCAAGCCATTTGGGAATTTCAATATTTTTGACCTTTGACCTTCAACTGTGACCTTGACCTTGGATGTAGGTGCGTGGTTATTGATCGCGACACACCTTCTCATCATGAGAAACATTTGTGCCAAGGCATTTGATAATCCATGCATCGGTGTAGAAGATATAGAGCGGAAGGGAATTTCAATAGGTTTGACCTTTGACCTTCAACTGTGACCTTGACCTTGGACGTAGGTGCGTGGTTATTGATTGCGACACACCTTCTCATCATGAGAAACATTTGTGCCAAGCCATTTGATAATCCATGCATCGGTGTAGAAGATATAGAGCGGAAGGGAATTTCAATAGGTTTGACCTTTGACCTTCAACTGTGACCTTGGACGTAGGTGCGTGGTTAGCAATTTGATAATCCATGCATCGGTGTTGAAGATATAGAGCGGAAGGGAATTTCAATAGGTTTGACCTTTGACCTTCAACTGTGACCTTGACCTTGGACGTAGGTGCGTGGTTATTGATCGCGACACACCTTCTCATCATGAGAAACATTTGTGCCAAGCCATTTGATAATCCATGCATCAGTGTAGAAGATATAGAGCGGAAGGGAATTTCAATAGGTTTGACCTTTGACCTTCAACAGTGACCTTGACCTTGGACGTAGGTGCGTGGTTTTCCAAGTATGGTTGCTGTAGGTCAGGGGTTGTTGATGTACATCACTAGGAGATGAAGTTGTCCAAGTATGGTTGGTGTAGGGCCATGAGTATTACATCTACAAGATGGACTAAAAACCTTAACCAAAGAGAATTAAGTAAGTAATTCAAGAGGAAATGTAGGTCAAGGTCAAATAAGATCAGGGGTTATTGATGTACATCACTATGAGAAAAGGTTGTCCAAGTATGGTGTCTGTATGCACAATAGTATTCCATGTACAAGATTGAGTAAAAAGGTTAACCAAGGTCGAGTAAAAACCTTAACCAAGGGGAATTAAATAAGTAATTGAAGGTTAAATGTAGGTCAAGGTCAAATATAGGTCAGGGGTTGTTGATGTACATCACTAGGAGATGAAGTTGTCCAAGTATGGTTGGTGTAGGGCCAGGAGTATTCCATCTACAAGCTTGACTAAAAACGTTAACCAAGGGGAATTAAGTAATTGAAGAGGAAATGTAGGTGAAGGTCAAATATAGATTAGGGGTTGTTGATGTACATCACTAGGAGATGAAGTTGTCCAAGTATGGTGGGTGTAGGGCCAGTAGTATTACATATACAAGCTTGACTAAAAACCTTAACCAAGGCGTGACGGTGACGCCGACGCCGACGCCGACGCCGGCGCTGACGCCGACGCCGGGGTGACAACATAAGCTCTACTTATTCTTCGAATAGTCGAGCTAAAAATAGTTTAGCATTGGCACCAGGACGCTTGCATGTATACTGGTATAATGTACTAGTATAATAAGTTATACCGATCAGACTGCTTGTTAATTGCGGGTACACAACTCTTCAAAACCTCCCATAACCACAGTAGTTGACGGACGATATGGGAGGTCATGAAAGTAAAGTGAATGGTTTTAACGTCCCAGCAACAGCTAAGGTCATATAGAGACTGGACCACAGTGTCATCCGACAAGACCAGTGGGATGGAAATACTATGAACGCAATTCTGATGCCCAGTGCGAAGTTTGAACTCACAACCTCTGATGTTCTAACCCCTAGGCTACTACCCACATCTAAGGGGCGTTTTGAAGTTACATGCTCGCAACTAGCTACGTGTAACGACAGTCTGGTCTGGTTCTACATTGGTCGTAGTTGCAGGCACGTACAGTGGGGTCAGCGTGTAAGTGCACACACAAAACGAACACGACAGGTTGGAACCAACCTGTCGTGTTCGTTCGTGTGTGCACTTACACGTTGACCCCACTGCAACTCTGCAATACCTCCCATACCGTCCGTAGTGTAGCAGTCTGCTACGGGACCGTATGGGAGTTTGTTTGCAGAGTTACATGCCCACAACTACACTGGTTACAAATGCCATAATCCTCATTTATTGCACAAAATGTGATTTGACAGTATAACAACACGGTGTAATACACATCATAAAACACGAATGTAGTGTATTAAATATATACACCCAAACCTACAACACTAGTGTAGTGTATTAAATATATACACCCAAACCTACAACACTAGTGTAGTGTATTAAATATATACACCCAAACCTACAACACTAGTGTAGTGTATTAAATATATACACCCAAACCTACAAAACTTGTAGTAGTTTTTGTTTCTCTTAACATAACACAAACCCCGCATTACTAATCATATATATGTAACGCAATTCCAACCCATTCACAATCACCCCTAAGTAACTGGACTGGATTTTGATATGTTAATTGTGCAACCAATCCAATCGTCACAAACTGGTTTTCAGACTAGACCATTATTGAAAAGGTGGTATTTTTTTGTTCTCAAAAATATGAAAATTATTTTCAGAAAGTGCAGATCCTGATGAGCCTAATCTGTATCTGCACTGTTTGCATAAACCGCTATAGCGGGCTTACGGGTTCAAAGGGTTTATATAAAAAACATAAAGAACACTAGTACTAGAACACCGGTACCACTTAGTGCGGTAGGAGAATGAACTAGCTAGGTTAAATTAACCATCTCATAACCTCCTTAATTTAAAGCACACAGTTCGAATACATTGCTAAACTAATACTAAATTCGGAAAGAAAAACGGGCCAACGGCCATTGGCTTGACACATTTCCTGGGCTCATATGCCCGGGTTTGGAAGGTCTGCGAGTAGGCGTGCAGTATTGAGTGTGCAAAAACACACTATCAAGGTGCATGATCACGTGGTTACAACAACAACAACGTCGCCCACTCCAAAGTAAGTATTATTTGATAATTTCCTTAATATGCAACGGATTTTGATGAAATATGGCGCAGCAAACGCGTCTTCGTGAGATGCATTTGGTGGTCCAAGGAGTTTGGCACAGACTTATGTCGTTTTTGCAAAGAATCGATTTCCGTGTCGGAGACACGGAAATCGATTCTTCGCAAAAACGACAGAAGTTTGGGCGAAAATACAGAGACCACCAAATGTAGCTTTACAAGACGCGTTTGATGCGCCATATTTCACTATAAAAGAATACGTACTTTGAATCAGATGGATTCTGGAAATTCCAGTACTTGTTGTTGTTGTTAGTACCACGTGATCATACACATTGACTATGTAATCAGAGCAGATTCAATGCATGATTCATCACCAGTAACGTAACATCCTCTATTTCTCCAATAACATTTAAAAAAAGACAAAGTCGGTGTTCAAGTTCAGATTATTTCCCAACCATCGGTAGACCCGTAACACGCTGGGGTTGTGGATGGATGGCTGAAATATAGAACAACAAAACTATTCGTCTGTTTCACGAAACCTGGCCAAATTTGACGGCTACATAAACAATGCAAATATCTTTTTTCCATAATATTAAATTATAACAAAATTTAAGAATAAGCTTTCTTTTTATTTGGCGAAATTTGATCAAATATTGATTTTATTACGAAAAATTGATTGTCTATGGGAATTTAACATGGTGGGGGGGGGGGGGGGGGGGGGGGGGGGGGGGGTGGCGGAAAGTAGGTGGTGGGAGGATCTAGGGGAGCAGTAAAAAAAGAAAAGTTTTGGAAACTGACTCAGAAACTTGGCTAGATAGCTTTGAAAAGATCTAAGAAAACAAAAGTTAAATTTTGCAAATCGGTCCACTTTTTTCTGAAATTAGAAAAAAAAATCCCATGTTAAATCACCATAGACATATTCACAAATAAAAGTGAATGAATGAAAGAATGAATGAATGAATCAAATAAACCAACAAACCAACCAACACAAGAACAAGAGATGAACAAACAAATGAATGAATCAACCAATGAATCAAATTCAATCAACTTGTACAGTCAATACTTACGGTACTGGCAAATAAAAGGGTTCTGTTGCCCGGTATTGCCGAACACAGTTTCCGAGCCACAAACCACATCGTCCCACTTGCCGAAGTAGGGGGGATAGGGGACGAAGAGCACACAGTCTTCCAGATGGTGGCTCGCCATGTTGCCGAGTCGGTCCGAGTACCAGTTTGTGTATATCAGATGGTCGCCTGCAGACAAAAGTAAAAGTGAATGTGTTTAACGTCCTAGCAACAGCTAAGATCATATCCATAGACGGGACCTCATTGACCCTTGCACACCTAAGTAACTGGAATGGAATTTATGTCAATTGTTGTTTTTTTTTGTTTTTTTTTTCAGTTTAGACATATTTTTATTCTCCCAGTAATAGGTCTGTGGTAGGTCGGGGAGCCATCCCCCACAAACCGTACAATAATATAATACATGTGCATCTTACAATTCAAGTTAACCCTTACTGTGTACTAAACAAAAATTGTCGTCTGCCTATTTTTACTTTCATCATTTTTATTACTGAAAAAAAGACTTGTTGTGACAGCATATGAGAATCGCCTCCAGTGGAGATGATTCTCGTGTGCTGTCAAAATGTGTCTTTGTTAAGGATTAACGAAAAAATAAAAAAAGAACACCAGACAACAATACTTCATACAGCACAGCAAGGGTCAAAGAGGGCGACCAAGATCATGACTATTGTTCTTATTATTGTTTTACAAGACATACAATATACATGTAATTAACATAATGAAAACAGTCCAAACATACATAGAACAAGGAAACAAAAGTGTGATGCAATTATCAATCAAGTAAAAGACATGGAAGGTTGGTGGCTGGTTGATTTTAGTAAGGTATTGTTAAGTTGACATGCAATTCTATTTCATATTATCATTGTTTATTAGCTATTCATCAAGGGTGTTGTGCATTCATGAATATAGTTTTGTAATTATTGTCCTATATTGCGTCAACTTTATCTAATGTATTGTTGTCGTGTGCAATTTGACGATGAATTTTGTATGTTTCTGTCAGTCGTGATTTCAGTGCAGTGAAATATAAATTCTGTTTTATTGTTCTTGATCGGTATATATATGCTTTTGTTTCCATACAAATAATTTTAACTACTTCAGACGTCGTATTTTCGAAAAGCCCTAATAGGAAAGATGTTTCTGTTAGTTCTATTGTTATGTTATTATTTCTTAGCAATTCTGTCAAATTAGTTAGCAATTTTTCTGTTTGGGGACACTGCCAAAAAATATGTCTAATGGTTTCTGTATCCGAGCTACATAGATTACATAAATTGTTAGGTATTTGTCACTAATATATTATGATTTATTCTAACTTGTAACCATCTTAACCTTGTACTTTTGGTAGTTCTAAATGGTTCTTGGTATATAGATTTCCAATTGTTTGCACTAAATTCGTATATAGCATTCCATTTTTGTTTGCCGGTAGGTGTTTCTGTGCTTTTGTTTAGTATACTATACATGTCCTTAGACCCCTTGCATGATCTTAGAATTGTTCTCAAAGGTGCTGGTATAATAGGTTGTTCTAACTTTTGTGTTATTAATATTTGATGTTTTTGGAATAGTGATTTTCAATGAAGATGACAGACCGTGGTAATGTGAAGATAATTAATGTTTATGCCTGTATTCTGTTAAAACTGTTCCAATGTAAAAATCTTATTGTCTCCATCTAACATGTCATTTATGAATCTAATTCCTTTTTCATATACATTTTTGAAATAAATTGTTGTGCCACCCATTTTGATGTTTGTGTTGTAAAAAACACTGTTGGCTAATAAATTATCTTGGTTTGTTAAATCTGTTTTTGAGTTTAATTCTGTATATGCTCTAAAAACATTTCCAAAATGGATTTTTGTTTACATACTTTTATTCAATATATTTTGTTCCCATGGAAAATATTCGCCCAACATCAACATATTTGTTTAGTATATCTATCCATTTGCCATTGCTCACTATTATCCTTCTAATCCAACTTAGTTTTAATGATTTAACAAATGCGGAAAGATTTACCATTCTTAGTCCTCCTTCTATATTGCTTTTTGTAACTACTGAACTTTTAATTCTTGCAGGGCCTAGCCATAAGAACTCATATTACATACTATTTATTTTCTTTAGGATTTTGTCGCTTGGGTTCGGTAATGATATGAACATGTGGTTTAATGTTGGTACTAATAAGGTTTTAATTACTGTAAGTCTACTTAATGGTGTAAGTATTCTACGTTTCCAGTGGTTAATTGATTTTTGAAGTTTGATTATTTTCGGATTAAAGTTAAGGTCCATCATTTTATTTAAATCAACATGGAAATGTATGCCCAAAGTTTGAAGTCAGTTTGTCCCCAGGCTATTTTAAATTTTGTTTTAATTGTGTCTGAGCTGAATTTTAATCAAGTTTACTTTCAATTCAGATATGTTTTCAATTTATGTTAATTTTGCAACCAATCCAATCGTCACAAAATGATATTCTGACTAGTCCATTTATTAAAAGAGGGGTGTTTTTCTTCTCAAAAATATGAAAATTAATTGCAAAAAGTGCAGATCCTGATGAGACGGCTCGTTACGAGCCGGCTCATCTGGATATACACTGTTTGCCAATACCAGTATACAGGTCTGTGGTGTTGAAAGGGTTAATGTCTAAGGGTCCATCGTCCCAGGACCAGCTAAGGTCATATAGACAAGACCTCGGTCCCAGCAACAGCTAAGGTCATATAGACAAGACCTCGGTCCCAGCAACAGCTAAGGTCATATAGACAAGACCTCGGTCCCAGCAACAGCTAATGTCATATAGAGATGGGACCTGGATTTAAATTGAAAGTGAATGGTTTTAAGGACACGTCCTATATCTTATCATCCTTTGATTCAACGATAATTGCTTCGTAAATGTGATGGCATATATGTTTTACATAAATGTGAACATCCCTCGTTACTGTATCCTATACGGCACATGGAGTGGCCAACTCGGCCATCGCTGTGTGTTCATGACATCAGCCAGTTTCACCTCTTTTGGCGTTTGACACAGAATGCAAAATGTGAAGTAGAACATGATTCAATGTGGCTAATCATTCATAGATAAGTTAACTATAGTTATAATGTTATTGCGGTAGCCAATAGGTCAGACTAGTACATAACCTCATGTTATATAAGGTGCCCCAAACAAAATGTGTCCCAATATTTTGGGTTATTACGGTAGAATATAAAATAATGATCAATCTCCAGTTGAAGAAAAATGGACAGGTACCTGAAATCCACTCGAAGTATTCCTCATTTCGTAAATCGTGAAGACCGCTCCAGACTGCGTGGTCAAACTTGTATGACCTGATAAATATATATTGCCGTGGACTCTCTCCAAACCGGTCACCCTGGGACGTCCCCAGGGTGTCCGATTTAGAGGGGCTCCACTGAATTCATTATAGGAATGAATGGCCTTTTTGTGGAATTTATCGCGGTATAAACTTGGAAAAGTCGCGGAAATACTGGACGAAGGCCCAGTATTCCCGCGACTTTTCCAAGTTTATATCCCCGATAAATTCCACAAAAAGGCCATTCATTCCTTATAATTCCAGCATTTGAAATAAATTCATCAAGAAAATGTGTTTATTTTGACAGACGGCAGCCATTTGTTTACATTGACAGCACTGACAGCGCACCTGTAGAAAGTAGTTCGGCGTGGGAGTTTACCTGGGATATAAATTTTGGACAGAGACTTGCTACGGGCCAATCAAATGTTAGGGAATTGTGTAAATATGTTTGTGCTGGAATTATACATGTATGACATGAGACAGAACAGTGGAACCTCTCCAAACCGGATACCCTGAAAGTCTAGAGAGGCTCCACTGCTGTAGCCTATTTCACCAACATTGCAAAGTATACTTATCTAGCAAAGTATACTTTGAGGGAGAAATTTTCAATTTAAGGATAAATGTATTGATTTTTATTATACTGAATGTATTACATTATCAGTCGTTAGTTTTATAGAAATAAGGCATTTCGGAAAAAATAAATGACTACTCCCTCAAAGTATACTTTGGTAGATAAGTATACTTTGTAATTTTGATGAAATCGGCTACTGGAATTCAAACATGTATGACCTGATAAATTGATAATACAATGTACATGATGTACAGAGGAGCCTCTCCAAACCGGACACCCTGTGATTTCCCCAGGGTGTTCAGTTTAGAGAGACTCGGCTGTTTCATACTATGAACTGATAAATAGACAAAATAGTCGAATCTCTCCAAACCGGACAATCCTGATGAGACGGCTCGTCACAAGCCGTCTCATCTGGATCTACACTGTTTGCCAATACCACTATAAATGCATGTGGTGTTAAAAGGGTTAAACTTTGTAATCCAATGAATTGTTAGATGCGAACTGTAGGGATGTTGCTTAAAGAGAAATTACATAGACATAAATGAACTCTTCTTTTTTTTTCGATTTTTTTTTATCCCCAATTGTTTATTTTTTATCCTATTGGTTATTCCTTTTTTTTTTCTTTTTTTTTTGAAGTGGCGATTTTTCCCTACAGCGGAATCCCTGTATATTCAGTGTATGGTAGTGTATATATAGTCCATGGCCTACGTTATAAACTGGTATATAAAGTCCTGTTCAGCCTGGTTTGAGATGTGAAACAAATGCCCGCCTTTCGCCCTGCAGTCGTTTTCCGCCTTGTACCAGATGGTGCGAATTGGTACGAGTTCGTAACAGCTTTGGTCGTATTGGGTCAGTGCCGCCTTGTCTTCCTGCGTATACTGGTTGAGTATAGCTGGACATAGGCTCGTGTTACCTGCATTTAATAGCGTATATATATATATATATATATATATATATATATATATGTGTGTGTCGGTGATTGGAGAAATGGGGCTTATGGGGCTTATCTGCTTATTTGTGACCAATGTAGTTCCAGAACAAATACCACACATCAGGGGGCCGTTTCACTAAAAGTTGTACGATTAAAATGTTCATAAGTGCAAATTTCTTGTAAACGATTATTGGATTTACATTTATTGAGCATATGCAGTCTATGATCAATAAATGTAAATACATCAATTGAAATTTCCAGACGATCCTAAATTTGCACTTACGAACATTTTAGTGTACGAAGTTTAGTGAAACGGGCCCCAGTAGCCTAGTAAAGACCTATATCGCTTGTTAGAAGCATAACGGGTGTTTCATTGATCGGATGGCAAACAGTGTAGATCCTGATCAGACTGTGCGGATGCACAGGCTGAGCTGGATATAGACTGGTCGCAAAGCACATAAGCCCCATTTCTCCAGTCACAGCCACATATAAGGAAAATGAAAGAACGTGAAGGCAAATAATAGTGGACATATGTCATAATATGGATTCCCGGGTATGGAAGGTCTTTGAGCCAATTCCCACCCTCAAATATAAGCTAAATTAAATCAGGGGCGTTTCCAGCATTTGGAGAACGTGGGGGTTGTCCTATTTTCGAGCTCTTACCTTTGTTTTACAGCATTTAAATTCAGACTCCAGATGGTGGTAAACTGTGATCTATGTAAACTCAGTGGCTGAACGGGGAGGGGGGGGGATGGCAACCCCTAAACCCTCCCTTCCAGATCCACCCCTGGAAATCATTATGCGGAGAATAACCATCAGTCTTTGTTGGATACATACTATAGTTCACGACACAGCCAGGACACGTCAATCCAAATGAGCCAAGTATTTGGTCCTATGTCCGAGTTTTCCACATGTGGTGCGAATCATAGTTATTTAGCCGAATGACCTGTCCTGGCTGTCGGGTGATAGAGAATAGTAGGTTAGTGCTGTGAATGGGAAAACATGATATTTTTCCCATTCACGGCACTAACCTAGTTCTATTTATCCCTTGACCACCTACAAATGGCTTTAAAATGCAAAAATATAACCCAGTCACCGCACATATTCGTACGCAGTGATCAGGTCGTATAGACACGATATCCCAAATGTTTCACGGCACATACGCATGTGTTGACGGGATAAAAATATATTCTCTACCCAACAAAGGCTGGATATTCTAGTTAGTACATATTGTTGTTTAATGCTTAGCTGTCTGTTTTGATACTTGCGCAACACATGCAGTTTGGTCAGCCAGTGTTATGGTCACTGATCCTGATCATGGGGATATTTTTTGTTATGTTTGTTGCTTTACGGTTACCAGATATTATATGTTGTTGTGTGGTCGTCAAAGTTGCTGATGTTGTTGTTGTTGTCAATTTCTGTGTTGGAGTCGGGGTAGTCGTTGTTGTCATGGCATCAGTTGTTGTTATGGTGCTAGTAACGGTTCTGGCTGATGACGCTGATTGTGACGGCGATGTCTGTGTGGAAGTACTTGCAGCTTTTGTTGCTGTTGCTGTTGTTGTTGTTGTTGTCGTTGTTGTCGTTGGCGTTGTTGTCGTTGGTGGTGTTGTTGTTGTTGTTGTTGTTGTTGTTGGGGCGGAGGTAGTAACTGGAAAAATCGCAGGTCGAAACAATCTTGCAGTCAAATTATGGTGTAAACTAAGGAACTTACACCCTGGTATTAGTTGCGGGCAGTAACTCTGCATGACTTCCGTATCGTCCGGTATCATACAGGAGTCCTGCCGAGTTACGGCCCGCAACAACACCGTGAGATCCCCAGGGTGTCTGGTTTAGAGAGGGTCCACTTTACTTCAGGCTTATGGGCATTCCAAGACGTGTGTGTGTGTGCTTTCCAATCATGAACAGACCAAATCGATAAACATAAATTACATTGAACATGTTGAAACACATTAGAACTAAATTAAGTGTCCGGCTGTGTGGTTTAGGCGTTCAACTGTATACTACAAGTCATAGTTCAACATACTTTCGAAGCCAATCACTGGGCCGCATTGTGCTCAACTTATTTTACATATTGCAACGTTTAACCCCAATAAGTTACATATTACCACTTTTAATCATTAACTGTTCGACAGGAAATTAAAAATCTATACTCGGATGGGACATTGCATTATATACTTAGCTGAACTATAAGTTTGTTATTGTTCACATATTGGATTTTCAGGAACTAAATGCTGCGGTCGCTCGCGCTCCCTCGCATTTAATTCCTTAGAAATCCAATATGTGAACAATAAATAATGTATAGTTCAGCTAAGTATGTAGTACAATAATTTCAGCACAACAATATTTACACAATTCCCTAACATTTGATTGGCCCGTATCCCAGTAAACTCCCACGCCGAACTACTTTCCGTAACCGTGAGGCGCAGTTAAAATAATTCTTAAGAAAACGGAAAATAAACACATTTTCTTGATGAATTTATTTCAAAGCCTTCGTCCAGTATTCCCGTGACTTTTCCAAGTTTATACCCCGATAAATTCCACAAAAAGGCCATTCATTCATATAGTGAAACTCATCCTCAACTTCATTCATTCCTATAATAACTTATACTTATTATACTTTTTATATCAAACGTGAATTCCCAGTTTGATATCAGGGGTGATAACCGTGTTTCCTTACAATGTACGACAACAACCATTTATTATCTCTATTTATTTTATGATGTTCAATGTTCATACTTTTTACGTTGATATAAAAATATTTATTCATGAGACACATTTATTTGATATAAAAATTTAAATATGTCCCGACTAATTTGCATATAGCAATATAGCCTGATACAACCGCACGTCTCCATCAGAAAATTAAAAACAATAGTAAATGACCATCTCTGTATAGTAGGCACTCATACCTTGAATTTTTAAAACTGGTGGAATATTTACACAATCATACACCTATATAATTCATATAAAGAAAAGTGTGGGAGACCCCAACTTTAAGTACAATTCAATATATCAGATTAATGTGAAAAGCTTAACTTTTGTTCATATTTGTCTAAATGATGCACTGTCAAAGCATGCGTAGGTCGATAACTATCAAAAATAGGAAAATAACTGAGGAGCCACAATTCCAAACTAATTGTGAGGTCCTATGGGTGGAAGGAACTCCAAATTGCTGGCGCTAAGACACTGCACATTGCAGCCAATGAGAGTGATACAGATAGTGCGGCTGAACAACAAAGGTCTCTTAGTATGGTCCAGAAAGACAATCACAACATATGGGTCCTAGGGGACTTCAATTATCCCAAATTTATCTGGGAAGACAATACACCTAGGATAAAGGAAGGTTGTCAGTATATCCAATCATATACAGATTTTGCAAATATGTTGACCGACATGAATCTTTTCCAAGTTGTAAACCAGCCCACCCGAAATGAAAACACTCTTGACTTGTTTTTAACCAACAACCCTACTCTAATCCAGAAAGTTAAACTCTGCCAGGATTGTCAGACCATGATATGGTGCATACTGAGGTTAGTATACTAGATTTTTCGCGGCCTGCATGTCGCGCCTTGGGGCGATGCATGGACACTAAAAAAAGAGATATAGTAGACGGAAAAACTTTAACCAAAACACTTTAACCGGACACACGTACGTACGGACGGACGGACGTACGCCAAAGTGCCGACTATATCGCGCTTTCCGCAAGCGGTCGCGACAAAAACTTTAACCAAAGATGTCAAAGTAATTAGACCTTGACATTGGGCACAGGGGCCGCACGGGAGCGGGGTAGAATGAAAATATAGATGATGATAAACACCCATGTGAAGTTTCAAGGTAATGGGCAAAGCAGGTGCATAGATATAGTACATGAAAAAACTTTAACCAAAAACTTTAACCAAAAACTTCAAAGTAATTTGACCTTGACATTGGGCACAAGGGCCGTACGGGTGGGGGTAGAATGAAAATATGGATGATGATAAACAGGCATGTGAAGGGTCAAGGTAATGGGCAAAGTAGGTGCATAGATATAGTACATGAAAAAACTTTAACCAAAAACTTCAAATTAATTTGACCTTGACATTGGGCACAAGGGCCGCACGGGTGGGGGTAGAATGAAAATATGGATGATGATAAACAGGCATGTGAAGGTTCAAGGTAATGGGCAAAGTAGGTGCATAGATATAGTACATGAAAAAACTTTAACCAAAAACTTCAAAGTAATTTGACCTTGACATTAGGCACAAGTGGGCCGCATGGGTGGGGGTAGAAGAATGAAAATATGGATGATGATAAACAGGCATGTGAAGGTTCAAGGTAATGGGCAAAGTAGGTGCATAGATATAGTACATGAAAAAACTTTAACCAACAACTTCAAAGTAATTTGACCTTGACATTGGGCACAGGGGCCGCACGGTGTGGGGGGGGGGGGGCGGGGGGTAGAATGAAAATATGGATGATGATAAACAGGCTTGTGAAGGTTCAAGGTAATGGGCAAACAATGTGCATAGATATAGTACATGAAAAAACTTTAACCAAAAACTTTAACCAAAAACTTCAAAAGTAATTTGACCTTCACATTGGGCACAGGGGCCGCACGGGAGGAGGGTAGAATGAAAATATAGATGATGATAAACACCCATGTGAAGTTTCAAGGTAATGGGCAAAGCAGTTGCAGAGATATAGTATAACGATAAACTTTAACCAAAAAACTTTAACCAAAAACTTTAACCGGACACACGTGCGTACGCCAAAGTGCCGACTATATCGCGCTTTCCGCAAGCGGGCGCGACAAAAACCGCAGATCAGTGAATCAGGGCCTAGACAGGTACTGCTATATAAACGAGCAGAGTGGGATGCATTCAAAGAGCACATGGCCATATTCAGAGATACCTTCATGCAAACCAATACAGGTAAGTCTGTTGACCAATTGTGGACCGACTTCAAAAATTTGTAGAAGTTGGAACTGTTCTACGATGGTAGGTCGGTCCGAGTTGCACGTGGTGTTTCATATTTGAACTAAGTTTCCCAATATATTTACGAATTTCGACACCCTGTCCGGTGTATACAACACAAGAACCCCCTTAACATTAGGAAACTTAGTTCAAATATGAAACACCACGTGCAACTCGGACCGACCTACCATCGTAGAACAGTTCCAACTTCTACAAATTACATAAATTCGTGCCAAAATCACTTTGTACACAAAGAAGACATATATATCTACTGCAGAACAGAGCCCGATTTTCGAGAAAGGGCCCACGTGTATGAAATAAATATAAAAATGTCACTCGTACTCACCTTGTTTACAAAGTTTTTGGGCCACCGGACGTTCACGCAAGTTGCCACCGGACAGCTTTCCACATACACAATATTGGGAAGGTCTGGTGGTTTCCCACCCGTGGTTCCAGTGCCACCACAACTCCAGCACCCGGTAAGACCTACTCGACAGTCTCACCCCCTCGCATATAGACAGATACAGGCCATTGCAGACTACTACAAATTTTCATTCTTTCCCTTGGCTGTTGTGGAGTGGAATAGACTCCCGCATAACATTGTTATGTTACAATCCAATAATTCCAGCACAAAAATATTTACACAATTCCCTAACATTTGATTGGCCAGTAGCGCAAGTCTCTGTCCAAAATTTATATCCCAGTAAACTCCCACGCCGAACTACTTTCCGTAACCGTGAGGCGCAGTTAAAATAATTCTTAAGAAAACGGAAAATAAACACATTTTCTTGATGAATTTATTTAAAATGCTGGAATTATAAGGAATGAATGGCCTTTTTGTGGAATTTATCGGGGATATAAACTCGGAAAATTCGCGGGAATACTGGACGAGGCTTTCCGGCCTTCGTCCAGTATTCCCGCGACTTTTCCAAGTTTATACCCCGATAAATTCCACAAAAAGGTCATTCATTCCTATATTGACTCCTTTAAAAGGGAGTCGGTAACATACTCCACTGTAGCCCTTAATTTGGAACCAATGTTTTTATCCCGTTTTAATCTCACTTTGATCTAATCGATCTCTTAACCTATATAATACTATCACCTATACATTCCACAGCACTACTTTCTTACTTTTGCACTCTCCCTTTTTACTAACTGCTCTGACGCGCAGGCCTGCCCATAATCTCAGCGAGGGGTGTGGCAGTATCAGTAGATAGATAGATAGATAACTGCAATATGTGTTTGTTAACCCAAGAATGCGGGAAGCGAAACTTGTCGTCTGTTATATGTTGTCTTCTTTCTCAATAAAAACATGGTTTGACATCATTGTACAATCATTTGCATGACTTTGATGAGAGGAAAATGGAAAGTAAAAAATAAACAGCAGACGACGAAAGTTAATTCACCATTGTAAGGGTCAAAGGGAGAGAACTCACGTTTATCTGCATCTGGGTAGGTCCCCTGGCACACCGTGGTTATTGTCTGCTGATTTGTTTCTACATAACCCAGCTGTAGGTAGAATGTCACACACATGTATATTACTATTTATTTAGTATTCACGGTGCATGATCACGTGGTTACAACAACAACAACGTCGCTCACTCCAAAGTAAGTATTATTTGATATTTTCCTTAATATGCAACGATTTTGATGAAATATGGCGCAGGAAACGCGTCTACATGAGCTGCATTTGGTGGTCCAGGAGTTTTGCACAGACTTATGTCGTTTTTGCGAAGAATCGATTTCCGTGTCGGATTGGTGGTCCAGGAGTTTTGCACAGACTTATGTCGTTTTTGCGAAGAATCGATTTCCGTGTCGGAGAGACACGGAAATCGATTCTTCGCAAAAAGGACAGAAGTTTGGGCGAAAAAACAGACCACCAAATGCAGCTTAACAAGACGCGTTTGATGCGCCATATTTCATCAAAATCCGTTACGTAATAAGGACACTATAAAATAATACGTACTTTGAATCGGTACTTGTTGTTGTTAGTACCACGTGATCATACACCTTGGTATTTATTGATGTCAATAGTTCATATTTCTTTATATCAATCAGGTGCACCGTTTTATTACTTTATTATATTAATAAATAATCACCAATTCTATTTAATGATATCAATAATTCCATTTTCTGATACCAACATACAATTCAGTCGATTGATATTATTAATTTAATTTATGGATAATAATATTTAAAAAAAATGATATCAATAATACTAAATAAATTGTAAATCCGACAATACAGTATACCTGGTGTTCAAATGCAACCGCCTGCCAACCTTGAGCAGAAGTCACCGAGGTGACCAAAGGCTTGCAATCAAATTCATACATGTGGCCCAGCTTCGACGATAAACCGGATGCCTGCAACGAAACATTCATTAAATTGCCAGAGCCTCAGATTTTATTCTGCAAAACAAATACAGTGGAACCCCTCTAAACCGAACACCATTGTGTCTTATTTAGATGGGTTTCAATGTAATTTATGTCATTGTCCGGTCGAATGATAACAGAAAATGACAAAAAGTGGCCATCGAGTGCTTAATTACAATGAAACAGGTTCCGCTGTACGTTGTACATGCATATGAAATATATTAAAGTCTCAGAAGGCACCTCCCTATTTCACAACAAAAAACAGTTGTGATACATCAATTAACCCCTTGACCGCTACTCACAACAATTGTCGTCTGCTGTTGCTTTTATATCTTGCCTTATTTCTCAATAAAAACATGGTCTGACAGCACTTCAGAATCATTTCCAATGGAAATGATTCTGAAGTGCTGTCAAAGCATGTTTTTGATGATAAAAATGGAAAATAGAAAATAAACAACAGACGACAAAAAAAGAAAGATGTGGCTCAGCTTTGACGATAAACGGGACGCCTACAACAAAACATTTATTAAATTGCCAGAGCCACATATTTTATTCTGCAAAACAAATACAGTGGAACCTCTCTAAACCGGACACCACGAAAACACCTGTGATCTTATTGTATCCCCCGGACTCCGTCGGGGGATACTATGGATTTGACAGCGGGCCGCGTCCGTGTCCACGTCCGCGTCCGTGTCCGCCGCAGACACTTCTTGTCCGGAGCATAACTCAAACACCCTTTGGAATATTTTCATGAAACTTCACACATGCATAGACCACGACTCGAAGGTGTGTCGCGCACAAGAATGACAACTCTTGCATAGCTAATTATTGAGTTATCTCCCTTTTTTTGTTTCGTGCACTGATTTCGTGTCTGGACCATAACTCGACCACCCTTTGGAATATTTTTATGAAACTCCACACATTCAATTAGACCACGAACCGAAGGTGTGTCGCGCACAAGAATGACAACTCTTGCATAGCTACATTTTGAGTTATCTCCCTTTTTTGTTTTCGCGCACTAATTTCCTGTCCGGAGCATAACTCGACCACCCTTTGGAATATTTTCATAAAACTTCACACATGCATAAACCACGACCCAGAGGTGTGTCGCGCACAAGAATGACAACTCTTGCATAGCTAATTATTGAGTTATCTCCCTTTTTTTTGTTTTGTGCACTGATTTCGTGTCCGGACCATAACTCGACCACCCTTTGGAATATTTTTATGAAACTCCAGACATTCAATTAGACCACGAACCGAAGGTGTGTCGCGCACAAGAATGACAACTCTTGCATAGCTACATTTTGAGTTATCTCCCTTTTTTGTTTTCGCGCACTAATTTCCTGTCCGGAGCATAACTCGACCACCCTTTGGAATATTTTCATAAAACTTCACACATGCATAAACCACGACCCGGAGGTGTGTCGCGCACAAGAATGACAACTATTGCGTAGCTAATTTTTTAGTTATCTCCCTTTTTTGTTTTGCGCACTCTACAAACTGGACAATAATGCATGAAGACCCGTTTTCTCGTGTGCTCTGTACACCTTATTTGTAGAGAGAACAATAGAGACTGGGAGAACCTTTCACCTGTGCTAGCATGTGCTAGCATGTGCTAGCATGTGCAGATGTCCAGTCTTGACCACTCTGACCACAGGTAATTTATACAGGTAAATTACTACATTGGATATTACATTTCCGTAAACTGTCTTCAAAATAATGTGGCATTATGCACAGGTTGAAGTAACGGACCGAGGTCTATAAATACATTAAATATGCCTAAAAGCATCAATAAATGAAGAAACAAATAATATTTTTTTTACCTCCTTCATCTAATCATTATAGGAAGGTGCCCAACTTTTTAATAGGCCGAACCCGCACGGGCTCGAGACAACGGACTTTCACGAAACGTCAACCGAGTTATATCATTGTCGCCTATTGCAGAAGTTGGGACAATGTTAGTATTGCGCAACGATATATTCCCCGATGCGCTATGTCAACGCGTTTTCGAGCTATCGATTGTTTTGTTGTAAAAAAAGTATCATCATTGCTAGGTCGGGAAAGAACGGACACATTTCCGAGGCCGATACTGCTATATAAAGGAGTAAACATCGGGTTCAAAATACACTTTTACGTCGTCCCGGCCCGTAAAGAAACATTTTGCATAGAGAAAACATTGTTTCCAATCGAACATTTGATCAAACCTACATTTATACCCGTCCTGTGCGTCACGACAGACAATTTAATCGCACAGACATTTCTATCATTTCTCGGGAAGCCATTTTGTATAAACATCGTGATACAGGTTTATTCGCCGGAACTCGCGCACTTACTCTGTGGTAAAAAAACAGGAACTTTTATAAACGGTTATAATTCATATTTTATAATACCTATGTTGATGGTAAAAGTATCAAGTTAAAGGTATGTCTCTCTACTCCGATTTCAAGTTTTGTCAAAATATATTTTTTTCTAATAAACATGTTTTGGCAGCATATGAGAATTGTCCGTGGGGTCAAATTTTATTTTTGACCGAATATGGTCATTTTATATATCAAATCGAAGGTATCAACGAGGCGATCACTCTGGTGCATTTATTTGTCGAAATCGGATGTCTATGTCATCCAAGATGGCCGCCGAAAGGTCAAAAGGTCGTTCTTTTCATTAGAGATTTAAAAATTCTTCTTCACATGAACCGCGTGGCCCATGGTGGCTAAACTTCAAAGTTATGGTCCATGGGTGAAACCTTTTCAGATTTGTTAAAACGGAGGTCATCGCTAATCCAAGATGGCCGCCGTCTAAAAATAGCATAAATTCTTAAAAAAATCTTCTTCTCATGAACCGCTAGCCGGATTTCGACGAAACTTGGTAAGAATGATCGATGTACAATGCTCTTTCAAAGTTGTTAAAATTGTGACTCCGGGGCATATATAGGCATATTTAATGTATTTATAGACCTCGGTCCGTTACTTCAACCTGTGGCATTGTGTGGACCTGTGCAGATATATGTAGATAAATATAGGACTATTAAAAAATAAATCTGGTCTCCAGTAGCAAGCATTATTATTTTTAATTTTGTTTCCATTTTTTTTTTTCATTTTTTTTTTCAAATTCTTTTTCAATTTTTGTCTAGTAGCATAAGGTCGTAATTGCTATATACAGACTATTATTATATAATAAAACAATTATTGACTAGTGAGCCATAGAATATAATCTGATATTCTATGGCTCACTAGTCAATAATTGTATATGTTCGGGCCAGTGAAAATTGCTTTCGGGCCCAGGCTCGAGGTCAAGGCGGGACAAGGCGAGGCATTTGATTCCGCGGAATTCTTGTTTACTTATCTCCCTTTGTTGTTTCGTGCTCTGATTTTGTATCCAGAACATAACTCGAACACCCTTTGGAATATTTTTATCGTGGTGGGGGCATTTAGTGTTACCCTTGTCCGTCCGTCCGTCCGTCCGTCCGTCCGCACACACGAATGGGTACTTGTTGTAAGCGTACGGGGATCTTATTGGGTAAGGTTAGGATAGTGTTGGGTACTCTTGTTGGGTATTTTTATAGAGTAAAAACCCAACAAGTATTCATTCGTAGGAACGTGCGTCCCGTCCTCCCGTCCTCCCGTCCGTCCGTCCGTCACAAAACTTTACGACCGATCTCCTTCATATTTCATATACACATTGCTCTAATGGTCCTCTACCACCCTGTGCCAAATCCACGTTCGTCCTGCCCCCGCCAAGCCCAGGGTTAAGATCACATACTTAGTGCTTCAAAAACTTTAACGCTCAGGTAAATATCTTATAATTTCTGTTTTCTTTCACGGATCAGCTTCATATTTCATATATGCATTGATCTAATGGTCCTCTACCGTCCTGTGCCAAATCCACGTTCGTCCTGCCCCCGCCAAGCCCAGGGTCAAGGTCACATATTTGGTGCTTCAAAAACTTTAACGCTCAGGTAAAAGAAAATTTTGACTTGGAATTTGGCCTCATTTATTATCAAAGCGATATGTGGGACACCCGTGTTCTATGAACACATTTTCTAGTTTATTAAACTTCACACATGCATAGAAGACGACCCACGTCGCACGTAAGAATGAAAACTCTTGCGTCGTTAATTTCTTAGTTATCTCACTTTGTTGTTTCGTGCACTGATTTCGTGTCCGGAGCATAACTCGAACACCCTTTGGAATATTTTCATGAAACTTCACACATGCATAGACCACGACCCTAAAGGCGTGTCACGCAAGAATGACAACTCTTGCATCACTAATTTTTTAGTTATCTCCCTTTGTTTTTCCGTCACTGATTTTGTCTCCGGAGCATAACTCGAACACCCTTTTTTCAAACTACTTGTGTATCTGGGGAGGGGGATACACATGCGCTTGTCGACAAGCGTCCATTTCTAGTTTTTGACGAGTTTCTTTGTCATTTATGTCAGGTCATAATGTCTGTTCGTGACCGCATAGCACACAGATATGGCTCAGAATGGTCAAATGCGTGATTTACAGTGGATTTCTCTAAGCCGGACACCATGGGGACCTTCCAGTGTGTCCGGTTTAGAGAGGTTTCGCTGTACATATTAAAGCGACTGTGTCTCAGATGGCACCTCCTTCACAAAAAACAGTTTGTTTCGTAGTTGGGGTTTAACGGCCTATCAACAGCTAAGGTCATTTAAGGCCGGGTCAATGGATTTTAGTACTAAATCCCATATATTACCTGTACGAGTACAGGTTCAAGTAAATGAGGGGAAAATCCCAAAATCAGAACTGAATATTTCCAATTAAAAAATTATATATTCAGCCCTGAAATCAGAATAATCCTGATCTGATGCCAGGTCCTAGACTCCCACATCAGAATAACTTGGCCCCCCTCCCAAAAGCAGTAGGATCAGTAATAATCTTACTACTTTTATAATGGGCAAATAACCCAATTCAACTCCCAGGTAACAAAAGAGCCAAAGATAAAAACGTACCCGAGGGCCAAACCAGGCAAATCGTGATTCCTATAAGAAGCCCACCGTTAATTTACACCATCGCATTCGCCCGACCAACCACCCAACATGTGGCTGTGACTGAGGAAATGTGGCTTATGGGTTTTGCGAGCAGTGTAGATCCAGATCAGCCTGTGCATCCACAGTCTGATCAGGATATGCACTGTTCACCAGTCCATTAATGAAACATCCACTCACAAAAACAGTTGAGATACATCAATGAATACTATGGCAATATTCACAATTGCTTATTTAGGAGATAACTGTATTGAAATTTGTAATTTGGGGAGATACTCGGTGTATTTACGGTTGGAAACTTCGATTTACGTATCCGCCTGCGGGCGGATACGTAAATCGAAGTTTCCAACCGTAAATCTAGCGAGTATCTCCCCAAATTACAATACGGTTATCTCTATTCTAATGTACGACTGTCATTTCCGACTCATTTTCCTGATTTCTGAACCAAATACCAATCCATATGGGCATACCCATTACAACCCTCACTATATTGGCCGATTTACACATTATCAGCAACCGTGACAACCGACATAAACATACTACACAAAAGGAAATAGGGCAAAACAAATACGTAAACTAATGAAGAATTGTGTTACCATTTACAAACTATTATTTCATCTATATATTCTTTATCATCCACCAATGATTATCGCATTTGTATATCCGTTTCGATGTCCTAAACAGAAAAACATAATCCATGCTGAATTTAACTTGGCTGTATTGGGAAAAACCTTCTAGTTGTGAAGCAATTCCTTTTACCGATTCTCCATTACCATTGACTACCGCTTTGCTGCAGATGGGACAGATGGATTTCGTATCAAATGACCACGGATGGACGGACGTACAGACAGAAGTATGAAACTTCAAGAACATTGCAATATGCCAATCTTGCTATCATATACATATATTGTCATAATTATACAAACATACAGCGGCAGTTGATGTCCACATACCTGTGTGTACACCCCTAGTTCCACGTGGTAACTGCATACACACTGGTAGTCCCCGGATACAGCAGCAATGGCGCTACATATCACCACTATTGACAGTAGTTGCTGCATTGCCCCCTATCTGTCTATTCACCACTAAATAAATACATTGTTTTTTGGAGTTTTTGTTTGTTTGTTTGTTGGGGTTTAACGGCCTATCAACAGCGAAGGTCATTTAAGGCCGTGTCAATGGGTTTAGTACTAAATCCCATATATTACCTGTACAAGTACATGTTCAAGTACATACATGTACATGTACAAATGGGGGGAAAATACCAAAATCAGAACTGAATATTTACAATAAACCAGATGGCCGCAGCCCGCATGTCGAGCCCGCCGAGGTATTTGACCTTGACCATGGGCACAGTGAGTGAGTGAGTGAATAGGGTTTAACGTCCGCTTTTCTGACATAGAGGTACAAGCCTCAGGGAGTCTACACGCAGACGGGTCAACGGGGTCGTGTCCCGTATCCACCTGTCCGAGGGGGGTAAATCCCAACTTCAGAACTCAATATTTACAATCAAAATATATATTCAGTCCTGAAATTAGAACAACCTGATCTGGTGCCAGGCCCTCGCCACACCAGCATCATTTATCCCATCCCCTAAAAGTAATAGGATTAGCGCTAATCTTACTTTTATATATGGGGCATAGCCCGACTCAACTCTCACATACAAGAAAGCCAAAAATGTACATGAGGGCCAAATCCGGTATAGTGGGTTCCGGAAAGTATGGACCCAATCGTTAAGCCAGTTTAGTCGCCTTTTACGACAAGCAATGGCTACTGCAGCACTATTCTCAGGATCAGTTGATCCCGCCCCGGTACCTGCACGGGGCTCCCATGGGCACAGGGGCCGTATGAGTGGGACACAGCATGAATATATTGATGAGGACTAATAAGCGTATGAAGTTTCAAGTCAATGTCACTTAGTACTGCAAAGATATAAGGTATTTAAAAACTTTAAACGGACGCACAGACACCCGGACGTCATTGTGATCACTATGTCTCGCTTTCCGCAAGCGGACTCGACTATTATTCAGCCCGGAAATCAGAATAATCATGATCTGATGCCAGGTCCTCACCACACCAGAATAACTTGGGCCCCCTCCCAAAAGCAGTAGGATCAGTAATAATCTTACTACTTTTATAATGGGCAATAACCCAATTCAACTCCCAGGTAACAAAAGAGCCAAAGATAAAACCTGAGGGCCAAACCAGGCAAATCCTAATTCCTATAAGGAGGAATACATTGTACAAGCATACATTATAATAATGGGGCAACTAATACCATAATACTTCTGGTACACCTCTCGATCCACGTGGTAACTACAGAGACACCAGTAGTCCTTGGATAGCATGGCAATGATGTTACATAGGAAACGTGAAAGTGAAAGTGAATGGGTTTAACATCCAAGCAACAGCTACGGTCATATATAGACGGAACCACAGCTTAGTCTCATCGGACAGACCAGTGGGATGGACATACTATGAAAGTATTTTGCGATGCCCTAGGCGAGGTTTGAACCTACAACTTCCGGATTCTAACCCCTAGGCCACAACCCATCCCTACCGATCATTACACACAACAGAAGTCGTGAAGTATCTACACATTCACCGTTCCGAACATTCGGACACCTTTTAAACCATCAAAATACCCACAAGGAACATGAATGGTCTTTTTGTGGAATTTATCAGGGTATAAACTTGGAAAAGTCGCGGGAATACTGGATGAAGCTATAAAAAATTACAATTTTCGGAAAAAAAATCAATTTTTTTTTTTTAAGGCCTCGTCCAGTATTCCCACGACTTTTCCAAGTTTATATCCCCGATAAATTCAACAAAAAGACCATTCATTCCTTATAATTCCAGTATTTGAAATAAATTCATCAAGAAAATGTGTTTATTTTCCGTTTTCTTAAGAATTATTTTAACTGTGCCTCACGGTTACGGAAAGTAGTTCGGCGTGGGAGTTTACTGGGATATACATTTTGGACAGAGACTTGCTACGGGCCAATCAAATGTTAGGGAATTGTGTAAATATTTTTGTGCTGGAATTATAAATTGTATGTTGGCAACAATGCACTTAAACCACCAGATTACCCGAAATATGAACCGTTCTTCAAAAACATGTGGTAGTTTCGGTATTCGCTGGATTTCTCTCATCAAAAACATGTTTTGACAGCGCTTTACAATCATATCCAATGGAAATGATTTTAAAGTGCTGTGAAACCATGCTTTATGAGAAGAGTTCCCAAGGGCCTCCAGTTTAGAGATTGATTTAATGGTGTTTAATCGCCTATCTACATCTACGGTCATTTTTGGCCGGGTTAACAGGGTCAAATCCCATATGGTAACTGTTGATCTGGGGTAAATCTCAAAATGAGAACTGAATATTTATGGAAAACAGATATATTCAACATGAAACTTAAAGAACTAACCTCACCTGGTTTGGACAAGTCCTTTTTCCAACAGGTCCTCCCACCACGAACTTAGGAAAATACCCAAACCTGTTGAACAGGTCCTCACCACATCAGTCCCACTCCCCAAGAGTAATAGGATTAGTATTAATCTTATTATGTACAGCAGTCTACACTCGATACCTCAAACTCTCTTATTAAGTCAAACTACTGTTAACTGAAAGTCAAATTATTTTGAGACCACGTACATGTTTTCTGTGGTATAACCTGATTCAACTCTCATGTACCAGAAAGCCAAAAATTTACCTGAGGGTCAAACCAGGGATATCAGGATTCTGGCAAGGATGAATCCCACTGTTAAACTAACCCTTCACATGCTCCCAGCCACCCAATACACCCTGGGGAGTTCCCCAGTGTGTCCAGTTTGGAGCAGTTCCGCTGGTACTATAATGTAGAAAATACTCACATGAGGACACAATATCTACTAGACAATCAGGACACCCCGATAAGACAGATAGATAAGAACATTTGGATGTCACATGCAGATATTGTTAAATCATGGGAAAATATAGCTTATTGATTGATTGATTGAAGCTTTGTCTGTTTAACAACAATGTCAGATATCCCATTGAAGTCTGTGGATAAAATACTTCTTATTTAAAAAAAATTATGATTTTGTTTGTTTCTCCATAAAAGTGTATGCTGTTAACATTCATTTTAACCGTCTCATTGAGGCGATTCAGATGAATGGTAACAACATATACTTCAAGAAGAAATAAAGAAAATGACAAAAAAGACTAAAAAGTGTATCCAGCCTATATAAAAAGATAATGTGATATATACAGTGTAGACCCAGATATGTAGCCTATTTCACCAACATTGCAAAATATACTTTTGTAGCAAAGTATACTTTGAGGGAGAAATTTTAAATTTTTAGATAAATTTATTATTTTTTATTATACTGAATTTATTACATTATCACAGCCATTTTGGCTGTGATAATGTAATAAATTCAGTATAATAATTCTGCATAGTTTTAATCATCAAATATATGCAATCATTAGTTCTGTATGAAATAATGCGTTTCGGAAAAATCAATGATTACTCCCTCAAAGTATACTTTGCTAGAAAAGTATACTTTGCAATGTTGGTGAAATCGGCTACAGATTTTGCAACCAGTGTAGACCCAGATCAGTCTGATCAGGGCATATACTGTTTGCTATTGAGTCATCAAGTCATTTCTGATGATTGATTGGGGTTTTACGTCCATTCAACAGCAAGGTCATACATATACAGATGCTACGGTAGACGATTTCACCAAAATAGCTACGTATACTTATCTATCTAGCTAGGTATACTTTGAGAGGGTAATTATTTATTTTTATTGAAATGCATTATTTCATATATATCTGTAGTGCTGTTTACATTTGATGATTTAAAATTATGCAGCTTTTTTTTTTTTTTTTTTTTTTTTTTTTTTTTTTTTTTACATTACCACAACCATTGTTTTGATTAGAAATAAGAAAACTATTAATGAATTTACCGGGTATGCATGAATTGAAAATTGCTCCGTCAAAGTATACTTAGCTCGATAAGTATACTTATTGATTTTGGTGAAATCTGTAGCCTATTTAACCAACATTGCAAAGTATACTTATCTAGCAAAGTATACTTTGAGGGAGACATTTTCAATTTAAGAATAAATTTATGAATTTTTATTATACTGAATTTATTACATTATCACAGCCATTTTGACTGTGATAATGTAATACATTCAGTATAATAATTCTGCACACTTTAATCATCAAATATGTGCAGTGGTTAGTTCGATATGAAATAATGCATTTCGGGGAAAATAAATGATTACTCCCTCAAAGTATACTTTGCTAGATAAGTATACTTTGCAATGTTGGTGAAATCAGTTTGTTTGTTTGTTTGTTGTAGTTTAACGGCCTATCAACAGCTAAGGTCATTTAAGGCCAGGTCAATGGGTTTAGTACTAAATCCCATATATTACCTGTACAAGAACATGTACATTTTCAAGTACATGTACAAATGGGGGAAAACTCCCAAAATCAGAACTGAATATTTACAATAACAAAACTATATATTCAGCCCTGAAATCAGAATAATCCTGATCTGATGCCAGGTCCTTGCCACACCAGAATCACTTGGCCCCCTCCCAAAGGCAGTAGCAGCAGTAATAATCTTCCTACTTGTATAATGGGCAATAACCCAATTCAACTCCCAGGTAACAAAAAGAGCCAAAGATAAAAACGTACATGAGGGTCAAACCAGGCAAATCGTGATTCCTATAAGGAGGAAACCTAACGTTAATTTACGCCGTCTCATTCGCCCGACCACCACACACTTGCTAGACAAGTATATTTTGCAATTTTGATGAAATTGGCTACTGTTACTAGAGCACACCTGCATAATAGAAGCGGCATACAGTTAGTACTGAAAGTATAATGACTAGAAAATAGAACACGGATGCCCCACTTACAGCGTTGTCAATGTCACATGGAGGTCATGTGTTTCACAGTGAATTGAGGTATACATCACAGGTTGAAGTAACGGACCGAGGTCTATAAATACATTAAATATACCTAAAAGCATTCATAAGTGAGAGAAAAGTTAAAAATAAAAATTCTTTACTCCCTCATATGTGTATATGAGGGAGTAAAGAATTTTTGTTTTTAACTCTTTTTTTCACTTATTAATGCTTTTATGTATATTTAATGTATTTTTAGACCTCGGTCCGTTACTTCAACCTGTGATGGTAGTGTGCCAGTATGGTTGTTGTAGGCCTAATGGATAGAAGATACAAGTCGAAACAAAAACTTTAACCATGGGACTTGATGGGATGGACGGACAAAGGTAACACTAAATGCCCCTCTACTATTGTGGTGGGGCATAAGAACTTTCTGTTTCAGCACTGAAAGTCAGTGTCCTGATCCAGTGTCGGACACCCTTACTACACCGAGTCAAAACCTTTACATGAGTGTGCTTGGTGATCAGGCGCTATACTGGTCCAAAACCCAATAAGTCTCTTTTTGTTCAAACCGCCCACTTGTGGAGAGATAAGATATTACTTATGAGAAAAGCTACGGTATTACGCACCTGAGAAAATATGCGATATTTCATAAACGATATTTACAAATGATAGTTTCCGTAAATGACGTTGAAATACTACGAAATTGCCATAGCAAATGCGGAATTGAATTCCGCATTTGCTATGGAAATTTTGTCATATTTCAATGTCATTTACAAAAAATATCACAGTTTCTGTAAATATATTTCATGAAAAATTGCACATGTTCTTAGGTACAAAATCACATGGCGTGTCTCAAATATGGTGGTTAAGGTGTGTTCGTCAACCACTCTTGGTTTAGTACTAGATTTACTAGGCGGTTTACAACAATCTTAATAAAAAAAAATCCCACCCGCGCCACGTTATTAAAAGATTTGGATGAGAATGAATTGCCTATAGCCTGAGCATCTAGTGTAGCTCTAGATAAATACACAACTAACTTTCACCAGAGGTAGCTTTGGAACATTATGTTTGTAAATCATGAATATGCCCAAAAACATGGTACATGTATACTGGACTCAAACTGGAGGAACTCTTACAAACTGTTTGACGTAATTGTACATCGACGGACGGATGTACGGACCTATGGAACCGCAAGAGCAACACAATATCCCCCCCCTTGTTATTGCATAGGGGACATAACAAGAGCTGTAGGAGAACAGCATAGCTCGACTACGAGGGTTGTCGATGTACACATAGCTTGACAAAGAAGGTGGCTGCGGCCTGCATAAAAACCTTAACCAAGGTTGACTAAAAACCTTAACCAAGGGAAATTAAGTAAGTAATTCAAGGTTAAATGTAGGTCAATGTCAGATATAGGTCAGGGGTAATTGATGTACATCACTAGGAGATGAAGTTTTCCAAGTATGGTTTCTGTAGGCCCAGGAGTATTCCATATACAGGCTTGACTAAAAACCGTAACCGAGGGGAAATAACTAAGTAATCCAAGGATAAAAGTAGGTGAAGGTCAAATATAGGTCAGGGATTATTGATGTACATCACTAGGAGATGAAGTTGTCCAAGTATGGTTGATGTAGGCCCAGGAGTATTCCATATACAAGCTTGACTATTAACATTAACCAAGTAATTCAAGGTTAAATGTAGGTGAAGGTAAAATAAAGGTCAGGGGTTATTGATGTACATCCCTATGAGAAAAAGTTATCCAAGTATGGTGTCTGGATGCACAATAGTATTCCATGTACAAGCTTGATTAAAAACCTTAACCAAGGTTGACTAAAAACCTTAAACAAGGGGAATTAAGTAAGTAATTCAAGAGGAAATGTAGGTGAATATCAAATATAGGTCAGGGGTTATTGATGCACATCACTAGGAGATGAAGTTGTCCAAGTATGGTGGGTGTAGGGCCAGTAGTATTCCATATACAAGCTTGACTAAAAAGCATAACCAAGGGGAAATTAACTAAGTAATTGAAGAGGAAATGTAGGTGAAGGTCAAATATAGATCAGGGGTTATTGATGTACATCCCTATGAGAAAAGGTTGTCCAAGTATGGTGTCTGTATGCACAATAGTATTCCATGTACAAGCTTGACTAAAAACCTTAACCAAGGGGTATTAAGTAAGTAATTCAAGAGGAAATGTAGGTGAAGGTCAAATATAGGTCAGGGGTTATTGATGCACATCACTAGGAGATGAAGTTGTCCAAGTATGGTGGGTGTAGGGCCAGTAGTATTCCATATACAAGCTTGACTAAAAACCTTAACCAAGGGGAATTAAGTAAGTAATTCAAGAGGAAATGTAGGTGAAGGTCAAATATAGATCAGGGGTTATTGATGTACATCACTAGGAGATGAAGTTGTCCAAGTATGGTGGGTGTAGGGCCAGTAGTATTCCATATACAAGCTTGACTAAAAACCTTAACCAAGGGGAATTAAGTAAGTAATTCAAGAGGAAATGTAGGTGAAGGTCAAATATAGATCAGGGGTTATTGATGTACATCCCTATGAGAAAAGGTTGTCCAAGTATGGTGTCTGTATGCACAATAGTGTTCCATGTACAAGCTTGACTAAAATAAACCTTAACCAAGGTTGACTAAAAACCTTAACCAAGGGGAAATTAACTAAGTAATTCAAGAGGAAATGTAGGTGAAGGTCAAATATAGATCAGGGGTTATTGATATGCATCACTAGGAGATGAAGTTGTCCAAGTATGGTGGGTGTAGGGCCAGTAGTATTGCATATACAAGCTTGACTAAAAACCTTAACCAAGGTTGATTAAAAACCTTAACTAAGGGGAATTAACTAAGTAATTCAAGAGGAAATTTAGGTGAAGGTCAAATATAGATCAGGGGTTATTGATGTACATCACTAGGAGATGAAGTTGTCCAAGTATGGTGGGTGTAGGGCCAGTAGTATTCCATATACAAGGTTGACTAAAAACCTTAACCAAGGCGTGACGGTGACACCGACGCCGGGGTGACAACATAAGCTCTACTTATTCTTCGAATAGTCGAGCTAAAAAGGTACTTTGGTTCTCAGATATCCCTGCGCATTGATAATTTTATCATCAGGAGAAATAAAATCTTACTGTAAATTCGCCACATGATCGAATAAAACACACTACCATGCCAAAATATGTTAATTCCAATAATGTCTAACGAAAATCTGGTGATTTTTCATGTCTAAAGAGGTTGTAGTAACTTTATAGAACATAATATATGTATCTGGCGTGTCTGAGAACCAAAGTACTTTTTTATGGCCTTATAAAACTTATAGAGTAATTATTCAGTACTCAGACTTGCACCATTGTACTGGGTCAGAAATCTATATAAACCTAAAAATGTTAAGCAGGGGCAGGGGCTCACGGATACGCCCCCCCCCCCCACACCCGACCAACACATATTTTCTAAGTCATTTGACCTTGACATTTGTCATGAAAGCCACATGGGCGGGCTATAGAATGAAAATACGAATGATGATAACAATGTATATGAAGTTTCAAGTCAATCTGACGTACGTTGCAGAGATAATGGGTACCCAAAAACTTTTAACACAAATCTTACGGACGGACAGACGGAATGACAAAAACTATACATCCCTCAAAATACTTCAAACAAGATAGTATACAGTCAAACCTGTGAATAAAGGCCAGCCATTGGAAGTGAAAAATCTCGCCTTTGTCCACAGGGTTATTTATATTGTAAGTGTGCCAGTGGGACAACACAATAGTGGCCTTTACAGCAAGGTGATAGCTATTCGGAGGTGGTCTTTAGCACAGGTTCGACTGTATCTTTAATCCTCCAAATGAAAGAGTCCAATTATGTCTGAGCATCGAGTACCAAGTATGTACTCAGTACATACTTGGTACTCGATGCAATGGAACCAGAGCTCCAGATAAGGTGCGTATTGGCGTATTTTACGCACTTATTTTAGTCGAATACGGATTGATTATCGAAAGTGGGAGTACAAAAAAAACAAACAGCAATGTAAAAATATGCATTGATTTGCAAATTAAGTAGTGAAATACTGCAATAAAGTTGAAAATTTACTTAGTTGAGCTACAAAAAGCAAAACTTTGCTTTTTGCAGCTCCAATAAATGAGTTTAAAAAAAAAATATATATATTTTAACATTTGTTCCCTATTTAATAGGGAAGAAAATCAATAGTGCATTTGTAAAAGTAAAATATGCATTGAATTTGAAATATGGGGGTATAATACTCTTTAGAAACACAACTTATCTGGAGCTCTGGGAACAGAAACTAGTACAATCTTGGTATTTCATTAGAATTGTCTCCAAGGAGACAATTCTAATGAAATACCAAGATGTGTTTTCATATGCAGATACTGAAATTATTTATGGATGCTTAAAACACTGGACTACAACCCGACACCAAGAAATATCTGTGATCTTATTTTTCTTGGGTTTCTTGGTCATTTATCTCAGGTGGTAATCGTGAACGCTGACTCAGAATGATCAAATGCCTAATTTACAGTGAAACCTCTCTAAACCGGACACCCTGGGGACCTCCCAGGGTGTCCGGTTTAGAGAGGTTTCACTGTACTGAAACTATTAATTGATGCTTAAAACGTTAGACTACAATTCTGATACAGATTGATTGATTGAGGTTTTATTTCCATTCAACAGCAAGGAATGCATCTCTATGGGGAATGGGGAGAACTGTATATTCAGTATTAAAATTACAATAAAAACATTCAGCACTGAATGACGGTGACAATTTAATATGAAATTTATTAAAATGTTTACTGATTTTACAAAATACGAGGTTATGCCGAGTTGCTGATGAAATAATTATTTGTCAGAAGCTAGCTTGTGTTTCACTGTCAGATTGAATGGCGAACAGTGGATAAAGCTGGTCTGAATCTTCACTGTATGCAACTACCATGGACCTGTAGCCTATTTCATCAACATTACCAAATTATTCATATTAGTAATCATTTATTTTTCATGAATTGCATAATGTCATATAGAACTAACGACTGCATAATGTGATGATTAAAAGTATGCAGAATTATTATACTGAATTTATTACATTATCACAGCCGAAATGGCTGTGATAATGTAATAAATTCAATATAAAAAGTAATAAATTTATCCTTAAATTGAAAATTTCTCCCTCAAATTATACTATGCTAGATAAGTATACTTGGCAGTGTTGGTGAAATAGGCTACTGGTCACAAATGAGAATAATTATGTTACTATGGCAACAAATTTATTCAACATTTTTTTCCCCACTGTCTCAAAACTTCAAATATCTTTCTCCCATGGTCTCAAAACATCCAAATCCTCATTTGTTAAATGTATAAATTCTTTGCTTATGTCATCATTCAATATCCTTCTCCCATGGCCTCAGAACGTCCAAATCCTCATCAGTTAAATGAGGAAACTCTTCCTTTAATTCTTTGCGCAGGTGATTCTGTCGTTTCTCGAAGCCATGTTTACTTATCCTCGTCTTTTCCTCATATAACGCCAAATATTTCTTCATCCAGGGTCGATAATCGGGATGCATTCGCTTGAAGTGATTGTTTTTGTGCATCTGAACTCTGTGTTCGGTCGGCGTCCGGAGGTATGGGAGACCGACAGCATTTCGGATTACGTATGGCTCGGCGATTCCGGAGTGACCATTTTCTAGAAAGTTATACGCTTCGTCACGCTCCCGGATCACTTCCAGTAAGTTTTCCATACTTTCCTCCACCTGTCAAAACAGAACGGTGATGGAAACAATGTACTATAATTCCAGCACAAAAATATTTACACAATTCCCTAACATTTGATTGGCCCGTAGCAAGTCTCTGTCCAAAATTTATATCCCAGTAAACTCCCACGCCGAACTACTTTCCGTAACCGTGAGGCGCAGTTAAAATAATTCTTAAGAAAACGGAAAATAAACACATTTTCTTGATGAATTTATTTCAAATGCTGGAATTATAAGGAATGAATGGACTTTTTGTGGAATTTATCGGGGATATAAACTTGGAAAAGTCACGGGAATACTGGACGAGGCCTTCCGGCCTTCTTCCAGTATTCCCGCGACTTTTCCAAGTTCATACCCCGATAAATTGATAATAAAAGAAGAATTCTGCGGAATCAAATGTCTCGCCTTGTTCCGCCTTGACCTGCACCCTGGGGACCAAGAAAAAAATACTAATAGTCCTATATTCATCTACATATCATAGTATAAAGTTTGATGACTGTAGCTGATAAGGTGTTGAAGTAATGACCGTAACACAAAAACTTAACATTGAAACATTGAATGATGACGACGCCGCTGCCGACTCCGGAAAAGCAAAACCTATGTCTCACTTTCCGCTTTCGCGGGCGAGACAAAAACTAGATGGCCGCAGCCGCCATGTAGCGCCCGCCGAGGCTTTCATGGTATACCAAAAAACTTTAACCAAAAACTTTAACCCGGACACACGCATGTACGTACATGTACGTACGCCAATGTGCCGACTACATCGCGCTATCCGCAAGCGGGTGCGACATGAAAAACGTCAACCAGTACATAAGTCCTCAGTGACCTTGGGCGATCAGACGTGGGTCAAATATTATTAAAATCGGTGAAGGGGTACATAAGATATTGACCTAGATGGCCGCAGCTCACATGTAGAGCCCGACAGTACACAGAAAAACTTTAACCAAAAATTTTAACCCGGACGCACGTACAAACGCCAATGTGCCGACTATATCGGGCTGCCCGCAAGCGGACGTAACAAAAAAGAAAGGTGTTACTTACGTACGCACGCACTTGGACTAACGCTATATCCCTGTTGCCTATCGACGAGGGGATAATTAAACCAGGGGCTTGTTTCACTAAGATTACGACAATTAAGTAATTAGTATGTGTAAGTGCAAAAATAAAATTGAGTACAACAATTGCTCTGATAACCGATGTTTGCATATAATCAGCGGGTATAACTAAATAATGATTGTGAAATGTACATGTTGATGTAATATGGTAGCATAAGTAAACCATGTGAGTGTGTAAAATAATTTCAGACATCTTCATAAAAACAAAGTTTAGTGAAACTGGTCCCATGTGAGCAATGTTATGCCAATATTTGTAAATGTTGCTATGTAAAATGCCGGCATACGACTTGATATTAACCCGTTATTTTGCCACCAATCCAAATGTCACAAAAAGATTTTCAGACTAGTCCATTTATGAAAAGGGGGTGTTTTTGTTCTTGAATATATGAAAATTACTTGCAAACAGTGCAAATCCTGATGAGACGGCTCGTCACGAGCCGGCTCATCTGGATCTACAATGTTTGCCAATACCACTATACAGGCTTGTGATGTTGACAGGGTTAAAGGCACTGTGTGTCAGATGTTGTCTCAGATATGCAGTGTGTCGTTTACATATAGCAAGCAATCGCACACTTTAATTTGATGAAATTTCCAAAAACATGCGTTATATTCAAGTAGATACTATCAGAACGTATGATAAACAGGGGAGACAATTTCACATTTCTTTAAAGGCACGTAACTTGGTCTTACGACCATATTTTGGGCAACTCATAGCTAAAATCGGGTACAGAAATATGATACAAATCAACACTGAAAATATTTTACTAAACTGTTTCATAACTTTCTGTGCATCTCTGAGACCTAGAGTACGAGAACCGAGTATGAGCATTTTATGGAGAAATACATGTACTCAGTTTCCAACGTGCCGCACTCAAACTACAATACTGTATAAAATAAATCTCTACTAAAATCAAGCAGTCTGATTGACTGAGATTGAGCACAGCTCAGCCTCGACCAATCAAACTTCCTGATTTTACGTATGAGAATATACCGGTACTAAGAAAAGTTCTATACTACATTAAAATCAAGTAGTCTAATTGGCCGATTCTCGACCAATCAAACTTCTTGATTTTGACATGGACATTTTTTATATTCCTTCAACTTTCATGGAGAAATACGCACCTTCTCCATACGTTCGGGAGACGGAATATGGAGGTCCTGGTTACTATACCAGTCGTCCATAGACATCAACTGGTTACGCTCCTTCAACAGGATATACCTACAACAGGTATGGCTCCATTACAGGTAGAGCCCAATTACAGGGACAGACCAACTGTAGCCTATTTCACAAACATTGCAAAGTATACTTATCTAGCAAAGTATACTTTGAGGGAGAAAGTTTCAATTTAAGGATAAATTTATTATTTTTTATTATAATGAATTTATTACATTATCACAGCCATTTTGGCTGTGATAATGTAATAAATTCAGTATAATAATAATAATAAAAAAACATTTAATAATTCTGCAAAGAAAACCCCAGGTGCACATGCTGATTAACATTCCTATATATTTTCATGCCTGTAACTCAAATACTTTTTGAGTTACCGGCGACTCAAGTTAAAAATCAGCACTTTTCACTAAGTCAAGGGCTATAACTCCGTCCATACTCTATGAATCTGCATCAAAATCACAAGATGCACAGCTCTGATAAACATTCTGATTATGTTTCACTTTCACTAAATCAAGGGCCATAACTCTGTGAATACTAGATGAACCCGTATCTAAAACCCCAGGTGCGCAACTTCACATGATAACACATATTCCTATAAGGTTTCATGACTGTAGCTCAAATAGTTTTTCAGTTATGTGCAAAATAAGTTGAAAATCGCCACTTTTCACTAAGTCAAGGGCCATAGCTCTGCGAATACTGGATGAATCCCCATCTAAAATCCAGGTGTGCAACTTCACATGATGACAAATATTCCTATATATGACTAGGTCAAATAGTTTTTCAGTTATGTGTAACACAAGTTCAAAATCGACACGTTTCACTAAGTCAAGGACCATAACTCTGCGAATACTGGATTTTATGGGTATCGGTTAAACCGTTTGGAGAAGTTTGACTGTAAATGTGCATACCACAACTTGTGAAGGTCTTCATTGCTTTTGATCCTCAGCTCGTCCAGTCTCCATGGCCTGCCTGTAAATGTTTATCCCAATTCATGTTGAATACGCCTATACAGGGTATGGGCAAATTGAAAATAATTTTCGCTATTATTCTTATTTCTTCTTTTAAAAAAGTACATGTTGTGACCACTCATTTGAACAGTCTCGACGAAACGGTTCCAATGAGTGGTAACAATATATATTATTACCTAACTCCCTATATAAGCTGATATTACATATTTTTTATACTAATTCTACGAAATAGTTTCACATGCCTCGACAATAGTTCCGCATGCCTGTGTAGATTCTGGTGTACACAAAACTCATAAGCCCCATTTCTTCAGTCACAGCCACAATTTGGGATGGTAAAGCCAAAGAGCATACCAGGTTTCACAATATTTCGTGTTACTTGCTGTGATTGGAGAAATGGGGCTTATGGGTGTTGCAACCAGTGTAGAACCAGATCAGCATGTGAACCAGGATCCGCAATGTTCACTATTCATTCCATCAATGAAACACCCGTCTACGAAGAAATATAGTTCGTTATCAGGCTACAGGAGTGTGCTATTTAATCAGGAATTACACTGGTCACAAACCCCATAAGCCCAAAGTATTACGTCCCCGGTTTTACTTACCAACGTAAATTGTATCCGAGTTTGCTTGCTCCATGCTATCAAAGAATTCTCCCATATCTCGATATGCGGGAGTGGTATGGATGTTCCTGGCCTGGACTTGTACCCTGTAGATAATTTAAGGGGTCAGTGCAGGTTCGTCGTTAACAATTTTGTTCAGGGATCGCAAAAAAATCTGCATGATTCTACACTGCCTGAAATTTAGGGGTTATCTGGATCAAGGATTTCCCCTAAATTTCAGGCAATTGTAGAACGCCCTAGTACTAGACTTTCATCATCCCCTAGTGAAATCCCATGTAAAAATCATGTGAAATTTACAATTTTAACTGAATTGCAACATCGCCAGCTAAATATGTGAGATATTGAACGCAGACATCATAAATAACAAATAGATATCTACATTAGTCGTCATATCGAACCTTCTCTCATGAACATTCAATGTATATTTTAATTGTTGGGATTACACTAGTGTTTGATGAGCAAACATAGCGTGTTCCCATGGCAACTACAACATCGGCAACTAAAAACGTAAGATATCAAATGCAGATACATTATATTAATAATCTATTCCGTGTTTAGCCGTAAACGTTTGACGTCATACTTAGAAATAGTTGTGTTTTACATGGGTTACACTAACGGAGGACTATGGAATCCCTACTGTTCACCCTCCCCTAGGGTAACCAGGGTAACAGTAGGGGGTTCCACAATTCTGTTACATGTCGCCCAAAAATGTCCAATCTCAAAGTAAAAATGTGACCTTGGCACAACACTAACATGGCATATTACCGATTGCGCTAACCGGACAACCGTGTGTTTTTTACCAATGTGACCCGGGTTCGATCCTCGGCCGGGGTAGTACATGTATACAAGACCAGACAAGTGGGTTTCCTCCCACATTAGGGTCACCCTTACTCCTCCACATGTGCCAGCAAAAGGATTTGTATAAGTTTGTTTTGAATTGTTGTAAAATAAACTAGAAATGTGGCCTATCGGCACACGAATGCCCCTGTTGGAAGCCAAAGAAATGAAGCACATTTGAAAACACAGAGGGCCAGAGCAGCGTGGATTTTTCATAGCATGAAAGCAGACCATCACAGCAATGGGTGTGTGAAATATCGAGCAGATCCATGCAAGGAAACGCACCAAGTTTGGAACGCACCAAGTATGTGACGAGCGTTAAGGTTTTGAACGCATCAAGTATGTGACCTTCACCCTGGGCTTAGCGGGAGCAGGACGATCGTAGGGTGGTAGAGGACCATTAGAGCAATGTGTGTGTGAAATATCAAGCAGATCCGTGTAAGGAAACAGCAATTATAAGACATTAACACTAGCGTTAAGGTATCGGGACGGATGTACGGGAAGCACGGACGCAGGTAACAATTAAGTTATAAACCCCCTCACCATTCGGTCGACGGTGGCGAGGGCATAATAAAGTACAAGTAGATTCTGGTATACGGTCAAGTCGGATCACATTCTCGGCCCAAGAGTAAGATCAAGTCACCTCGTACCAGCAGGGATTCCGCTGGCGATCGCCATTTTCGCAATTGGCGATAAAACATTACAATTTTCGACCTAGATTCTACATAATTTGGAATGTCACGGTGAACCTGTGTTTCATTTGGCAAGAGCAGGGCTGTCTACATATGGCGCTTCTCATGCGTGGTAAATGCGCCAGCTGCCGATTCAGGCGCAAAACAAATCGCAAAATATCCATCGTAGTGTAATCAGCAGGTGAAATTTATATTTTTCTTCCAACTTTCAGAATATGTTGTTGTTGTTGTTGGTGCCCTATTGTTGTTGTTGTTATTATTTTTCTAGTAGCGTGAACTATTTTCAAGGTTACCCTGCACTAATATTTTATAGCTGTCAAGCGAGATCCGCGGTTATAGTAAACAAACGATAACTTTAACTTTGTTTGTCAACCCTACAGTCACAAACAGGTGCTAACGGTAAATTTATCAGTTGCGTTCTCTTTTCTTGATAAATGGTCGAGCTTCTTCCTTCATTAAGATTTGTGGCATTGTGCGAATGCATGCAGGGCCTATCGATTAACATTCGAGGGGGTAGAGAAGTCGACACCAACGAGGTTGTTCTAGAGTTTTACAACATCTAAAAACATTGATCAAATGTGTCATTGAGGGTGAAGAGAATATGCCTTCCAAGATGTTGCCCGACAGATCAACTTTCGAAGGTGCAGGAATCATTTTCTGTTTCTGTATCTGTATGATTACGACGCATGTACCAAATAATGGAATGTATACTTCGGGAAAGAGTGCTCGGGCCACCTACTGAGAAAACATCGGGTAGGGTGACTTTGTTGTTCCATTAGTTAGACTTGATTAATAGCCACAAGTGCGTCTGCAACAAAACGTGAAACAGACGGTGTTTATGTGTTTTGCGACCAATGTTGGTCCAGATTATAGACTATGCATCCACATAGTCTGATCAAGATCTGCACTATTTGCCATTTCGTCACTGTGACACCCATCCTGCGTTAACATGCAATATAGATAGTTATTAGTCTACAGGGTATGCTATTTGATCAGGAGCTGCACTGGTCACAAATCACATAAGCCCCATTTCTTCATTCACAGTCACATTTAAAACCATCGACTGTATCTGTGCAGATCAAATGTTCGTCAAGATGACTTGTTTGTACTGATCATAGTTCAATTCAATTACACTCAAAACATTGTATATGGCATCATGAGGTTAACTGAAAATAGTGTAATATTAAACGACACCGAACATTAATAACATAGTAAATGACTGTATGTAAATATAAACACATGTATGCGCCACTCATCATGAGAAACATAGACTTTTCCTTGGTTACCAGTGAAATCCCAGATCCGTGTCCAAGTGTAATGTCGAGTCGTATACGTTGGGTCGCCTTGTGGGCGCCGTCTGATAATCTGTGCGATGGTGCTGACCCAGGACTCTGCGATTTAGGCTAGTTTCGAACAAATCCACAATACGATCGAATGATTCTAAGAAACAATAGTTGCGGAACCACGTTGTTCTCATGGACCAGGCGTGACTCTGGTGATTACAAGAACATTATACACGTTATGATTGATTTCCGGTACTGCACGCTTGATGACATCTGGATCTACAGCGTTTCATCTGGATCTACAGCGTTTACATATGTTGGCTTTCTGGCCTGTAAGGGTGAAATTGCTAAGTGAATAGTTTAAGAAACCAAGCGTATACTTACATGTAGATGTGTTACTAATACTAGTTCTCATAGTTTCTGGACACATTTTTAAATAAAAATTCACACATCTGCTTAGGTACGATATCACATGACCTGCCTATTATATCACATATAGCATTGCATATCATTCCTCCATATTATCTGTTTTATATCATTCGCTACACAATGCATACTCTGACAAAGGCTGCAATTGGCTACTAGCATAATGTCCCATTTTCTCTATTCTGGTGGCACGGGATAATATTTGATGCTTCTAGCATATGGTTAGCCAGAGAAACCGCCTCCTTTTGAGTTTTTTTTTTTGAGCTTTACTACAGGGACTCCGGAGCTACCGGGGAAACTGGAGGTTTCCTCCACCAGGAGTAATTGCTTTTTATGTCGAAATTGACAATCTGCATTACTCCAATATAGACAAAAATAAAACGATTTAATGTGTATTAGTCTATTTCGGCCAAAATCTGACGGTGTGGTAGGTGACTCAAAACTAAACTAAAATTAAAATAAATGCTAGTAAATAACAAAGAAAAATATATATATAAAACCCAATTAACAACACAAAATCAGCAACTACGGTTATCATGATAGGTTAATATAGCATTCTGATACAGCACACTAACATAGGGTGAGGGTGACACGTCAAATACCATACCGTCAGATATCACTTTCTTCTTCTCTTCTCTTCTCTTCTCGATGGTGATTAGGTAGGATTGGGACTAAATGTGACAATAAGTTAATTACGTAGTGCACACTTGCTAGACATTAGTGACTCGGATAGTATACTCGCCACTTAATTTCATTTGACCAGTCCGTGTGCCACTCAAAACGCACAAATCACGTAAACTAGTATGGGTTCCCCTCAATCATCTATAATCGATACCCAGCCATACTATATCACACACATATAAGCTGATGGGTGCTATAGGAGGCCTCAAATTATAGGTTACCATACCTGCATAG
This sequence comes from Conchocele bisecta, assembly GCA_029237695.1. Classification (NCBI taxonomy): domain Eukaryota; kingdom Metazoa; phylum Mollusca; class Bivalvia; order Lucinida; family Thyasiridae; genus Conchocele; species Conchocele bisecta. The sequence continues at coordinate 5,733,926 of CM055279.1, forward strand.
ATTCTCCTATATTTGACGCACATTTTTGGAGCCTGAATTATAAATGCAACATTTATCAAAATTCGGAAATATAAACCAGACCGACGACCATCGGCCTGCTTCTTTACTGGGCTATATATCCCGGGTATGGAAGGTGTTCGAGCCAATTCCCACCCTTAAATATGAGCCGAATGAATGAAATGAATGGTTAGCCAGAGACAGTGCCATACAACCGATATCACAGATCTAGTAACCGGCGCAAGAAATTTGTGCCGGTTACTAGACGAAAATTGCGTTTATGCCATAGCTCTAAGTAGAACTTCTTTCTGCAACAACTGATCATGTTCTCCAAGGAACAGTGCCATTGCCCGACACACATTCGGATAACTACATTAACATTTATTTAATATACAACGATTGCAAACAAGCGTGAGAACACCTATACAAATGATTTTGTTGGCACAAATGAAGGCATAAAGGGGTCATTAATGTGGGAGGAAACTGGAGTACCTGGAGGAAACCAACTTGTCCGATCTGACGACCGCCACACCATGTCATATACTGCCCCGGCTGAGTATCGAACCAGGGAAAGCATTGTTCATTGGTGAAAAGCGCGCTCGTTACCGATTGCGCTAACTGACAACCCCACAAATACTTTTCGGACTATCCTTGTCCATATTGGTGTTGTCATACCTTGAGATGGATATATTTTCGAAAGATCGTCGTGGTCGCACCGGTTTACCGTACGCGGGATTTGGCGAGAATTTGCGTGAATTCACCACACGTGTCGCCATTTTCAATTATTGCAACAGAAAATTTAGACAATTGTCAACATGGATCCAAAGAAAGTTGCTGACATGGCCGGCCGAATAGGGAAAGGCGGCGCCGCGGGTGTACTCGGTATTGGTGCACTGGCATTAGGAGGTGTAGCCCTTGCACAGTCTATGTACACCGGTAAGGTCAAACTGTGGAACCTGATCAGAAAACCTTGAAGTTTTACTCTGTAACTTGCTGAGGTCAAACGATTGCATCTGATTATTTGACAATCTCGCTGTCTACCTGTTTAGTCATTGCGACTTCCATCAGTGAATATGCATGAAAATGCATGAAAATGCATGAAAATGCATGAAAATGCATACGCTTGTGTCTACAGGGGTCATTTTTTTTATTTGTTTCTGCTAACACCTGGAACAAAAATAGGGTAGGTAGGTAGGCGAAAAAAAAATAATTCTGTAATGTAATTTTTTTTCCATTCACGACACACTTTTTGTACTGGATATGTTAACCCACTATAGGTTAGTGAAAATATTCTGTTTTTATAAAAAATATACTGTTTTTATAAAAAAAAAATGATCGATATGAAAAAGTGTCGGTCGGGTTAGTGGAAACAAACAATTATTTTTTACGCCTTAAGCGCATTCTTTTGATCAGATATAATTTGCAACGAATACATATGTCACACTGCTGCTTACTGTTTCCATAACGGTGTGAAGAATATATTGCCAAGATAAACATTTTAGTAAAATTTGCTGAAAACATTCCCCAACTCTGTCCACAAATTGTTTGCAAGTACAACGTAAAAAGTGGCGGGGGGGGGGGGGTGGGGGGGGGAGGCACAATTGAGTGCACCCATTACTTCATTGCAGAGCTATTCTATAAATTCTATAAATATGGTGTTAACTTGAAAGTTCGACAACTGAGACATAATTAATGTGTCTCGATCACAGTAGTCTCCCTTTATAATAATGCTATATTAATCGCTTTCCCACGGAAATATGTGCTTTGTACTTCCTTTTTTCGGTCAAAATGTGCTTATTATATGATATTCTAAATTTCTAATGATATATTGTAGAAAAGTATATATAAATATAATCATAAAATGACATAAATGTTATTTTTAATGAAAATTTGGGTAAATCGTGCTGCCGGTATATTTGGGTAAGATTTGTGTCGGGGTATGGGATCACGTGATGTGTGTTTGATGACACTTGAAACTGAGGCCATTTCTTCCATTAGTTGTGGGTAACTGCAAATCTCCCACATAGTTACTGCCCACAAATATGTCTCTTTATGACCTTTAACCCTGTCACTTTTGACAGTTGATGGAGGTCACCGCGCCATTATCTTCAGCAGAATTGGTGGCGTCAAACCAGACGTATACAGAGAAGGTCTGCACTTCAGGTATGCAAATATTGCCTTGATAGTCTAATGGGTGGAGCATTGTCCTGGCTACTATGTACTGCCAATACCAAAGGGCTTGTGTTCAATACTTGCTATAGGCCTCAAACATACCGTGTTTATTCTAATAAATTGCCCCGGGGCTATGCAATTCGTGGGGATCCAAATATTTTATTTTCCCATAAGCCATTTAAAACGTTTTACACGAGTGTTTCAGATTGTCATCGGACTACAGCGCTCCAGATAAGCTGCGTATTTGCTTAAATAACCAATTAAAATTGCCAAAAACCCAATTGAAATCAGAAGTAGCGAGTATCAAAAAGCAATAAAAAATGTGTGGTACCTTTATCATGCTGAAGAAAACAAACAGATCACAAATATAGCATATTTTTCGTATTTTCCATCAAAACACATCTTGGTATTTCATTAGAATTGTCTCCAAGGAGACAATTCTAATGAAATGCCAAGACATGTTTTCATTTCGAAGCAAACTATTCAATAATTGCTGTCTGTTGATGTGTAAATAGTAGTGTGATTTTATTTTATCCAATTAAAATTTCGAAATACCCAATTGCTTCAGAAATGATGGAGTGAAAATACTGAATTACTAATTACTTATCTGGAGCCCTGTGAGTGTTTCAGATCGTCATCGGACTATATTTTGGTTTGTCTGATTTTTTTGTGGAGCTTGTGATTTTGTCCGATACAATTTTGAGTGAGATATTTGACCGATACATTGCGCAGAACTCGTTCCGTATGCATATATACACTAACAATACTAGTGCACATGACTAACGTGGTTACATAGTGACCTGCTGTGCATGCCGAATCTGATCGTATGGATAGTAGATATCGCAATTGTGTTTGTTGGTGTTCATTTTACGACTGCCGTAAAATGAAAGGGTCCGGGTCATTCGTACTCGCACCATTTCGTACCCGGTTAATCAGTGTTTATTGTCGGCCACGCCATTGATGCATTAAATTGTTCCATGATGCATAAAAAATAACTTACTGCCCAGCTTGCGCATAAAAATATCTTGAAAAAAATGTGAATTCTGTTCTGTGTCCAGAGCATGTTTTCTGCTTTATATGCAACAGGTTGCAGTATATCGCTACACCACACTATACAGTAAAATTGTGCGTAATCGCGTTCACACTTCGCATACTAAAATATAGAAAAAATCTGCAGGGCGTTTACGTTCATACTTCGCTATATTATTATTGAGAGACAATTCTACAATATGACACAAAATTATTACCATAAACTTGCCTAATAAAGTGTGTATTAGCTAAATTCTTAGGTCACTGTCCACGAAGTCGAATGTAAACAAAGAACGTTTCAAGTGTCATTTGGAAAGACTACTCTGTCATAACTCATATGGGATGAAGTGTAATGAAATGTAATTAGAGTTATATACTCAGAACGACATCCTAAGTTCCTACATTATTGGGTTGAGAGACAAAATCTATTGAAATTAAATTTTCCTTTTTATGAAACATTATTCATTGATCTGACACCTTGAATATAAAGAGGAATTTAATCATCCTCAACTGAAACAGAAAACAAAATTTTCAAACCAGAAGTGAGTGTTACTGATGTTTTTTTACTTATTTTCAGTGATATTTTGAATATTAGTTCAGGTCTCCAGATAAGGAATTAGCAATTGAGTATTGTCACTCCATCATTACTGAAGCAATTGGGTATTTCAAAATTTTAATTGGGTAAAATAAAATCACGCTACTGTTTACACATCAACAGACAGCAATTATTGAATGAGTTTGGTTCAAAATGAAAACATATCTTGGCATTTCATTAGAATTGTCTCTGGAGATAATTCTAATGAAATACCAAGATGTGTTTTGATGGAAAATAAGAAAAATATGCTATATTTGTGGTCTGTTTATTGTTTTCTGCAGCATGATAAAGGTACCACAAAATTGTTATTGCTTTTTGATACTCGCTACTTCTGATTTCAATTTTTTTTTTTTTTGGCAATTTTAATTGGGTAATTACGCAAATACGCAGCTTATCTGGAGCTCTGTTCGTTTATTCAGGGCACTGACTTCTTGTTGCTCTATTTGTAGATTACCATGGTTCCAGTACCCTATTATATATGATATACGATCCAAGCCCAGAAAACTCACATCCTTGACCGGCAGTAAAGGTATGTATCGGCACCTTTCCCCCGATATTTAACCCTTTCCCCCGTCAATATACAACTGAACATGGTTTGTTGCAGTTTAATTGCCTCTTACTTTTGGGGAGTGGGTATAAGTGACTGGTGTGGTGAGGACCTGGCACCAGGTCAGGTGATTCTAATTTCAGGGCTGAATTTCTATTTTCTGTAAATATTCAGTTCTGATTTTGGGATTTGCCCACTATCACAACGGGTAACATATGGGATTCGACCCATCAACTCGAATCCAGGTTAACTGTGGACTATTCCATTAATCAAAACTGGGTTAATGTCTCAAGCTAGTGAAGATAATGACAAAACACTGCAGATCCTTGGAGACAATTCTAATGAAATACCAAGATGTGCTTTCATGGAAAATAAGAAAAATATGCTATATTTTCGGTCTGTTCATTGTTTTCTGCAGCACGATAAAGGTACCACAAAATGTTTATTGCTTTTTGATACTAGCTACTTCTGATTTCAATTGGGCTTTTGGCAATTTTGATTGGGTATTTAAGCAAATACGCAGCTTATCTGGAGCGCTGTCACAATCACTGATACTGGCAAAGACATAAAACGTTGCAATTTTCCCTTGCACCTGATACCTGGCCACAACACTGCCAGCCTAAAATGACCGCAGCTGTTGACAGGCCACACCATTAAATGAATACATAAATAAGTCCCGACACTCGAGGCTTTCAATGATGACCCTGAGGCAATTTGGCCCTTGAAATTTGATCATGGGGTCTGTCTGACTTTCACTAAACTTCGTACGACTGAAATGTTTGTAAGTGCAAATTTGTTATCGTCTGGAAATTTCAATTGATGGATTTACATTTATTGAGCATAGCCTATGCTCAATAAATGTAAATCCAATAATTGTTTACAAGATAAAATTGTTAATGTGAAATTTACAATCATAATTTTCAACTTGCGAACATTTCATTCGTACAAATTGTGAAAACGGCCCCTGGAAATTTGCAGTGCAGCGGTTAAATTTGCTATATAATATAAACTTTCTAAATATGTATTTTACCCTTAAATTTAGTGTTGATCGGCCATTTTGGCCTTTTAATTCTGGAGGCTTTTGAAAACCCTGTTTACACTGGCTTTATGACCTTTGACCGTTTGCAGATTTACAAATGGTATTATTACTCGACTCCCTATACACGTTGATATTAAATAGTTTTGACTAATTCCCTATGTTTTGACGTATCTGGGAAATAGTTTCACGTGCCTGGTCAATAGTTCTGCGTGCCGAGCAATAGATCCGCGTGCCCGTGGAATAGTCAAAACTATTTCACCCCAGAACATGCTGACGTTTTGTCGAAAATTACGTCATCAGATTCTACGCAAGTGATATCGTACGTCGATGTGCCGCACCACAAAATCACGTTCATTGTATCGCATACAGTATACTACAGGTTGAGTAATAAAACAGTTATTTCATTATAGTCATTCGGGGAACAGTCAAAACATATTGCCCCTCGGTGCTGTGGACAACCCGAGGCACTATTGCCGAGGGCAATAGTGCCTCGGGTTGTCCACAGCACCGAGGGGAAATAGTTTTGACTGTTCCCCGATTGACCATGGAATAACTGTATAATGTGACCTTTGACCTTTTGCAGATTTACAGATGGTGAACATTTCCCTGCGTGTGTTGGCACGGCCAGACCAGGCAATGTTGCCCACCGTCTACAGACAGCTGGGCACAAACTTTGACGAGCGAGTACTGCCTTCTATATGTAATGAAGTAAGACTGATGTTCCTTGAATATTGTACATGACTGCCGTTGTTTGACACCACTCATTTGTATGCATGTAAACATGGACTAGGTGTCATGCGCCAACTAGCTGTACCCTGGACTCCAGATAAGCTGCGTATTTGCTTAAATGCCCAATTAAAATTGCACAATACCCAATTGAAATCAGAAGTAGCGAGTATCAAAAAGCAATACATTTTTTATGGTACCTTTATCATGCTGCAGAAAACAATAAATAGACCACAAATATAGCATATTTTTCTTATTTTCCATCAAAACACATCTTTGTATTTCATTAGTATTGTCTCTAAGGAGGAGACAATTCTAATGCCAAGACATATTTTCATTTTGAAGTAAACTATTCACTAATTGCTGTCTGTTGATATGTAAACAGTAGTGTGATTTTATTTTACCCAATTAAAATTTTGACATATATAATTACTTCAGAAATGATGGAGTGACAATACTTAATTACTAATTCCTTATCTGGAGCCCTGTGTACCCACAAGTCTAAACGGCATACAGTGAAGTGCACAAGATGATCCGAGTCTGCACTGGTCGTCAGGGTGAGTGGTGGATAATGAATTCTCAGTTCAGACCGCTAATTAGCCAAATGATCTGGTATTTCACTTGTAACCAAGGCAATTGTCAATGTTTCTCATGATGAGTCGCCCATACCTATATTTACATATACATTGTACTCATTTACGAGAATGATATTCATGTTTCAGCCTCGTTTCATTTTACACTGTTTTCACTTGCACCTTGTCCTCATGATGCTATGTAAAATGGATTGAGCAGAGCTCCAGATAAGCTGCGTATTTGCGTAAATACCCAATTGAAATCAGAAGTAGTGAGGTTCAAAAAGCAATGAGAACAACTGTGGTACTTTTATCATGCTGCAGAAAACAATAAACAGACCACAATATAGCATATTTTTCCATGAAAACACATCTTGGTATTATGCCGGCCTTACATGACCTTAGCTGTTGATAGGCCGTTAAACACTAATAAACAAACAAACAAGATAAGTTTTCATTTCGAAACAAAGTATTCAATAATTGCTGTCTGTTGATGTGTAAACAGTAGTGTGATTTAATTTTACCCAATTAAAATTTTGAAATACCTAATTGCTTCAGAAATGATCAGTGACAATACTCAAGTACTAATTACTTATCTGGAGCTCTGATTGAGTGTAATAAATTGAATTGAAATTGAATAATGGACAACGCACGAATGCCATCCCACAATAAAGAACTTATTGGTTCGCTCCATCGTGCATCAAGATCACAGCTACACCGAGCTCCAGATAAGCGTTGTGTCTAAAGCGTACTGCACCCCGATTCAAAATCATTGCGTATTTTACTTTACAAATGGATTATTGATTTTCGTCATTATTAAATAGGGAACAAATTAACAAATTAAAAAATTCACTTATTTGAGCTGCAAAAAGCAAACACTGTTTGCTTTTTACAGCTCAACTAAGTGAATTTTCAACTTCACGACAGTATTTTCACTACTCAATTTTAAAATCAATGCGTATTTTCACATTACTGTGCGTATTGTGTATTCGATGCGTATTCAGCTAAAATAATTGCATAAAATTCGCAAATACGCACCTTATCTGGAGCTCTGATTCAGCTAAAATAATTGCATAAAATTCGCAAATACGCACCTCATCTGAAACTCTGAGGTACATATAAGTCGAGCCGTGTGATTTTGTACCTAATAAGATGAGTGATTTTTCAGGGAAAATATATACAAATACTATGATATTTTCCGTAAATTTTGTATTAAAGTATATTTCAAAAAAATCACATATCACGTGGCTCGTTTCAAAAAGTCGCAGGGCCTTGGAAGACCTTAGTTGTTGATAGGCCGTTAAACACCAATAAACAAACAAACACAGGGTGAGAAAGATGCGCACTGCCCCGGAACCGAACCGGGGACCTCTCATTTACTGTACCCATCGCTCTGACCGACTGAGCTAACCGGGCACGAATACACACTTCCTCTCAATATAGTGAGTTACATACCAACTTTTACATATATGACTCGTGGATGGTTGGGGGCCGTTTCACTAAACTTCCTACGACTAAAATGTTCGTAAGTGCAAAGTTATGATAGTCTGTAAATTTCACATTAACAATGATTTATTGTAAACAATTAGTGGATTTACATTTATCGAGCATAGGCTGCATATATGCAGCCTATGCTCAATAAAGGTAAAGCCATCAATTGAAATTTACAGGATATTCTAAATCTGCACTTACGAACATTTTAGTCGTACGAAGTTTAGTGAAACGGGCCCATGTACAGGTAATATATGGGATTTAGTACTAAACCCATTGATCCAGCCTTAAATGACCTTCACTGTTGATAAGCCGTTAAACCCAACAAACAAACATATATGACTTATTGTTTCAGGTTTTAAAAAGTGTCGTAGCGAAATTCAACGCGTCACAGCTGATCACTCAGCGACAGCAGGTCAGCTTGATGATCCGCCGGGACCTGATTGAGCGGGCGCGGGACTTCTTCATCATCCTCGACGACGTCTCCATCACAGACTTGACGTTCAGTAAAGAATATTCCAGAGCCGTGGAATCAAAACAGGTAGGTGTCCACGTGGATTTTGAAATTTGTAGGCAAAATAAACTGATAACTACAAAAAATAATACCACTGTCAAATCTATGAATAAAGGTCAGCCATGGGAAGAGAAAAATCTGGCCTTTGTTTACAGGTGGTCTTTATTCGCAGGTCCAAAGGTAGTAATTGAATAATTGGGAAAACAAAAGCATGGCTGCTATAGACAGGTAATTGCTATTCGGCGGTGGCCTTTAGCACAGATTCGACTGTATTTTACATTTTCTCAAATATTTGTTAAAAAAACTACTTCTTCAAATAATCTCTTAAATTTTGACCAGCCAACATGTTCATTTCTGAAATGTTTGTAGCGAAATGATTTCTACCGCTCAGTCTCCGCGAAACTGCCAAAATTTTACAGGACATTCGGTCTGGTACCAGACCAAATCTTTTTTAGAAAAAATATAATTGATATTATGTGATATTTAAGAGCTTTTTAGCTTTTTAAGTATATCAGTCATATAAGAAAAGCCAGCTAGCACCAGAAGCGCATACCAAAGGAAGGTGATTTCATTGAAGCTTCGAATAAAAAAGTAAAAAAAGACAAACTGATGGCTGCCAATAGTGCCAACATAGAGATGAGACGTGAAACCATGGTCTTGTCTTTGAATGTTGCAATTTCATACTTTTTGCTTGTCTGGCAAACTACTTTTTGCGGACAGCGCGATATAGTATGTGCATCCGTGTTAAAGTTTTTGATTAAAGTTTTTCTGTATACTATCAAAGCCTCGAGGTGTGTGACATGCGGGCCGCGGCCCTCCAGTTCAATCACTCGTGAACTGCTTCACCGATTTTGATAATATTTGGCCACAATGTGTGTCGGGGGATGGTGTCCGTGAAGGGATTAGCTTAGTGATCACGATGCCCTTGTCAATGTTTTAGGTGGCCCAACAAGACGCCCAGAGGGCCCAGTTTGTAGTGGAGAAGGCACGCCAGGAGAAACAACAGAAGATTGTCCAGTCACAGGGAGAGGCGGAATCCGCGATTCTCATATCCTTTCTCTAAGATCATTGTTGTGCAGCATGTGGCCAAGTGGTCTGGAGAGTCGCACTGCTGATCTTACGGTCGTGGGTTCGAGCCTCACTCCTGTTGTGTCCTTGAGCAAGACCCTTTCTCCACACTGCTTCAGTCCACCCAGCTGTAAATGGGTACCGGCTAATTACCGAGAACATCAGTTGTTTTTCTGACATTGTATGTACATATACTTAGGAATAAAATATGATCCTGCACGTAGTCCCCGAAAAAGGGCTTTGCAATATGGAGTGATTATACCATAACAACCCAAATAATCAAACATATCAACAGACGGCAATTATTAAATAGTTTTTCTTTGAAATGAAAACATGTCTTGGCATTCTTGGAGACAATTCTAATGAAATACCAAGATGTGTTTTGATGGAAAATAAGAAAAAATATGCTGTATTTGTCGTCTTGTTTATTGTTTTCTGCAGCATGATATAGGTACCACAATTTTTTTATTGCTTTTTGATACTTGCAACTTATGATTTCAATTGGGTTTTTGGCAATTTTAATTGGGTATTTAAGCAAATACGCAGCTTATCTGGAGCTCTGGATTTGAAAGCATGACCTTATCACCTTAGCTATTGCTGGGATGGTAAACCCTTTCACATTTTCCATTCACCCATGTATTGTATTGCCTGTGTTTGCAATGACCTTAACCTTGTGAACATCGGCCATGCTATGAGTATGAATCCTGGCTACTTGAAGTTGCGGAAGATTCGGGCGGCACAGAGCATCGCCAGGACGGTAAGATTTATCCTCATTTGTGCCCTGTTTGTATTATAGCTACAGTGAAATCTCTCTAAACCGGACACCCTGGGAGGTCCCCAGGGTGTCCGGCTTAGAGAGGTTTCACTGTAAATCAGGCATTTGATCATTCTGATCCATAGTTGTGTGTTATGCGATCACAAACAGGCATTATCACCTGAGATAAATGACCAAGAAACTCATCAAAAATCAGATCACAGATGTTTTCTTGGTGTCCGGTTTAGAGAGGTTCCACAGCAATAGAGATATAGTGAAATCGCGATGGCTCGAAATGTGATGGCTCGTAATGTCAGGCTCGCTCGATATAGCATCGCGGTCCCGATAATTTTCCCTACATATTTAATGTAATTTACATGCGATGGCTCAAAATGCCTCGAAAAATGCGATCCCTCAAAAACGTTCTTCAAGTCCCGCAGACTCGCTTCTCGCTATTTTGCTATACGATGACTCGAAAGTCGTGTCGAAGTTTGGGTTTGGCTAATTTTCACACCTCCGCGTCCGACTTATTACGATCAAAGGCCGAGCCGCGCTCTACCTGTATATGAAATGTGGTTTCTTTTCAAGTCCAGTTAATTGCCTAAAGTGGTGCAATTTGATTGTTAACGTTGTTGATTGCGATCAACGATATACGGCAATTTATTAAATATTCTGGGCTTTGGCCACTTGGCGCATTTAATAGTCTGTCGTAAGTCATTGGTCGTTTTTCATGGTAACTCGAGTGTCCCGAGTATCACAGGAACAACCAGAGTCGTTGCTCAGGTTGAAGTCGAGTTGGGATCCTAGTAGCTACAATAATTCGCCTCCGATATTTTACCTCGCGAGAGGTATGGAACGGGGGTAGCAATTTTGTTTCTAGAACCCTAGTAACCCACGTTCTAGTGGTCCTCGTGTTATTTGCGTGGCTACCCGGGAGTTATAACGAAAAACGCCCATTAATAATACCGCACTTCCTAGCTGGCGAAAAATTCCCCATTTCTTCAGCCACATTTGTGACATGTAATTGCCCTAAACAGTTCCAAACAAGCAGCTCGAAACTCTTCATTGGAGACACATTCCCTCCCGTCTTGCTGTCGAACGAATGTGTAACCACATTCGATCAACGAACCTTGTCAGAGATGGGCTGTGGTCTAGTGGATAGCATTGGACTTCAATCCCGGAGGTTATGTTCAAATCCCACATAGGGCGTGACAAAACCGAGGTCTATATGGCCTTAGCTATTGATGAGACGTTAACTCGTTGCATGCGGATTACTATAATTTTTTTTTTTTTAATTTGCAATTTTTCTCATTTCTCATCAAACGTATATGTTGTGACCACTCATTTGAACCGTCTCGATGAGACGGTTCAAATGGTGGCCACATCATATACTTTTAGGGAGATACGAATCGGCAAAATGGGGAATCCCCAGCATGAAAACGGTGAAACCCGTTTAATTTCACTTTCACTTTCCAATCAACCAGTCAATAATTGTCACCAAATTGATTTCGATCGCGGGTCACCGCATCTAACATACTATTTTACTATTATTTTTATTCTTCATCTAAATTGCTTGGCCCTAAAAGATACTCTTGTGTTGGTGGGCCGTTAAGCACCATTCCATTCCATTCGATCACAGGTGGCGGCATCACAGAACCGAGTGTACCTGAATGCCGGTACTCTGATGTTGAACCTGACTGACCCAACGTTTGACGAATCCAGTGATAAAGTCGCCACCAGCAAGAAGAAATAAACTGTGATCGTTGTAGAATAGATTTTATATTGTATTGATTACGGTGGGTGGTGTGTGTTACGCTGCGCACACCGGCTATTTTGGTCTGCTTAGACCTACATTTTGCGAAATATAGCGACGACTATTTGAGCAATTGTGCTGTGATAAATGCAGATACACCAGGAAATGGTACAATATCAGAGCTCCAGATAAGGTCCATATTGGCATATTTTACACACTTATTTTAGCAGCAAGTATAATACACATTCAATTTGAAATAAGGTATAATACTCTTTAGACACAAAACTTACCTGCAGCTCTGCAATATTCCTGCCATTGACGCCGTCCTAACAGCTGTAGATGTTCACGCGTTATTTTTCGAGAAAACTTACAATCAAAATAACACAAAAACGTTTAGTTACGTAGGGCTCCAGATAAGGAATTAGTAATTGAGTATTGTCACTCCATCATTTCTGAAGCAATTGGGTATTTCAAAATTGTAATTGTGTAAAATAGAATCACACTACTGTTTACACATCAGCAGACCGCACTTATTGAATATTTTGCTTCTAAATGAAAACACATCTTGGTATTTCATTAGAATTGTCTCCTTGGAGACAATTCTAATGAAATACCAAGATGTGTTTTCATGGAAAAATAAGAAAATATGCGATATTTGTGGTCTGTTCATTGTTTTCTGTCGCATGATAAAGATACCACAAATTTTTCATTGCTTTTTGATACTCACTACTTCTGATTTCAATTGGATTTTTAGCAATTTTAATTGGGTATTTACGCAAATACGCACCTTATCTGGAGCACTGGTTACGAGATAGATCGGCACCACAGACTGGCGATGTTGTAATATGTTCCGAGATATCTGCGCAGTATCCCATCAAACTTGGAGAGGATTCTGATCAATATGTGCTGGCATTCAATCTAATTCAAATTAATATTGTCTACAATTTACAGATACATGTACATATGTGTAATTTTCAAGTGGGGATGTCTAGTTTAGGGGATAGCGCCGCGGTGTTCAGTGCCGGAGGTTGTTTGCCTGGCCTTACATGACCTTAGCTGTTGATAGGCCGTTAAACACCAATAAACAAACAAACAAGTATATTACTGACTAACAGGGCAACAGATAAGGAATTAGTAACTGAGTGTTGTCACTCTATCATTTCTGAAGCAATTGGGTATTTCAAAGTTTAATTGAGTAAAATAAAATCACACTACTGTTTACACATCAACAAACCGCAATTATTTAATAGTTCGGAATGAAAACATATCTTGGCATTTCATTAGAATTGTCTCCTTGGAGACAATTCTAATGAAATACAAGATGTGTTTTCATGGAAAATAAGAAAAATATGCTATATTTGTGGTCTGTTTATTGTTTTCTGCAGCATGATAAAGGTACCATAAATTTTTTTTCAATTTTAATTGGGTATTTAAGCAAATACTAACAGGTGTATGCAGGTCGCTATGTACTAAATGAGACTTACTTCATTTCTGAGTCTCTAAAGTGTTTGTCGAAGAGGGACTAGATAGTGGGTGTGGGTGATGTAAACTGGCCACCGTAATTGTTGTGCTTCAAATATAACGAGGTCATTGTGATGAAGAATCGTTGATCAAATTGAATTCTCTATCTAATTTTATGTCGTCTGCTGTTTATTTTCCATTTTTATCGTCAAAAACCTACTTTGACAGCGCTTTAGAATAATTTACAACATGCTTTGACAGCACTTTAGATTCTGAAGTGCTGTCAAACCATGTTTTTATTGAGAAATAAAGCAAGATATAAAAGCAACAGCAGACGACAATTGTTGTGTGTAGCGGTGTAAGGGTTGAATAAAGTTATCTAGATAAATTCAAATATGGCAATACATGTACTGTATATATATTGCATTGCGTTACAATCGCAATACATGCATATAATATTTTGCATTATCATGGTATAATTGAACTATTGTAGAAATTACAGCAGTCCGTCTATAAGGCTAAGTGTATATGTTACCGGTACTTTCAATAAAAGTTGTACACAAAAAGGTAGATTTCACAATATTTTGTGTTTCGTTGTAATGGTAGATATTCATTTTGCGTTATAACGACAGACATCGTAATATGCATGTTGCGTTGAATTATGACGGCAGATATCGCGATATACATTTTACGTTTGGTTATAACAACAGATTTTCTGCAGTGTGTATTTTGCATTTCATTATAAAGACTGCAGATATCGCAATATGTATTTTGCATGGCATTATTATGGCGTATTTTGTTTGTTGACATTGAAGATTCTCATGTTCCATCAGAATGTTTGGAATCATTATAAAAAAATGTTTACAAATTTGCCCACTGTACCATATATATGTAATCACTTTTAACGAGTCGTAAATAAATATTGCTATTATAGCTAAAAAATTCACCAAACATAGCCATATGATATTAGCCCTATCAACACTACAGAAATCTCTTTAATTAAAAATTCAGAACAAGCCGTCTCATCTGTAACGAGCAGTCTCATCAGGATCTACACTGTTTGCAAACAGTGTAGATCCTGATGAGACTGCTCGTTACAGATGAGACGGCTTGTTCTGAATTTCTTTTTCAAAATCGCCCATTTTTGAACACTTCAGAATAGTCTGAAAATTAGCATTTAAATAGCGGAAGTTTCCTTTCCTGTTTGATAGGGGTGACATAGATCATATATTTTGGGGAATTAACATACTGTCGCACAGTAGCACAGCACGTGTTTAACATTATTGCAGTATTTGTACATGTACTTGAACATGTACTTGTACAGGTAATATATGGGATTTAGTACTAAACCCATAGACCCGGCCTTAAATGACCGTAGCTGTTGATAGGCCGTTAAACCCCAACAAACTTATCGCAGTATTTGCATGGTCAAGTCTTCTGAAAATGATATGTACAGTAACCCCAGGGTGTCCAGTTTAGAGAGGTTTCACTGTAAATCAGGTATTCTGAGCCATAGTTGTGAGCTATGAGACATATTAACAGACATTGTCATCGAGATAAATGACAAAGAAACGCATAAAAAATAAGACCACGTGTGTTTTCTGGTGTCGACTGCATATGGTATCTTTTTAGATATCGGTAATTGAGGCATACTGTTGTATACCTCCATGCACATGTACCCCCATCTGTTTCTCATGCAGGGCTCCAGATAAGATGCTTATTGGCATATTTTACACGGAATACGCGATTATCAAAATACTCTTGAGCAATTTTGAAAATACGCATTAATTTTCAAATTGAGTAGAGAAAATACTGTAATAAAGTTGAAATTTATTTACTTGAGCTGCTGGTTGCTTTTTGCAGCTCAAGTGTGTGAATTTTTCATTTTGTTTTCATTTGTTCCCTATTTAATAAGAAAATATATAATACATTTGTAAAAGTAAAATACGCGTTGAATTTGAAATCTGGGTGTATAATACTCTTTAGACACAAAACTTATCTGGAGCTCTGCTCATGTTTGTTAACTGGACGTTAAGCCCAGTTAAAATAAATAATCATGTTTAAACATAAGTACGCGTGTGTTTCTATAGTGCTAATTGTATTGTTCTATGATGTGGGAATCGCACACATATCGTGTCGCGATATAGAGGGCCCAACTGTGTTGGTGACCAGTGTAGATCTATGACCAGCTTACACCGTTTCCATCTACACTGTTTTATGATGGTGTGCCCCGTGCAGGCACCGGGGCGGGATCAACTGATCCTGAGAATAGTGCTGCAGTAGCCATTGCTTGTCGTAAAAGGCGACTAAACTGGCTTAACGATTGGGTTCATACTTTCCGGAACCCACTATACCGGATTTGGCCCTCATGTACATTTTTGGCTTTTCTTGTATGTGAGAGTTGAGTCGGGCTATACCCCATATATAAAAGTAAGATTAGCGCTAATCCTATTACTTTTAGGGGATGGGATAAATGATGCTGGTGTGGCGAGGGCCTGGCACCAGATCAGGTTGTTCTAATTTCAGGACTGAATATATATTTTGATTGTAAATATTGAGTTCTGAAGTTGGGATTTACCCCCCTTGGACAGGTGGATACGGGACTCGACCCCGTTGACCCGTCTGCGTGTAGACTCCCTGAGGCTTGTACCTCTATGTCAGAAAAGCGGACGTTAAACCCTATTCACTCACTCACTCACTCACTCTATGATGGTGTAAATTGGTAGACCTCACAGGAGGAACACATTAAATGGCATTACCCAGTTAGATCACGGTTCGTCCACATGTACGAGGAGATAATCCACAAGCTTTAGCGAGTGAATTGCTGATCTATCATGCGGACAAACATGATATAACTGTTATCACATCCTCATGTCCATACATTGCCCATGTGTTGCATAAATGCAGAAACAAAACTCGAAAATGTATCAAAGATTTAAATAACGTGTGATAATTCACTACTGGTGTACTAGTTAATTATCACATCTTAAATCATTCTGTATATGAAGTCGTTAACCCTTTCAACACCAAGTAACTTAATAGGATGTTCCATGCCAATGTTTCACGCTATTTCATTAATTTTGTTCATTCAAATTATCCCATTCTTCTAAAAGGGTAATCTGTAC
Source organism: Conchocele bisecta (assembly GCA_029237695.1). Lineage (NCBI taxonomy): Eukaryota > Metazoa > Mollusca > Bivalvia > Lucinida > Thyasiridae > Conchocele > Conchocele bisecta. The sequence goes on from CM055279.1 coordinate 5,750,769, forward strand.
GACGTTTAAAATTATTATTAACAAACAGTGGAGATCCTGATGAGACGGCTAGTTACGAGCCGGCTCATCTGGATCTGCACTGTTTGCAAACATTGTCTCTATAGAGGTCTGTGGTGTTGAAAGGGTTAAATCATTAAATGGCAGAGAACTGTAATTTGCTGAGTTTTGAGGTCTGTCAATTTACACCTACATGTACCTAGTGTTTGTTTTGTTGGTGAAACTTCTCGCTTTTCTTCAATGGTTTCCCACGTTTTAAAAACGGACAATAGAAATACTAGTCGGATGAGATAATTAAAATTTGTGAAGACCCAACATGTGTTTTGTAATCTGTTATTATCCTCCGCCCCCCATGACAAAGTCGGAGGGATATATACTAAAGGCCAAAATAAAGTTCCACATATAATCTCAAATTATTATATATAATCTCCCATATATTACCTGTACAAGTACATGTTCAAGTACATGTACAAAGTGGGTGGTGGTTGGGCGAAGGAGACGGCGTAAATTAACGGTATGGGTTCCTCCTTATAGGAATCCCGATTTGCCTGGTTTGACCGACCACCCACAATCTCAAATTAATAAAAGTACAAACTTTCATAATGAAATCAAATAAGTCTGACAATTCATTAATACCAATTAAGTATTAAAATAAAAAAGCTGAACAAAATGATGTAGATAATGTTCGTCCATGTACATGCAGTGGCAGGTGGGAGCATGTGATGGGTAATTTAATGATCGGGGTTCATCTTTACCGGAATTCCGAATGGAGACCTGTAGCCTATTTCATCAACATTGCAAAGTATACTTTAGTAGCAAAGTATACTTTGAGGGAGAAATTTTCAATTTTTTGAAAAATTTATTAATTTTTATTATACTGAATTTATTACATTATCACAGCCATTTAATGGCTGTGATAATGTAATAAATTCAGTATAATAATTCTGCATACTTTTAATCATGATATATATGCATTTGTTAGTTCTATATGAAATAATGCATTTCAGGAAAAATAAATGATTACTCCCTCAAAGTATACTTTGCTAGTAAAGTATACTTTGCAATGTTGATGAAATAGGCTACTGGTTTGCCCTCGCATACGTCTTTGGCATTTTGTATGTGACGGTTGAATCTGGTTATACCCCTTATGTGAGTATTACGATTATTCGTAATCCAATTTTAGGGGATGGAGCCAAGTGACTTGTGGTATTGACCTGGCACTAGGTCGGTTATTCTAATTTCAGGGCTGAATATATTTTTTCTCTATGTAAATATTCCGTTCTGATTTTGGGTTTGCCCGACCTTACATGATCTTAGCTGTTGATAGGCCGTTAAACACTAATAAACATACGAAATATTCATTATTGTCTTGTGGTGGTTGGTAGGAGCATGTGATGTGTAATTTAACGATGGCATTCATCCTTAACGGAATCTCGACCGGAGTTGTGGTTTGACCCTCGGGTACATTTTTGGCATTCTTGTATGTGAAAGTTTAATCTGGTTCTACCCCTTATAAGTGAAGGGGCCAAGTGACTTTGGCGGTGAAGTTATTCTAATTTCGGGACTGAATATTTTTTATTTTTTTTTAATGTAAATATTCGCCCCGTGCAGGCACCGGGGCGGAATCAACTGATCCTGAGAATAGTGCTGCAGTAGCCATTGCTTGTCGTAAAAGGCGACTAAACTGGCTTAACGATTGGGTTCATACTTTCCGGAACCCACTATACCGGATTTGTCCCTCATGTACATTTTTGGCTTTCTTGTATGTGAGAGTTGAGTCAGGCTATGCCCCATATATAAAAGTAAGATTAGCGCTAATCCTATTACTTTTAGGGGATGGGATAAATGATGCTGGTGTGGCGAGGGCCTGGCACCAGATCAGGTTGTTCTAATTTCAGGACTGAATATATCTGAATATATATTTTGATTGTAAATATTGAGTTCTGAAGTTGGGATTTACCCCCCTCGGACAGGTGGATACGGGACACGACCCCGTTGACCCGTCTGCGTGTAGACTCGCTGAGGCTTGTACCTCTATGTCAGAAAAGCGAACGTTAAACCCTATTCACTCGCTCACTATGTAAATATTCCGTTCTGATTTTGCGATCCCCCCTATGCTTTAAATGACGCTAGCTGCTGATAGGCCATTAAACACCAATAAGTCGATCAATAAACAATACATGTTTGGGCTGAAATCCGGCGACATTGATGGCCTCGGAAGATCATTCCCATTTGCCCTCACATACGTCTTTGGCATTTTTTATGTGACAGTTGAATCTGAATCTTGAATTTTTTCTCGATGAAAATATTTAGTTCTGATTTTGAGATCCCCCCCCCCCCCCCCCCCCCAATGCAGCAGGTTAAAACGGGATCGAACCCGCTTGCCTGGCCTTACATGACCTTAGCTGTTGATAGGCCGTTACACACCAATAAACAAACATGCTATGGGTAATTTAACGATCGGGATTCATCCTCACCGGTATCTCGAATGGAGACCTAGTTTGGACCTCAGGTACGTCTTTGGTTTTCTAGTATGTGAACGTTGAATCCCCTTATATGAGTAATACGATTATTCCTAATCCTATTACTTTTAGGGGAAGGGGCCAAGTGGCTTTGGTCTGGTATGGACCTGGCACCAGGTCAGGATATTCTAATTTCAGGGCTGAATATATTGTTTCTCGATGCAGGTTGAATACGGGATCGAACCCGTTGGCCTGGCCTTACATGACATGTTGATAGGCCGTTAAGCACCAACAACAAAAATAACAAAATTCTACCATGACTGACAACATGACGTTCCGCATTGGTGACACGGGACACATTTATATCGTACAGTATAAATACTATACATGTATTGTACAATCCCAGTTTGATTTATATTTAAAAGGAAACTTCGAGCATAGCGGTATGACTGACGAATGTATGTACAGTGGAACATCTCTAAACCGGACACCCATCCAGGGTGTCCGGTTTAGAGATGTTCCACTGTAATTCACTTCAACACATGCCCGTGTGCATTGCAATCATGAACACCGATACACATCTGGATATTTTACAGTGAAATCGGTCATTATTTAACAACGATGTCTCAAGGTTGTTGGTTTAGAGAGGTTCCACTGTAATTCACTTCAACACATGCCCGTGTGCATTGCAATCATGGACACCGTTACACATCTGCGATATTTTACAGTGAAATCGGTCATAATTTAACAACGATGTCTCAAGGTTGTTGGTTTAGATATGTTCCACTGTAATTCACTTCAACACATGCCCGTGTGCATTGCAATCATGAACACCGTTACACATCTGCGATATTTTACAGTGAAATCGGTCATAATTTAACAACGATGTCTCAAGGTTGTTGGTTTAGAGAGGTTCCACTGTACAACTTCCAAGGCCTCGCACAATCGTGTGACATTCAAGTATTCAATTAGTATATGATTTTAATCGTCTGTCTATGCGTCCGTCCGTCCATCCATTGGGGCGTCCATCCATAAATGGGCGGGTAAATTTCTTATAACTTGTATTTTCCGTCAACAAGGTGTATGATCACGTGGTACTAACAACAACAACAAGTACCGATTCAAAGTACGTACTCTTTTATAGTGTCCTTATTACGTAACGGATTTTGATGAAATACGGCGCATCAAACACGTCTTGTTAAGCTTCATTTGGTGGTCTTTGTATTTTCGCCCACACTTCTGTCGTTTTTGCAAAGAATCGATTTCCGTGTCTCCGACACGGAAATATATTCTTCGCAAAAACGACATAAGTCTGTGCCAAACTCCATAGACCACCAAATGCAACTCATGAAGACGCGTTTGCTGCGCCATATTTCATCAAAATCCGTTGCATATTAAAGAAAATACTTTCTTTGGAGTGGGCGACGTTGTTGTTGTTGTAACCACGTGATCATGCACATTGATCAAGGGTGTTCTAAATATATACAATCATGTTTATTGCACACATGCATTCCCCCGATGCCTTAGACCGCTACACACAACACTTGTCATCTGCTGTTGGTTTTATATCTTGCCTTATTTCTCAATAAAAACATGTTTTGACAGCACTTCTGAATCATTTCCAATGGAAATGATTATGAAGTGCTGTCAAAGCATGTTGTAAATTATTCTAAAGTGCCGTCAAAGTATGTTTTTGATGATAAAAATGGAAAATAGAAAATAAACAGCAGACGACAAAAAATTAAGATACGGTGTAAGTGTTAATAAATAGAATATTTTAGCTACGAATATGACAGATGTCAAAGATACCCCGAATGTTGCTGACAAGGAGGAAGAGCGATTTTACAAATTCCGTAACCTATTTAGAAGACTTGTTAATTAATGCCTTTGATCACTGATTTACACATTTATTACATTATACAAATCAGTTTTATGTGTCGCTGTCATTCACGTGTCAATGCGTGTGGCATTTATAGATATGGCTGTGACTGGAGAAATGGGGCTTATGGGATTTGTGACCAGTGTAGCTCCTGATCAAAGTTATGTATTTCTCGGTAGAAGCATGACTTCATTGATGGATTGGAGGGCAGTGCAGATCCTGATCAGGCTGTGCGGACGCACCGACTGATTTGGATCTACACTGGTCGCAAAACCCATAAGCTCGATTTCACCAGTCACAGCCAACCGCTAATGCAGCGACACATTTATGTACAAATGTATCAATTATAACACGGTGATCATTATGCATCGAAATCACATCATAATCAAATAAAATGCCTTCAACATGCCCACCCAGTAGGCACAAACTGTTATTTATATCAGAGACATCATCTGAGACATTTTCTGGCAAAATAAACATTCATTCACCATTACCCCACGTATTGATTGGCCTTATTACACATTTTATATCAGACATAAATTTGCACACTGATATCAGGTGCGATAACCGTGTTCCCCTTAAAATGTTAACGAATAAGCTCACTTTCTAAATACATTATGTATGCTCTTTTCTAGTAAAATGTCATGTGATTTCAACTATGTTTTCTTATACAATATGTACATGATACATGATGTATTTAAAAATTGAAAATAAACCATTTAGTAAAAAAAAAAGAAAAAAAAAGTTAACGAACATTAATATTTATTGTTTAAATTACTCCAAACCCAAGCGCAATCAACTAACAATACACAACGCAAACAACAACAAAACCAGCCACAAACCGCAATCGGAATCGCTAATCATCCCGACTTTATAGGTCTGAGTAAGGAAGACTTAATGTTGGCAGTAAACCAATGAGAACAATATCACCGCGGCACATCAAATAGGAAAAACCAAATCTACTCTGCTAATTCACTTCAGCACATCCCTGCCCTATCAAATTACACCAGCACCCTACATTAACGAAGGCAACCCCATTGACATCGGCATAACAATCCAACGACCGATTCGCTGCAATAAGTGTCAGAAATTTGGTCACATACAAAAAGCATGCAAAAACAACACAATAATATGCCCCATCTGCGCGTACAACCATTATTACAAAGACTGCACAAGCAAACACACCAGGGACAATTATTTCTGCAATAACTGTTACGTGGCTGGTGTACAGGCTTGTGGACATCGGTCAAGTGATCCTTACTGCCCGATGCTACTTAAATACAAATACCATCTCGAACAAAAGAACAACACTAGGCAACTGGCACGCAACGCACTAAACGAACAAATAATGAACCCTGCAACAAAAACACTGCCTATTCGATTAGTCACCAACAACACACCTGTAAAACAACAAACTACAAAACAGCCTCTAAAGAATCCAGCCCCACAAAAGGAAAACATAAAACAAACAAACCCCAAAGAAGAAAACATGCAAGGATACGTTTCTAAACAACAGCTCCTAGAACTAATTTCGGCTATTGAAATTGCAATTGAAAAACAATTAGGAGTAACCACCAATGGCATTATAGGACAAATAGCAGAACAATACTTAGGACAAAATGTAACAACAACAACAATTCCAAGCACACCACCCACTGAAAAAATGCATACGTCACAGATGGACAGATCCCAATCAGAAACTTATATGCTAAACGTTTTAGGTAAACTGGCTAATGCGGACAAGGTAATAAAGACACTAAACAAATTTAAATCAATAAAACAATCGACCGCTAGCGGACAAAGTATTAAGCACTCTACCAAGGAACTGGGGGGAAACAAATCAACACTAACACCCGAGCCCCTAATGTTTGATAGCAGCATGGACGACTCAGACCCAAATAAACTAATAGTCGTAACATCAACCGAATCTATAGTCTCATCCCATTCACACACTAACAAGTATCTCCAATATTTCGACCATTAGTGAAGACATCACAACACTACAAGAAATAAACGATAATGAGGACACACCAATAAACAAACAAACGTCAAGCAATAGTGTTTCCACATCAACACCCAATAACAGTCCAGCAGAAAAACGTACAACTATAGATTATTCTAATATGCGTAAAACTATAACAGCAAATCGTAAATATAATACAAACTCCATAAAAGATACTCTAGCCGAAGTTGGCTCAAAAGTAAATACAGGCATTAAAAATCAGAATAAATTTACTAACAAGCAGAAGATAGGTAAAAACGTATTAAAATCAGTATCACCGTCAGCGGAACAACAACAACAGTGCAATTTCACACTATTTAATGGTAATAAAGTCCTAAATTCACAGAAAAGGAGTCAGGCATATGCACCAAAAAGCTCACCCTAAGCAAAACATATATATAATAAATAAATATGGGTAGAAACAAAAACAGGAGAGCTTAACAATGTTCTAGAAAATAACGTAATGTCACCTGATGTAATATGCCTGTAAGAAATGTCAAAGCCTTCAGCACTCACTGGATACAACCTCGTATCCTACGCAACCAATTCTTTCCATGGCAGTGGGGTAGGAATATACGCTAAAAATGGAATATCATGTGTAGAACTTAAAACAAATCACCTTACAGAAAAAATAAATAACCTCTATTGTGGTATTAAGGTACTCAGCAATAAAGGAAACATTGATATATTAAATGTGTACATTGGCCCTGGTAACCAATATCACGAACCTAAACTAAACAACCTCAATAAAATTATCACACAATTAAGCAATAAATCTCTAATATTGGGTGCCTTCAACGGGCACAACCCACTATGGGACGTGCATTCCAATTTTAAGACAAACAAAGTAGGTGATGAAATAATACAATTTCTAGATAACACTGATTATGTAGTACTTAACAACGGAGCTGTAACTTACGATACGTCACACATTTATTCAAGTAAAGGTATTGGAACAACACCCGACATAACATTAGCAACATCTGCTTTAGCCTCCTTGACCTCCTGGTCCGTCCATGACTCTACACTAGAAAGTGACCACTATCCGATAATTACTAAAGTTTCTACCCAATACCATAGAAGTACTCCAGCCACCATTCCTAAATGGAAGTTAGGTCATGCTAATTGGGAGCTATTCCAACAACTATGCACTAATAGACTACATACAGATAACAATCTAGATACAAAACAATACCACGATGAATTTGTGAGCACCCTCTATAACATAAGTAAGGAGAGTATACCACATACAAGTGGTAAAGCTCATAATCGCCCAACCAATCCCTGGTGGACACCAGCTTGCACAGATGCCATTAAAAACAGGGAGAACTGTCTGCGTAGATGGAAACAAGCACACAAATATCATACAACACTTAAACAAACTAGGCGAGAGGAATAGTTGAAAGCTAAGTCCCTCGCGACTGAAGTAATTAACGACGCAAAAAGTTGTGGTTGGGAGAAATTTATATCTGAAATAAATAACGACAAAACGAGTAAAGAATTATGGGACCAATTTAATAGAATCAGAGGAAAAGCGATAAAGCCAATGTCTCCACTATTACATAACAATAGCAATGTGTACGACAACAAACAAAAAGCAGAGGTGCTCACAGACCATTATACAACTATGTCAAGTGACAATAACCTTAATCCCGAATTCAAAACAGTTAAGGTTAAGAGAAACCCCGAAATTCAAACAAAAATAGATACTAACACGTTATGGCCAGAATCTAATGAGGTTGACTGCCTCAATCGGTGCTTCATTATGTCAGAACGAAAATATGCCCTTAAAAATAATAAAAACTCTGCACCAGGAGCAGACAAGATACATTACGCAATACTAAAGCATCTCCCAAAAAAATCTATGGAACAACTGCTTCTGGTGATAAATAAGTCCTGGGTAAATGGTACACTACCTGATACCTGGAAAGAAGCTACCATCATCCCTATATTGAAACCAAAGAAGGAACCAACACTCCCGCCCGCATACAGACCCATTTCTCTAACACCAGCAATATGTAAAATAATGGAAACGATGGTAGCTAACAGATTAAAACATCACTTAGAAACAAATCAGAAATTGAGCCCGACCCAATCAGGATTCCGAAATAACAGATCTACATTAGATCAACTCGCACGACTAGACACAATTATTAAAACAGCCATGATGGAAAAGAAAATGGTCGTTGCAGTATTCCTAGACTTAGAAAAAGCCTAATGTGGACGAAAGGTGCAATAGAACAACTCATCGAGAAGGGCATAAATAACAGAATGTTGTTGTGGCTTGACAACTTTCTGACGGGCAGAAAAATTAGAGTGAGAATAGGATCAGAACACTCCGAACTTCAAAATGTAGATAACGGTAGCCCCCAGGGCAGCGTAGTTAGTCCAACGCTGTTTAACATCATGATAGATACATTGTATAACAAACTCAATGAGAACAACTCAATTACAACTATCAAAAATGATCTATCGCAATTTGCAGATGATAGCTCGATCTGGCATGTACATGCAGATCTCAATATAGCCTTGGGGGCTGTACAGACAACATTAGATAAAATCACAACATGGCAAAATAAATGGGGGTTTAAAATATCCCCACTAAAAACTGAGGCAGTCATCTTTCATAGAGGAGGACACTTATTCTATACAACCACAGAGCAACGGTATGCATATAAAGGAGATCAACAATACAAAATTAAAGAACTAGTTGTTAACAATCAGGCAATACCATACAAAAAATGCGCAAAGTTCCTAGGTATGTACTTGGACAATAGACTTACCTGGGGACCTCACATATCAGATCTAATTCAACGTTGTAGGAAGGATCTAAATCTAATGAAACTAATCTCAGGTACATCTTATGGTGCAGACAAATCCTCCCTCCTACAACTATATAAAGAATTAATCCTGTCGAAGATGGACTACGGATGCATGCTATGCAAAAATGCTGCGGCTGCTCACCTGGATAAGTTATAATTAATTCAAAGAGCAGCGCTAAGGCTTGCCACGGGTGCCTATAAAACAACAAGAGCCGCAGTAATCGAAGTAGAAACAGCAGTGTTACCACTAGATTAAAGAAGGGAACAAACATTACTCAAATACTGGGTCCGAACCAAACCCCATGGCGCTCACCTACCAATCAACGAACTAATACAACTCAAACCAGCATACAAATACAATATGATTAAACTAAAACGAGACGCAACCAATACAGTCAATAATTATACCAATAAAAAAGCAAATATAAAAACGTGTTATGCAATGAATGCACTAACCTTAATAGAAGAATATGATTTGGGTGGATGCGAGATGCAGCCATTCAAAACGAATATCCCGTATTATCTATTTGAAATTACAGCTCGATCTGATCTCACTGAAATTATAAAAGATAAAACTAAGAATCCAACCCTTAGCCTCAAACACGCAATGGAACATTTAGAACATAATTGGAAAGACAGCCTACACATCGATACGGACGGTAGCAAAAACCCAGAACTCGGTATCATCTCAGGTGCGTTTGTGGTCCCGGAACTAAATCACGTAGAACAATACAAACTGGCCCCCAATCTAACTGTATTTACTTCGGAACTTATTGCAATTGAAAAAGCCCTCATATTCAATCTAACTTTAAACAACTACAATAACACTGTAATCATAACAGACTCACTAAGCTCCATCCAAGCAATCAACACAGGCACGTCTAAAACGAGACCTGACAAGGTCCATACCATTAAAATTCTTATAAGTAAACATATGGAACAAGGGAAAAATATTAATATAGACTGGGTACCCTCACATGTTGGAATACCTGGAAACGAAGAAGCCGACCGAGCGGCAAGCACAGCTCATTTTATAGGAACACAAGATAATACTCTGCCTACACACAGAGAATTATATTCAGTCATTAAACACAAATTAAAATCAAAATGGCAAAAACGATGGGATAACATTCATAAGCATTACTATGGCGGGCACACATTTTAAGTCATGGTGCCTACCATACCAAATAAATGTAAACAATACAGCAAGGATAGAATGTCAGATAAAATAATAACACGACTCAGAATAGGTAGAAACGGTATAAAGGCAAATCTCATTCACAGGGCAGCGATATTGATGTAGCTTTGAATTGTAGTCAGTGCGACGAAGATGAAATAGAAGAACTGGACCACTATTTCTTCTTCTGCCCAGCGCATGAATTAGCAAGAGAAGATCTAGCCGCTGTCTGCTTAAAAATTAATTCCCCCCTAAAGAATGCGAAAATGAAATACACTTAGCTGTACTAAAATACATTAAGGCGACAGGGTACTGGAATAAAATATAAACATGACACCGTTGCTCCATTAAAATTAAAAGCTGTCAAAAATAAATGATATAATGATTTTATTTTAAAATACAACTCATGCAAACAGTTATACGCCGGTATCGTGGATAGAAACACATTAAAAAACCCGATGGAGTGGCCGAGCTAAGTTACGTCCGTGACACTGGGCCCCATTGTCTCCATCCCATATCTGAAAACTGCTGTAAATATTTTTCAGGATTTACCAATCTAATATAATCTGTAAACATGTCAATAGACGTCCGTACACTCGGCCGGGAGGCGTTACTCATTCTAGAGTGAATAGTCGAATGACGAGCAACATCACTTGTGTCGGGGATACATGTTTCTCCGGCAACGAGAGGACTATTGCATACTATGCTGCTCGTCTGCCTGCTGGATGCTCGCACCTAATAATAATACTAGAATTAACATTTGATCAATGGTGGCAGTTGGGTGCTGCCTGCATCCAATGCTACAACAATTCTCTCCTTTAGTCTGCTCACTGTTGCCACTGGTCTCATAACAATAGCGAGTTGACTTGCAACAAGGAAAGTAAAATAATGACACGATATGATCACGAGGCAGTCAACCCAAACAACTAACTATTACAATCATTAATTATACAGACCCATCAAACTCAAACAGTTAATATGGTGCCCGGTCGGACGAGTGGTTAGCACAACTGAATCGGCTAGCTCCGAACGCCAATGCCTGTGATGCGGACGGCTGGCGTCAAACAAATAGCAAACCCTAGATCATTTTAACGATACCCTGCGAGCTGCCGCCCCCCGGATGGACACTGTATTAACTCCCGAATGGACCGTATGGGGAGGGGGCCGCGGGGGGCGGTGTCAGCGCATGGCTGGCCGCCACCTCGGAATCCCGTCCGCTTGCGGCTGTGAAGGCCATTCTAGCATAACCAAATCTAAAACTAACATACAAGTAATCCCACCCAATGGGTATGTACTCGATCGGAACTGGCCCGGGAAAGTCTCTTGCGTATGGACTGCCTTATCGAGGATTAGTACTGGGAAATTAACGAGACGATATGTACAGGCTCGTGTGGGCATACACATGAATCCATAATTAACATACAAGTATTCCCACCCAACGAGTGTAACGAATTCTACCCACCACAATCCCGATATGCTATTATGTACTATGTTATACTAGACTTAGTAGATTATATTTAGTAGTAGTGGTAAGGGTAATGAGTGGAAAGAGGAAGGGTCAACAATTGGTCTGGTACCGGTGGAACTCGCTTCACTGACGAAGCCTGTTTAGTCGGTGACGGACGGAGTCTTCTTGCACGCATTATTGTTGGCCTGCCTTCTAACCACTCAAGCCAGACTACTTCTGGTATTTTAATCAAACTGCAACAATAGGGTGTGTGGTGGGATTTTATATATATGCATAGACGTACTTTTATATATATCCATGTACATATATGGAGCGCGCACCGTCTGATAACAAAATATACTGGACTCGCAGAGATTGACATCGATCCATGCATAAAATGCCACGGCTTCTTTCGGTCTCTGCGAAACTCCGGGACGGCTGGTGTCGTGGGGATATCGTTGTCGGGAACCGTAAAGTCGCCCCGAACCCCTGCGATATCAGCCGTTAGAAACAGTAATAATATAAAAAAAAAGCAATTACCCAAGGCACACACATTATTCGAAAATAGCACTGTACTCGAGTGAGCAATGACTTTGGTTGAACCTAGCCTCTGCCCGAATACGTCACAATCCAAATAACTGCATAGCGGTCTGGTCGAAGGGAGGGTAGCATAACTGAATCGGGGTAGCTAAGTATGTCAATGCCAATAACTGACGGCTGATGTCACTAAAATAGTCAACAACTCCAGAACACTCTAACGATCTCCAGCAAGCTACTTGCCCCAAAACCGGCCAACATGCATTATAGATATAATCCCAAGTCTGAACCCTAATATAAACTTGTATTTTAACTGTAATGTATTTTTAAAATTGGCCCGATAATACATCAATAAAAAAAATATAGGAACACATACGTCTAGGTCCACACTGTCGCCGAGGAGTAATCATAATACACATATGTATACATGTCCATGATATGTACATATGCAAAAATGCATAGCATAACCAGGAGTCCCATCTCCAATACACGAAACAGATAGGGACCATACAAATTGATGCTGAATAACCATACATGTTGTTCTCCCAAGATTTGTTGTAGCACCAATGCGTTAAAGAAGCGACACCGAGAGGACCGCATCCAGGTACACCGATACTTGTCTAGTAAGTAGACAAATATCACCGACTCTCACTAGGTCACAACTGGTCTGGTCCATCCCAGGCAAGCGTCCAGGGAGTTCAGAATCTGCGGACGTAATACACTCATGTCACCCATAAATCCACTCAATCCATCTTATGATAGACCGTGCGAGACACGGGGGCGGCTCATAGCTCCCTTACGTGTGTCTCGTCCCGAATGGCAGGGTGACAGTTTTTTTGTATTTTTTACTACATCCAAGCACGCAATAATAGCTTACTTCCGCCAAACACGGACGGTCCCATACACGTATAGGCATTATACATGTACACAATACTCCGCACAGCAGCGTGTAGTGTAGTAAAGAATATGCATAACATAAACAAATATAAACTCACACACCCATTGTTTCCGGTAAAACCACTAAGGCGACCAAGTCAACATATGAAGTCATAGAAGACAGAAGCTGCTCCCGTTGATTGAAAGCCTGGAGTGCTTGGTGAACCCGGGTGTCACAAATAACCGGTGGATCCACTCCATACAGACACGACGCTAGAAGACAGAAGCACAAGAACGGAGGATTACTGCCTGCGTCAATATACCTCAAAGCGCCGAACTGTTTCTGTGCAGTTAGTGGTCGAGCCGGGCATAGTGGTCTCATCATACTGTCCATATAGTCAATCAACAGAAGCTGGCCCTATGGGGACCAGCTACCCACAACATATACATACACAATCCAGATAAGGGCATCTGTGATTTTCATGCATACAGCTCACTAAAACACAAACCAGATGCGGTCCTCGCGGTGTAGCCAGACGCCTACGACACCAACAAAGAGAACAACAGAACCAAACAAAAACAAACTTAGTCCCCCCTCCTCGGGGACAAGGCCTCGTTCGTGTCTACCACCCACTCAGTGGGAGGTGGCCTAGGCCTCTGTGGACCCGACATCGGGTCGTTTACTCTGTGTTGCATACTGGGCAGTGTCATGCTATGTGCGCCTTGGGATCTGTGGCGGAATGAGCTGCTTGGGAGTTGCCAGTGGCGGCCTTGTGGGTGGCTTGGGCATGGCTTGCATGGCTCCTCGTCGCTGCGGGTGGCGGTTGCGGTGCGGAGCCTCCGGTTGTCACTGGCTACGGTGTCCCGGTCTGCTGTTGGTGGGTCGGTTGCTCGGCTCCGGCTCGGCCTGCGCTGTTGCTCCTCTGTGGGCGTTGGATTTGCCCATATCACGTGGATCCGTCTCTGCTTGGTCTGTCTTGCCTCGTCCAACCCTGTAATAGCATTAGCAGGTAATATAACAATGTAACGGCTGAGTATCCATATATCATGTGCACGCACACTCGGCCCTCTTCACGGTCTGAAATATCGGCATTGTGAAATAGGAGAATGAACTAACTAGGTTAAACTCACCGCCTCATCGTCTCCTTCATTTAATGCACATATTTCGACTGTATCGCATATATTAGTAAATTCGGAAACAAATGGGCCAACGGCCATTTGCCTGATCATTTACGGGCACATGCCCGGGTATGGAAGGTCTTCGAGCCATTTCCCACCCTTAAATATAAGAATACAATACAGTGCCGCAAATGGGAAAACATATCTGTTAAGGCGTAGGAAAAGAGATGAGTGAGGCTCTGCCGAGTCCATCCCGTTTCCGTGCCGCGCCATATATGTTTTCCAATTCACGGTACTAACCGACTATTCTATTTATCCCGTCAACACTACAAATAACTTTAAAATGTAAACAAAAATAGCCCCAGTCGCATCCTAAAAATCGGAGAATCGACTGGTATGACAACCGCACATATTAATATTCAGTGATTGTTTTCGGGCACATACGCACATACGCACGTGTGTCATATCACATTTATGAAATGGGTTACAGCCCAAAATAGCAAAGTTTTCGTGTGGTAATAACCAGTAGCCGATTTCATCAAAATTGCAAAGTATACTTTTCTAGCAAAGGATACTTTGAGGGAGTAATCATTTACTTTTCCAAAAATGCATTATTTCATACAGAACTAACTACTGCATATATTTGATGATTCAAAGTATGCATAATTATTATACTGAATTTATTACATTATCACAGCCATTTTGGCTGTGATAATGTAATAAATTCAGTATAATAAATATTAATAAATTTATCATAAAGTTGAAATTTGTTTAATATTTTGTATATTTTTTGAAGCGCTATTAAATGGCGAATGATGTACGTATATAATAAAAACGTTATTTGCCACTCGTTCCGCCGCGCAACGATATTGCGCGACTAAATCGCACGCTGCGGAACTCGTGCATATATCCACATACAATTCCAATAACCTATAAATATGTTGTAGTCAGTCACAAATCATTTTATTTTCGTACATTGTGCAAATACCTGTATACTTATCGCCATTGCTGTTAAATTCATGTATTGTTGAAATACTTGGGTAAGGGCTGTAATTAATGTTGTGAGAACTTGTAGCCCAAGCCCATTGTACTTATATGCAATAAACTATGTTTAAACTAAATCATGTTGACGACTCAGCCCGTTAGATTATTGACTGACCCTCGTACACGTATCCTGATTTCACACTTACACCGCTATCTTATTTTTGTCGTCTGCTGTTTATTTTGAAGTTCTCTTTTCCATTGTTATCATCAAAACCATGCTTTGACAGCACTCTCTAGAATCATTTCCATTGAAGTGCTGTCAAACCATGTTTTTTATTTAGAAATAAGGCAATATATAAAAGCAACAGCCGACGACAAGTGTGTTTAGCAGTCTAAGGGTTAACATGTAACTAACACATTTGTGCACCCATATGTGACTGTGACTGGAGAAAAGGGCTTATTGGTTTTACGACAAGTGTAGATCTAGATCAGCATGTGAAACTATTCGCCATTCCATCAATTAACCACCCGTCATGCTTCTCTTATCACATCTTTGACACATTTCCGGGTGTTGTTTCTGTATTAACACAGCTCGTATGCAAGGTATGTGCATGAGGATGTGATAAATAAGTTAGATCACGTTTGTCCGCATGTAAGAGCGATCATCCGCTCGTTAAATCTCACGGATTATCTCCTCGTACATGCGGTCGAACCGTGATCTAACTTATACATAAGCAATATGTATCGTTATCAGGAGCTAAACTGCTGTCTGTTCCACGTTTTGTTTGCCGACGAACTTTTGGCTGTTAAAGACATTAAATCTGAGAAAAAGATTTATTTGACGAAATTCCATTAAATATTGATTTATTTGCGAAACAACGATTTTACTATGGGAATTTAACATGTGGGCTGAAATCGTTTTTAAAATATTTTTTTAATTGTTGACCGATTTTCAAAATCTAACTTTTGTTTTCTTAGTTACATAATTGCCAAACTATCTAGCCAGGTTTCGGACTCAATTTCAATTTTATTTTTCGTTTGTCGACCCTCCTGGTCTCCCTGTTGCACTACTATGATATAGTGGCAATCAATGGTGGAATGGAACCTGTAAAGTAGAGACTAAATTATAACAAGAATCTGCCACGGAAGCGGTGTCCCGCCTGCAAATGCCTTGTCGGTACAAAACAATGTTGTAGTAGGATTTTTGTAAAAGTGTCTGCATTACTTTGACATGGACATGCATATCATGGGGTCACATATTGATTAACCCATGTCATGCTGAGGATACGTCATTTTGTTTGTGGAAAATCCTAAATATTTTCTATGTCCTTTGCAGTATAATTATGTCGTGACCACCATTTGAACAATCTCGTCGAGATTTTTCAAATGAGTGGTCACAACATATACTTTCATTGACAAAATATTTACAAAATTTATACCCGTAAATATGTATTCCGAATGTAATGGGTTTATGGTGTTTTAACAGCCTTTCAACAGCTAAGGTCATAATTATGAGGCTTGTACAAAGTTTTTGACGCAAACACAAATGGCTAAGTGTTTGAGCAAAACATTGAAGTTAAAAAAGGTGAAGGTCATGTGAATTGCGACATTAGTGTGTTCCTAATGCTTACATGTATCAAGTTTCAAAACATTGGAGGAATGCGTCAAGTAATATGAAAGTTATAGCAGGATGAGGAAGCTTGTACTATGTTTTTGACGCCAAAAAATGGCTATAGTAAGAGTTTCAGCAAAAACATTAAATATTGTAAAAACGGTGAACGTCATGTGAATGGCGACATTAGTGTGTTCCATATGCTTACATGTATCAAGTGTCCAAATATTGAAGCAATCCGTAAAGTAATATTAAAGTTATAGCATGATGACGAAGCTTGTACAAAGTTTTTGACATTTCGGATGACGACGACGACGCGGACGACGACGGAAAAAGCGGCGACTATTGTCGGGCATTCTGCTAAAGCAGGCCCGACAATAATTCTCAACACACACGCTGTACGCATCGTCTAAATAATGGCCAGTATACATGTCATGTACTGCTTCAACAACAACGAATGCAGTTTTGTTTTAACGTTTAATTGCGTATATGGATAAAATCAAAGGTGGTTGAAATAACGTGAACCCTAAATTGTATGTGGCTGTAACTGGAGACATGGGATGTATTGAATATGTGATCAGTGCAACTCCTGGTTGAATAGCACCGTGACGCTCAGATAACGATCTGCATTGCATTTTACAACCATGGCTGGGGTTTCCTTGATGGAATTGCGAACAGTGCAGATCCTGGTCAGTCTGTGCGGATGCACAGGCTGATCAGGATATACACTGGTCGCACAACCCATCAGCCCAATTTGTCCAGTAACAGCCACATATTTCTAATGATTTATTCGTCTACATATGTTGGCGTACGTGATAAGTCGTCTTAATACACCTTATACGCATGGGGCCGTTTCACTAAACTTCGTACTATTAAAATATTCTTAAGTGCAAA
Organism: Conchocele bisecta; assembly: GCA_029237695.1. Classification (NCBI taxonomy): domain Eukaryota; kingdom Metazoa; phylum Mollusca; class Bivalvia; order Lucinida; family Thyasiridae; genus Conchocele; species Conchocele bisecta. The sequence continues at coordinate 5,768,577 of CM055279.1, forward strand.
GCAATTTTAATTGATGGATTTATATTTATTGAACATAGGATGCATCGATAAGTGTAAATCCAGTAATTGTTTACAAGAAAAAAGTGTTAATGTGAATTTTACAGCCCATCGTGATTTTGCTCAACATTTTAGGAGTAGGAAGTTTAATGAAAAGGCCCACTGAACTACATAAGCATCGCGTCAAGACGACTTACTACCTCCCTAAGAAGACAAGACCGATTAGACGACATACCTACATACCTACATGTAGCACGAAATATCACGTCAGAAATCTCACGTCACGATGCTGTCCACGAGTGTCATAGATTTTGCATTTAATTGTCTCGTTACATTAAAGACAGCTACACTACTTAACAAATTTAAAATCTGTAACCTTTTAAACTCCCACGCCGAACTACTTACTACAGGTGCGCTGTCAGTGCTGTCAATGTAAACAAATGGCTGCCGTCTGTCAAAATAAACACATTTTCTTGATGAATTTATTTAAAATGATGGAATTATAAGGAATGAATGACCTTTTTTCCGGCCTTCGTCCAGTATTCCCGCGACTTTTCCAAGTTTATACCCCGATGAATTCCACAAAAAGCCCATCCATTCCTATAATGAATATACGCTGAAGTTTAGATACACAATTTTTATCAAGCGGCTTGATTGCTAGAATTTATATTTATCCCGTCAACACAGTGCGTATGTGCCGTGAAACACGGTGCCGTGAAACATTTTTAATATCCAGTCAATACTATTTTTGCATTTTACAGCCGTTTGTGGGTGTTGACGGGATAAATAGAATAGTAGGTTAGTGCCGTGAATGGGAAAAAATATCTGGCGCGGCACGGAAACGGGATGTGCTCGGCAGAGCCTCGCCCATCCCGTTTCCTGAGCCTTGCCAGATATTTCTTCCCATTCACGGCACTAACCTACTATTCTCTATCTATTTTCCTTATTTCTGAACCAAAGTATATGTTGTGACCACTAATTACGAGCCAGCTCATCTGCATCTACACTGTTTGCCAATACCACTATGAAGGCCTGCTGGTTAAGAGTGAAAGGGTTAAGAGGGGTGCGTACACACCCGTCGCACCCCCTCTGTGTACGGTCCTGGTACGGTTAACATCACACTCAGAAAAAGCAGAAAATGTTCATCAAAATGTGTATATTGGACGGTTTTCATCCATACGCAAGTGTGAAATGTACACGTAACACGGCCACATACGCAACTGCCTGCGTTACTATTGCCCAAACTATTAACATTTCTGAATATCTACTGCGATCAAACAATTTGATTGTCTGAGCCATAATTTAAAGCACGCTAGTTTAAATATTTGTGTTTTAAAATAAAGAAATTGACCAATAGTGGCAAGATTAACGCAGGCGGTAGTGTACATGTTTAACATATGAAACGCGCGATCAAGCTCAGCTCAGTCTCAGCTAATCAAACTGCTTGATTTAACGCACAATATTTGAAATATTTTGAAATTGATCAATGTTGTGAAGATTAGCGCCGGCGGAAGTTCATCATCTTGTTTACTGCGGGGCGTTTATCTGAACAGGTACGATCCTCCAAAAATCGATGCCTGAAACTAAAACACGTTTTTATAAATTAAATGTGATGCGGCTGTGTGTACGGAGCCCCGCAGGGGAAGCAGAATTCGTTCCCTTAATTTAACAATTTCCCACGGGAACGAATTGTTAATTCGTGGGAACAAGTTGTTATATCGTGGGAACGAATTGTTAATTCGAGGGAACGAATTGTTGAATTGTGGGAACGAATTGTTATTTCGTGCGAACAAATTAATAAAAACAAATCCATGTCCCCTGCGGGGCTCCGTAGGTGTGCAATCAACGTCGATAACAAAATACTGTCTACTTCCCGATGGGCAACCTCCGGTGAAGTAGACTTCTTATGAAAATGGATAGTCTAATTCCCACGTTCCGGAATTAAACATATATTGATGTATGTCTAATTCCCGTGCGTGGGAGAAGCGCTTTCAAAGAGATTATGATTCGGTGAACAATACTTGTTATACAGTAAAACCTCTCTAAACCGAACAACCTGGGGACCTCATTGTGTTTAATTTAGATGGGTTTCACTGTTATTATTTCATTGTCGTGTATGTTCATGATTGAAAATGACGAACAGTGTTCATAGAGCGAGCTCTCAATGACATTGGTACCTGTCTAAACCGGACAGCCTGGGGACCCCCAGTGTTCATAGAGCGAGCGTTCAATTACATTGGAACCTGTCTAAACCGTACATCTTGGGGACCCACAGTGTGCATAGAGCCAGCGTTCAATGACATTGGTACCTCTCTAAACCGATAATCCTGGGGAACCCCAGTGTTCATTGAACCGATTCCGGGGACCCGCAATGTTCATAGAGCCAGCGTTCAATGACATTGGAACCTGTCAAAACCGGACATTCTGGGGACCCCCAGTGTTCATAGAGCGAGCATTCAATGACATTGAAACCTGTCTAAACCGGACATCCTGGGGACCCCCAGTGTTTATAGAGAGAGCATTCAATGACATTGGGACCTGTCTAAACCGGACAGCCTGGGGACCCCAGTGTTCATAGAGCGAGCGTTCAATGACATTGGAATCTGTCTAAACCGGACATCCTGGGGACCCCCAGTGTTCATAGAGCGAGCGTTCAATGACATTGGAACCTGTCTAAACCGGACATCCTGGGGACCCCCAGTGTTCATAGAGCGAGCATTCAATGACAGTGGTACCTGTCTAAACCGGACATGCTGGGGACCCCAGTGTTCATAGAGCGAGCGTTCAATGACATTGGAACCTGTCTAAACCGGACATCCTGCGGACCCCTAGTGTTCATAGTGCGAGCGTTCAATGACAGTGGTACCTGTCTAAACCGGACATGCTGGGGACCCCAGTGTTCATAGAGCGAGCGTTCAATGACATTGGTACCTGTCTAAACCGGACATCCTGGGGACTCCTAGTGTTCATAGAGCGATCGTTCAATGACATTGGTACCTGTCTAAACCGGACATCCTGGGGACCCCCAGTGTTCATAGAGCGAGCGTTCAATGACATTGGTACCTGTCTAAACCGGACATCCTGGGGACTCCTAGTGTTCATAGAGCGATCGTTCAATGACATTGGTACCTGTCTAAACCGGACATCCTGGGGACCCCCAGTGTTCATAGAGCGAGCGTTCAATGACATTGGTACCTGTCTAAACCGGACATCCTGGGGACTCCTAGTGTTCATAGAGCGATCGTTCAATGACATTGGTACCTGTCTAAACTGGACATCCTGGGGACCCCCAGTGTTCGCAGATCGAGTGTTCAATGACAGTGGAACCTGTCTCAACCGGAAATCCTGGGAACCCCCAGTGTTCATAGAGAGAGCGTTCAATGACATTGGTACCTGTCTAAACCTGACATTCTGGGGAACCCCAGTGTTCTTAGAGCGAGCGTTCAATGACATTGGAACCTGTCTAAACCTGACATCCTGGGGACCCCCAGTGTTCATAGAGCGAGCGTTCAATGACATTGGAACCTGTCTAAACCGGACATCCTGGGGACCCTTAGTGTTCATAGAGCGAGCGTTCAATGACATTGGAACCTGTCTAAACCGGAAATCCTGGGGACCCCCAGTGTTCATAGAGCGAGCGTTCAATGACATTGGAACCGGTTTAGAGAAGTTCCACTGTATGCGGTTGTGAAATGGGGCTTATGGGTTTTTCCTCTAGTGTAGATCCAGATCATCCTGTGCATCCGTATGAAACATATTACATGCTGCAAACAAGCTATATACATGTAGCTAGTTATGAGGCTACAAGAGTGTGCTATATTATCAGGAGCTACAATGGTCACAAATCCCAACAATCCCAATTTCTCCAATCACAGCTACATATGAGTTCAATACTGCATACTCCTGATTAGTTGCAGCCTGTAACTCTGTGACACTCCCGTAGCGTATGTACCTGGTACGTACGGTACGGGAGGGTTACATAGTTACAGGCTGCAACTAGCTCCTGATTAGCTCTTGGTGTGGCAGTATTTTGTTTTAAATAACTTGTCTATACACAATACATCTGCAAGTCAGAAAAGATTTAGAATCGTATAGTAACTTATATTACTATCACTGGAAGTCAGAACTTATATTATTTCTCAACCTCTACGCAAATGGACAAGACTGTGATAGTGAAATGGGTTTAAAAGTACATGCCCACTCAGTAAGCACACACTGTACTTTATAACACACATCATCTGAGACATTTTCCGGCAAAATAAACATTCATTCACCATTACCCAACATTCTCTGATATCAGGGGCAATATTCGAGTTTCCTTTAACTGTTAACGGACATTACTATTTATTCTCTGTATTTATTTGTTGATGTGCAATAATCATACTTTATAATTAAAAATTATCATGCCTCATTTGCATATGAAAATAGCCTGATACCACCGCGCGTCACCATCAGTTAAACAAATATTACTAAATGATTATATCTGTATAGCGGGCACTCGCAATGTTTAGAACTGGTGGAATAGTGACACAAGTATACACTTATTTAATTACTATCAAGAACATTTCGTGCCTACTGCGTGGGCATGTACCTTTAACGTATCCACAACACCTATTGTCATATTGAGACGGGCGTACATATGAACATATCAGTTGGATAAAACACGTGCATCGTGTTATTGATACACCAACGCATGTCACATAGTGGCTAGAGGACAGAAAGTAAATATAGTCGGGTAAAATAGTCCCGGTGATTTGTGACTTTGGTATTTGTCACCAGTGTAGCTCCTGGTGAAACAGCACACTCATGTAGCCGGATAACGTTCTATATTACGTATTAAAAGGATGATTGGTGTTTCATTGATGGAATGGCGAACAGTGCAGATCCTGACCAGACTGTGCGGATGCACAGACTGATCTGGATCTACACTGATCGCTGAAACTATCGCAAAACCTATAAGCCCTATTTCTCCAGTCACAGCCACAATTTAGGCCATACATTTTCTCGTCTGCTGTTTGTGTTCTACTTTCAATTTTTATAATAAAAAAAATGGTTTGACAGCACTTCAGAATCATTTCCATAGGAAATGATTCTAAGGTGCTGTCAAACCATGTTTGTATTGAGAAAGAACATATAAAGCAACGGCAGACGACACTTTTTCGTGAGTTACATGATGAGAGTTAGCAGGACAGTACCTGGTCTATCTCCGGTGCCGTCCTATCTATCTTCGGTGCCGTCCTACAGATGGCTGGTACGTCAAACACGCTGGGGTCGGGAATAGATCTGGTGACGTTGGAAAACACTACCGACTCTAACAACAGATCTGGAAATATAAACGCAAAGACCCAAAATGGTCCACAATGGACGGAGTGGCACAAAGAAAACATACACGTGAACGCAGGCATTCGGCGTGTTAAAAGTACTCGGCGTGTTAAAGGTACATGCTCACTCAGCAGGCACACAATGTTCTTTATAGGAATTAACTACATTGTAAGTGTATACTTGTGTCAGTACATGTATTTCACCAGTTCTAAAAGTTACGAGTGCCCGTCATACAGATGTAATCATTTAGTAATATTTGTTTAACTGATGGTGACGCGCGGTGGTATCAGGCTATTTTCATATTTACATGTAAGTCGATGACATGCCATTTGTGGTGCGAGTGCGTCACACATATTCAGGTGAATGAACTGTCCAATTAAAGCAATCATTCAAGTAATACAAACTTTCGAATTTTCTACGTAAATGTACACGGACGGATGGACGTACGGATTGAAGTACGGAATCTCAAGAGCAACGCAATATGCCCTCCTGGCTATCGCATAGAGGACATAATAACGTCTTGGAGTTTGTAACCAGTCTAGCTCTTGATAACATAGCACACTCATGTAGCGTGCTACCGATCTATATCCTTTGTTAGAAGTATGATTGATGGAATGGCGAACACTGCAGATCCTGATCTGACTATGCGGATGCTTACCTGGATCTACACCGCCCGCAAATCACATAAGCTCGATTTCTCTAGTCACAATCATATACATGTACATGTACATACGTCATGTACGTGACTCTAAATAGCAGATAAATGTGCGAAAATTGCTTTACATGGGACGCTGACTTTCCGTACATTTCCCAAACCCGACTTCGTACCAACTTTACAAAGGACGCCGCTCTACCCATTCGGACTTTCCGCAAATATTCCCAACCCGACTTCGTACCCACTTTACAAGGGATGCCCCTCTACTCATTCGGACTTTCCGTAGATTTTAACAACCCAAATTCGTACCCACTTTACAAGGGACGCACCTCTACCCATTCGGACTTTCCGCAGATTTTCCCAACCCGACTTCGTACCTACCTTACAAGGGACGCCCCTCTACCCATTCGGACTTTCCGTAGATCTTCCAAACCCGACTTTGTACCCATTTTACAAGGGACGCCCCGCTACCCATTTGGACTTTCCGTAGATTTTCCCAACTCGACTTCGTACCCACTTTACAAGGGATGCCCATCTACCCATTCGAACTTTCCGTAGGTTTTCCCAACCCGCACCGGTTGTGTATTTACCTCCCCGGCTCTGATCAGAACGCGATGCACCAATCGGTACACACGACTTCTCCCTCGTGACCGTGCTGTAGACCGTGTTGGTAATAGCTACCAACTGATAGATGCTCGCGTCCAATGAGGCTGTGCTCGATCCAAAATACCGATTTGCCATGAAGGTATAATCTATAATATAGAAAAGTGTTGCAATACAAGAACAAACGTTGTGAGTGGGCGAGTCAGTCGGTAAATCCTGTCAGTCGGTCGGCCGCATGCACGTACAAAACGGCCCACCAGCCAGCGGTGATTTAGCTAGCCAATCGAATTTGCTAAATTATATAAATATATTACTACACGTGTGTCATATAAATTTTGTCATAATCCATTTATATTTGTGCAAACAATTGGCTGACAGGTAAGACGTTGAAATACATACCGGTAAAGCAGTGTGGCTTCCATTCATCTAGGGGTGAAATGGTACATTTGCCGTTCTTAATCAGGTACTTCGTTTTCTGAAAACGGAAAGGTATACGTAATATCAGGACCATGTACTACTTTCGTAGCAGTGTATGTAAAGGTATACGTAATATCAGGACCATGTACTACTTTCGTAGCACTGTATGTTGATGGTATGCCGACATGAAGTGTATGGTAGAATGTCAGAACATGTATGCTATTCTGACAGAACAGTTATAGTACCTCAGTAATACTATAACATGTACAGTGGAACCTCTCTAAACCGGACACCAAGAAAATACCTGTGATCTTATGTTTGATGAGTTTCTTGGTCATTTATCTCAGGTGAAAATGTATATTCGTGATCGCATAGCACACAGTATGGCACAGAATGATTAAATGCCTGATTTACAATGAAACATCTCTAAGCCGGACACCCTGGGACCTCCCACTGTACTGGGGACCTCCCAGGGTGTCCGGTTTAGAGAGGTTTCACTGTATACTTACAAATAATGTATGGTACACTGACAGAAAATGTGAAAGGAAAAGATGAACGGGTTTAACTTCCCAGCAACATATATGGTCATATACGAGACGGGACTTCGGTTTCAGGTCAACCGAAAGATCAATGCCAATAGTCTGAAAGTAATTTTGTTCCCAGTCTATGGCGGACGTTAGCAAATTTATTAGGTCACTCTCCACGAATTAGACAGTAAACAAAGGACACTTGAAACGCACATTTGGAAATACTACTCCGTCATAACGCTTATGTAATCCAATCCAATGTAATGTAATTAGAGTTCTCAGAATTGCAAGTCCAATGATCTACCAACTGGAATATCAAGCCATGTGCACAAATCATTTGTGGATGTGACTGGGGAAATGGCGCTTATCGGTTTTAGGGCCAGTATAGATCCAGATTAGCCTGAATTTCCGCACAGTATGATCAGGATATGCACTGTTCGCGATTCCATCACTGAAACACCCGCCTTGCTTCTAACAAGCAATATAAATCCAGGCTACATGAGCGTGCTATTTGTATTATACACAATTCATACATTCCATAAGCCATTTCATTGGTTGAGCCCGAGCTGTAGCACATCTCGTGCTCAGTCAATCAGACCTCTTGATTTCAAGTACAATTTTCAAGTATTTTGATATAAATTTGGCAAGTTTACTGACATTATTGTAGTCATCCAGCACCCTCAGTGTGATCTGTTTGGAGTCAACAATGTAACTCATCTGAAAATTGACCATCTGGATTGTGCCGTCCATGGACATGTCTATGCTCCCCTAAAAAATAAACATGCACTCATAGTTAGAATTATTGTTTGCCCTAGTATCTCGAGCAATGAAAGCACAGCATTTCGTTTCAATTAATTGCATATTGCGACGCTTTCGTCAATATCTATTAAATTAATCATTAAATGTTGCATTACTTGCAAAGGTATATTTAGACCAGAGCAACCGCCTTGTTGAAGTAATTTCCTGTCACACGCATCATGTCGACGCGTGTAAATTATCGGGATTTGCAAGAGTATAGGGGGCGGCGCTCCGTTCAAACGAAACATGAGCACGCGATGGGGCGTGGCAAACAATAAGTTAGTTATAGTTCACATATTCAATGTTGAACTACCGCTCGCTACGAAATTAATTTATTAAAAATTCAATTCAACTATAATTATCACATTTCCGGGTGTTGTTTCTGTATTAACACAGCTCGTGTACATGGTATGTGCATGAGGATGTGATAAATAAGTTAGATCACGTTTGTCCGCAAGGATGAGCGATAATCCGCTCGCTAAAGCTCGCGGATTATCTATTCGTACATGCGGACGAACCGTGATCTAACTGATACCTATTATGTATAGTTCACCCTACTTCCCAAGCCTACCACTGGCCAGTATCGAGCTCCACTTATTATAAAATTATTCCCAATAATTGACATATTACCGGATTTGTTATTTGTTATTGTTCACATATTTGATGTTTAAATAATTAAATGCGAGGGAGCGTTAGCGACAACCGCAGCATTAGTTCCTTTAAATCCGATATGTGAACAATAACATACTTATAATTCGCCAGATGTATAATGCAGTCTCCCATAGGAGTATGTATTGATGATCCATTTCCTGTCAAACAAGCAGTCATTAATTCTGGTCACATGTAACTTATTGGGGTTAAATATTGCAATACGTGCAATAAGTGGAGTGCAATACTGACCAGCGATTGGCATAGAAAGTAGGGCGAATTACCTATTAAGTATGGTTGCATTATTATGTAGAAGTATTTCGTTTACGTCATGTGACGTAGCTAGAACAATGACTTGTCAAAGAAACTAGTTTCAGATCCGCTGTGATCCGGCTATCCGTATCCAGTCAATGCATAGTACATGGTATGGTCTATTGTTTACATTGCACTAATGGCGGCGCCCATGATATTTCATGTAAATCTTATTGTTCATCAATACGACTGCGGTTTCCTCCTTTTAATGATGACCATGTTCCAGTCGTTAACACTCCGAGACCACAGACATTCGGCGTGTTTCATCGGTATAACTCTATATTTGAACAAGGCTTCTAACTTTGGTCGGACACGACCTCGTATCATAACAAAATAACATGTTTAAACTTGTAATTTTCTATGCATTATATGTATTTCTGCAGAATATCGATAATTCTCAAATGATCATATATGAACTTGCCACTACAATATTGACGCTAGCGGCTTAAACAGACTATTTCATTTGTTATGATACGAGATTGTGTACGACCTAGAAAAAGCTGCTGTAATTCGATATTATTTGCATAATTATGTTCTAACTATGCTATGCGATGTTAGCAAGATAACAATAATTATCGAATGAACATAATTATGCACTTTCTGCCAAAATATTCACATTAACGTTAATAAAATCGCGGAATTTGTTACCAGGCATGATATTTTTTAATTATTTATACTAATTAAATGCGTCACCTGAAAAAATAATATTTTCATCAGATTACAAAGTATGATCATTGCACATCAAAACATAAATACAGAGAATAAATAATAAAGTCCGCTAACATTTTAAGGAAACACGGTCATCGCCCCTTATATCAGTGTGGAAATTTACGTCTGGTATAAAATGTATAATAATGCCAATCGGTACGTGCAAATTATACACTTATTTAATTCTTAAAGAACATGTTGAGCCCACTGAGTGGGCATGCACATTTAAGGACCCATGGGGCCCCTGAGCATCAAATGATTCATGCATAACTGCTTCGTAAATGTGATGGGATATATGCATAAGATACATGTGAACATTTTCTTCTTACTATATCCCACACAGTGCATGGAGTTGCCATGTCGGCCATAGTGTGCACAAGCCATCGGTCAGTTTCACCTCTTATTGCGTTTGACACATACCACTAATAATATGACAAACACATGAATCACATTTGGTGTAACATGCTGGGGATACTTCAGACTACAGCGTGCTATGCCTTGTTTTCATCAAATCTATATACAAAGTCTGATATCTGAAGGGTTTATTGACCCGTTCTTGAGAGAATTCAGTGAAGACTGTGTAACAGTAAGGACAATACACAGTGATGTATATACATGTATATACCTGTATTACCATACATACTGCATCGACTCCAGTGACTTGTAAGCAGTTATCTGAGTGTATAGTCACTACCGTCTACTTGCCTGCTATGTGAGTAAATACGGCTTTTACCTGTATCAGATGTACTTCTAATAATAGACAGTGCACCAGTTTGACATTTTACACATTGAATAACTGTCCATTACATATTGTGTGAGTGATGGTAGAAATCTCAGATATCTAGCGTTTTGTGTAGTCCGCTGAAATAATATTTATAGGACGTTGTCGTCCTATATATCTGAGACGTATTGCACCAAATTGTATTAGATTTGCTGCCATAGTATTGGCTACACGTGTCAAACGCTCCAAGTGGTGAAACTGTCCGATAGCATGTACAAACTAAAATGGCGGAGTTGGCAAATTAATATTAATGCTCTGTATAATATACTCTAAGAAGAACAGGGTCAGACATACTTTATATATATATTCAGTCACATGTATGATTCTACTGCATTTGAAACAAAATGTCATATTCTATATAGTCAGTCCTTAGTGTGCATATTCTCATATGCGGCTTTACAACTACCTGCCATAGACCTGGTCAAGCGGCAGGTTTTGATCATGTGTGAAAACAGACAATTCATTAAAATGAGGAGAATTGTATGTTTTAGGCACTATCACGTCGTAGCCCCATATGCAAGTTCACTAGGCTTATTCCGTACAGTTACAGATACTTGGTGTCTCAATTATGTATAGAATATATATAGCAATTTACGGAATGAGTTGAATTAATTCCCCTGAATATTGCTATATGGGGTTACGACGTGATTTTGCCATTTTGATATGTTATCTCTCTTGGAGATAGCATATTATGTCACGCAAATTTCTATGGGGGCACCGCAGCCATTGTCGTGCTGCGCCTGAACGGCGAGTACGATCAAGAAGATAGTGCCCTGTGCCAACTTATCATATGGCGTTTTGGTCGGTCTTGCTTTGTATCTAAAACTCTACATATACTATTCTCTATAGTTTTCACAGTTTTGGGCTCAGTTTATCAGTTAAATTTTGGAAAATACGAATCAAGACATTTCGTGCGTATGAATACAGCAGCTATTATCTTTAGTTCTCACGGGACAGTACGTACGGAGCTAGCTATTATTATCAATTCTCCTCCGATATGTTATCTACGGCTACAATTTGACCCATTCAAGAATGTCAAAATTAGGTAACTGTATATTTTATACCTTTAAACAAATAATCTTTGATGCAGAACTAGTAAATTGCCAAATATAATAGAACAGGGAAAGCATTTTCCCGTGGAATCCATCTTTTCTCTAGTTGTTGTTCAACATTCAACATAACGAAATGAAGCTTTCAAATTCACAAGATATATGTAAATGTCAGATACACCTTGAGACGGTAAAATAACAAATTTCTGCATGTGTATGTTCATTATTAATAATTTATTGATACAGCGTTGACAGTTTTATATCGCTAACATATCAAACATGCCGGATAACCGATTGGAAAAATCACTATTCCATGCGTTACATTACAGAGCTGGAGTTAAATTGCTACGCTCGCGAGAGGTATGGAGCGAGGTAGCAATTTTGTTTCTAGTACGGAGGTAGCAGTAACAAGGGGGGCATATTGATTGACTGAGCATGAGCTGTGCTACAGCTCAGGCAATCAAATTGCTTGATTGACAGTTGGCAGTGCCAATATATGTTCAGAAGCAAGTTTAACGCAGACGGTTGTGTAGAGCACTCACCATTATGATCCTTGGCTTTCCGTCGACAACTTCCGCAAACATAATCGCCTCATTTGCCGTGAATTTTTCAGGTAGACAGCATCTTTGATCCCCCTGACACATAGCCACTGCCAGCAGGCTCGATAATATTACAAACAGCGAATTCATGTTTTTGTCCTTGAGCAGTAATACGCACTGATAACACGACCTGTACGCCGCTATTTATATAGCACCAAATAGTTTTACTATATAATTTAACCGAATGCCCATCCAATAAGGCCAGTCTCTCCTACTTTCACTATTCGTATGGATGCTGTGGGACCCACTTGTACATGACCTGCAGCCAGTCTGTACTGGTTATGCATGAAGTAAACAATAGGTTCACTTACACCTAAGAAAGAAAAATCCAACCTTGTCATATCCCCCAAAATTGTTTACATTTTTTGGCCACGGAAACTCTGTTTACATCACGTCACCAACAGGTTCAGTGTTTTCTTTTAAATGCTACAAATATGCTGAAAACTGGTGTTAAAAGCACCCCAAAATGTTCCTCCAGTGAAACTGGGTAGTAATGGAACAAGATTTGCAAGTAAACGGTTTCTGTGACCTCAAAACACCCGCACTATTTTTTTTATACCGGACTTTTTTTGCATACACCCTGGGCGATTTCGCACCATTTGGTATCCTCTAACCATGAGGGAGTGTAGGACAAAATCCCCCCGGACATAATGCCCCCCCATGATTTTTGACACTGGAGGACAAAATCCCCCCGTCTAAAATCACAGGTAGGACATAATCCCCCCCCCCCCCTATCAAAATTCAAGGTAGGACAAAATCCCCCCGTCCAGAATCAAGGTAAATCATATTCAGTACTTTTATTTGCACAATAAACATCAAACATCAAGCACATTTAATGAACTATTTTCAGTTGCACAATCAAACAAGCACATCTAATGAAGTATTTTCTGTTGCACAATAAACGTTTTTTAATTTTGATGGGGGGGGAATATGTCCTACCTGTGATTTTGGACAGGGCGGGGGGATTTTGTCCTACATGCATTTTAGACGGGGGGGGGGGGGGGGGGATTTTGTCCTCCTGTGTCAAAATTCATGGGGGGGGGGGGGGGGTGATTATGTCCGGGGGGGGGGATTTTATTTTTGTCCGTATCCCGCATGAGGATGTGATAAATAAGTTAGATCACAAGTTAGATCACGTTTGTCCGCATGTACGAGCGGAATTATTATACTGAATTTATTGCATTATCACAGCCAAAATGGCTGTGATAATGTAATCAATTCAGTATAATAAAAATTAATAAATTTATCATAAAATTGAAAATTTTATTTATATTTTGTATATTTTTTCAAGCGCATATAAATGGCGAAATAAGATTCAAGATTCAAGATTTTTATTTTTCGTAACGTGAACATGACATGTTCCTAGTTACATACAAAAGTTATATCACAAATATCAAGCAAGTGCAGATAAATAAGTTAGATCACGTTTGACCGCATGTACGAGCGATAATCCGCTGTTAAAGCTCACGGATTATCTCCTGGTACATGCAGTCGAACCGTGATCTAACTTATACATAAGCAATATGTATCGTTATCTGGGCCCGGTTGTTCAAAACACCAGTTAGCTTAACGGACTGTTAAATCCTTAACTGAACAGAGATTTTAACCATTCAGTACAGTCCGTTAAGCTAACGGATGTTTTGAACAACCGGGCCCTGGAGCTAAACTGCTGTCTGTTCCACGTTTTGTTGCCGACGAACGTTTGGCTGTTAAAGACATTAAATCTCAGAAATATATAAAGGTAAGTACATTTATTTGTTCATCAATAATAAAAAGTCACCCTCCCCAAAAATATTTATTTGACGAAATTCCATTAAATATTGATTTTATTGCGAAACAACGATTTTCCTATGGGAATTTAACAATGGGGCTCAAATAGTTTTTAAAATATTTTTTTAATCGTTGACCGATTTTCAAAATCTAACTTGTTTTCTTAGTTACATCATTTCCAAACTATCCAGCCAGGTTTCTGACTTCCAAACTATCTAGCCAGGTTTCTGACTCAATTTCAATTTTATTTTTCGTTTTTCGACCCTCCTCGTCTCTCTGTTGCACTATATAGTGGCAATCAATGATGGAATGGAACCTGTCAAGTAGAGACTAAATATATAGGTTAGACACCACCAAATAGTTTTACTATATAATTTAACCGAATGCCATCCAATAAGGCCAGTCTCTGCTACTTTCACTATTCGTATGGATGCTGTGGGACCCACTTGTACATGACCTGCAGCCAGTCTGTACTGGTTCTGAATGAACTAAACAATAGGTTCACTTACTCCTAAGAAGAAAGATCCAACCTTGTCATATCCTCCAATATTGTTTACATTTTTTGGCCACGGAAACTCTGTTTACATCACGTGACCAACAGGTTCAGTGTTTTCTTTTAAATGCTACAAATATGCTGAAAACTGTTGTTAAAAGCACCCCAAAATGTTCCTCCAGTGAAACTGGGTAGTAATGGATCAAGATTTGCAAGCAAAGGGTGTCTGTGAACTTAAAACACCCACACTATTGTTTTATACCGGACTTTTTTTGCATATACCCTGGGCGATTTCGCACCATTTGGTATCCTCTAACCTATAACAAGAATCTGCCACGGAAGCGGTGTCCCGCCTGTAAATGCCTTGTCGGTACAAAATAATGTTGTAGTAGGATTTTTCATGATATTTCCGCAGGTTTTGAACTATTTATAGCCCACAAGTTTCCCAGCATGCAAAGAGTTAAATATTGAAATATAAGTATGAACACTTTGTGACAGTGGAAGATGATGTCTGCTCTGGTCTAACGGTCACAATGCCTTTGTTGTTGTTGTTATTGGTAGGTGGGTCATTTGTGGATCATGTATTGAGCAATCGACTGTGTTATCACAGGTAACCTTATATGATTACTATATACCGTCATAACATCACCGATATCTGGAAAAAGAAACCGTATTGCTTTGTTGTCGTCATTTAGTTATGTACAGTTATGTACAGTTAGTTATGTACAGTTAGTTATGTACAGTTAGTTATGTACAGTTAGTTATGTACATTTAGTTATGTACAGTTAGTTATGTACAGTTAGTTATGTACAGTTAGTTATGTACAGTTAGTTATGTACAGTCTATGTACAGTTAGTTATGTACAGTCTATGTACAGTTAGTTATGTACAGTCTATGTACAGTTAGTTATGTACAGTCTATGTACAGTTAGTTATGTACAGTTAGTTATGTACAGTCTATGTACAGTTAGTTATGTACAGTCTATGTACAGTTAGTTATGTACAGTCTATGTACAGTTAGTTATGTACAGTCTATGTACAGTTAGTTATGTACAGTCTATGTACAGTTAGTTATGTACAGTCTATGTACAGTTAGTTATGTACAGTCTATGTACAGTTAGTTATGTACAGTTAGTTATGTACAGTTAGTTATGTACAGTTAGTTATGTACAGTTAGTTATGTACAGTTAGTTATGTACAGTTAGTTATGTACAGTCTATGTACAGTCTATGTACAGTCTATGTACAGTCTATGTACAGTCTTAGCAGGACCTGCACTGTTCCCTATGTTTTGTTCACTGATCCAGCATTTGGGGAACTGGGGGGGGGGGTGTCCTATTTTCGAGCTCCACGGATATAACTTTGTCCTGGGGGGCATGCCCCCGTACCCAGAATGTCCAGAAATGCACTTTCCTGTGTTTTATGGCATTTAAATTCAACTGGTGGTAAACTGTGATCTATGTAAACTCCGTGACTGACCGGGGGGGGGGGGGGTTGTTGCAACCCCCGGAATCCCCTCCAGATCCGCCCCTGTGAGGGTATCACAACAAATGTGACTGGCGAATTCGCACAGTCTGATCAGGATCTGCACTAATCGCCATTCCATCAACGAAACACCACAGGGGCGGATCCATCATTTGGGGAACAGGGATGGGGGGTGTCTAGTTGCGAAGGTAACTCTTGCAATCTACTCCCGTACCGTCCGTAGCTAGTAATTGCAAGAGTTACCGTTCGCAACTAGGGGGTTGTCCTATTGTCGAGCTCTTCGAAATGCACTTTCCTGTGATTTACGGCATACTCCAACTGTGATCTATGTAAACTCCGTGGCTGAACGGGGGGGGGGGGAAGGGGGTTGCAACCACGCAACCCCCCTCCTGATCCGCCCCTGTCAGGATCTACACTAATAGCCATTCCATCAACGGAACACCCATCATGCTTCTAATAAGTAATGTCTATATAAATCGCTATCAGACTACACGAGTGTGCTATTTGATCAGGAGCTACACTGGCAGGGGCGGATCTGGAGGGGGAGGGGGTTACGGGGTTGCACCCCCCCCCGTTCAGCCACGGAGTTTACATAGATCACAGGCTGCCAACAGTTGGAGTCTGAATTTAAGTGCCGTAAACCACAGGAAAGTGCATTTCGAAGAGCTTGAAAATAGGACAACCCCCTAGTTGCGAACGGTAACTTGCAATTACTCCCGTACCGTCCGTCCGTTGCTAGCTAGACACCCCCCCCCGTTCCCCAAATGCTGGATCCGCCCGTGACTGGTCACAAATCCTATAAGGACCACATCGCCAGTCACAGTAATTCATTGTGGATGTTTCGCGTTAGCGCATGAAGGGGAGATAACACTGTAATGCCTTGATCGCTGGATTGCAGCAGTTCTCTCCCCTATATAATTATCTTTCTGTTATCAGCATTTTCACAACCCTGGAACATTAATGTTATCGAGTTGTCGCTTACCCAAAACTGGATCAAATCAGTATTGATTATGACGAGGCAACGAGTTTAAAGGTACATGCCCACTCAATAAGCACATAATGTTCTTTATATCAGAGACATCATCTGGGACATTTTCTGGCAAAATAAACATTCATTCACCATTACCCCACGTATTGATTGGTATTAGTATACATTTTATATCAGATATAAATTTCCACACGGATATCAGGGGCGATAACCATGTTTCCTTAAAATGTTAACGGACATTACTATTTATTCTCTGTATTTATTGTTTGATGTGCAATGATCATACTTTATAATCTGTCGATGATATTATTTTTGCAGGTGACGCATTTAATTAGTATAAATGATTAAAAAAGATCATGCCTCATTTGCATATGAAAATAGCCTGATAACACCGCGCGTCACTATCAGTAAAATAAATATTACTAAATTATTATATCTGTATAGCGGGCACTCGTAATTTTTAGACCTGGTGGAATAGTGACACAATTGTTCACTTATTTAATTCCTGTAAAAGAACATTGTGTGCCTACTGAGTGGGCATGTACCTTTAATAAATATCAAATTAAATCAACATCAATGTTATATTTTATTTATTGCATAAGCACATCGTCAAACATTGAAATTGTTATGATCACCTAATGTGTTTTCTGTAGCGATCTCAATTACACATTTGTTACTCTAGTGTATTATGACTTTCACGTTAGTATGAGCTTCTACAGCCTGAGTCAAGGTGCATGATCACGTGGTTACAACAACAACAACGTCGCCCACTCCAAAGTAAGAATTATTTGATATTTTCCTTAATATGCAACGGATTTTGATGACATATGGCGCAGCAAACGCGTCTTCATGAGCTGCATTTGGTCGTCCATTGAGTTCCGCACATACTTATGTCGTTTTTGTGAAGAATCGATTTCCGTGTCGGTAGACACGGAAATCGATTCTTCGCAAAAACGACAAAAGTTTGGGCGAAAATACAAAGACCACCAAAAGCGTGATGTAGCGATATTGCCTATCAAAGTAAAACAAACGCTCCAAACGCAAATTTGGGAATACTACTTAGCCATAACGCTTATGTAATTTAATGTAATTATGTAATCACAACTACATGGTCCCATGCTTGTGCCAAAGAAACGTTTTTGTCTTATAACTCGGTTCGGCTTTGATATTACATCCCTTATCTTATTGCCGTATTTCGCCGATATTTATTTCGAAAATTATCAATAAGTTCCGCAAATGACGTAGAAAGTTGACCTAAATTTCAGAGCTCATGCGGAATTGAATTCCGCATGAGCTCTGAAATTTAAGACAACTTTCGACGTCATTTACGGAATATATTTCATTTTTTCGAAATCAATATCGGCGAAAATTGCAAAGCGATTAGGTTGGTAATACCAGAGCATGGACCATGTAATAGCCAGGGAAAGAACGTGGTCAGAATCGAAATTTGGCACAGAGAAACATAATTGGGTCAATTTGTAACAAAACTGGACGTGCATCCTTGGAAACCTACGTAGACCCATACCAGACTGCGCAAGCTTTTCAATGATCCTCTGTCCCAATCCGCCAGCACATCCGTAAGTTATCTCTCAAAGAATACAATGGATAATTTGATATTTATCAGGAAGGATAGTCAAACAATCTGATCAGGATCTACGCTGGTCGGGAAATAGTAGGAGCCCTGTTTTGTTAGGATATTGTGTCAATTCTATTCCGTCTAGACTTCGGTTATAAAAGTCAAAGCCGGATCGGACAACAAAACAATCGCCTTTCGAAGATAAGTTCTGGAATTGTGTTTGATGGATAATTGATCAATGTACGTTATATAACCCCGCGGATGTTTGCAACATCATGATGTAATTTGGTAAGTGCATGTACTTGAATATATTTTATTAGTACAAGGTGGCCAAGGGTTCCTTAGAAATTAACTGGAACTTATTTTACAGCGTGCTCAGAATTTTAGTTCAAATTGTGAGCGGATACTCCAAAGTTTCCAATTACTGTCTGTTTCACGAAACCTGCCTTCACTAAACCTGCCCAAATTGTACGGATATACAAACAATGCAAAAAAAATAAAATTTGTTTTTGGATAATATAAAATGTTATCAAAATTTAAGAATGAGCCTTGTATAGCCGACTATTGTTCATCGACGACTATCGTTCACGTGTATAATTAAGCCGGGGAAAATAACTTAGCCATTTCTGAAGCATACACGTGAACAATAGTCGTCGATGAACAATAGTCGGCTCTAACATCAACGACTATTGTCGACGACTAATGTTCACCGGTAGTGAAGTTTCTTAAATATTGTTTAAGTTGTTCAACGACGCACAGTAAAGGTGAAATGGCTTCAGAAATGGCTAAGTTATTTTCCCCGGCTTAATTATACACGTGAACGGTAATCGTCGATGAACAATAGTCGGCTCTATAGAGCCTTCTTTTTATTTCGTGAAATTATTTAAATGACACGTTCGGTACTTCATGTATTTGATACAGTGGGACCTCTATAAACCGAACACATAATAAACACCTGAAACCTTATTTTGATGGGTTTCTTGGCCATTTAGCTCAGATGAGAACGTACAGTGGGGTCAGCGTGTATGTGCACACACAAACGAAGACGACAGGTTGTTTCCAACCTGTCGTGTTCGTTCGTGTGTGCACTTACACGCTGACCCCACTGTATATTCCTGTTTTCAAAGCACACAAATATGCTTCAGAATGATCAAATGTCTAATTTACAGCGGAAAATCTCTAAACCTGACACCCTGGGACCTCCCAGGGTGTTCGGTTTAACGATGTTGCACTGTATATACATTTGCGGTCCATACAACGACAAAATACATATTGAATATCGTGGGTGGTTGGTAAATTAACGGTAAGGGTTCCTCCTTATAGAAATCACGATTTGCCTGGTTTGGCCCTCATGTACGTTTTTATCTTTGGCTCTTTTGTTACCTGGGAGTTGAATTGGGTTATTGCCCATTACAATAGTAGTAAGATTATTACTGATCCTACTGCTTTTGGGAGGGGCCAAATGATTCTGGTGTGGCGAGGACCTTTCATCAGCTCAGGATTATTCTGATTTCAGGGCGGAATATATACTTTTTTTATTGTAATATTCAGCTCTGATTTTGGGATGTTCCCCCATGTGTACATGTACTTGAACATGTATATGTACTTGTACACTCAGGTAATATATGGGATTTAGTACTAAACCCATTGACCCGGCCTTAAATGACCTTAGCTGTTAATAGGCCGCTAAACCCCAACAAACAAACAAACAAACAAACAAACAAACAAAACAAGCAAAGAAACATGTTGAATATCTGAGACAGGATCTGAGACACAATCGTACATTGAGGCGGTATAAATATAAATGGTACATACACTACTGCCTACTCTAATCAGGGCCCGGTTGCTAAAAGCTTCTGTTAGCTTAACAGACTGTTAAATCCTTAGCATTGCTAAGGATTTAACAGTCTGTTAAGCTAACAGAAGCTTTGAGCAACCGGGCCCAGGCTAATAGTTGTCAAGTTGTCAAGAGACGAATTCATATAAGCTTCACGCTTGTTTTCATATCCCTGTCATTGTATACCTTGTATTGTACCATATACTGTCGAATAAATATTGTTTCAACTAAGTTCTTTAAGCATCACGTGACGGTTGAAAATAGACAAAATTTACAGAAATACACAGAAACCCCCCCCCCCTTTTATCACTAGCTCCGCACTGTTACGCGATACCTTTTTACAAATACTTGAAATCAAGCTCAGTGCCCAGACAATCATATTATTTGTTTGCGAGCTGACATTTCCAATTTAAATGTTCAGAAGCGTTGATAATATGGGCAAGATTAACGCAGACGGTTGTGTATGTCATTCAGAGTCGATTAACGAGCACTTTTAAAATCAATTCACATGAACGGTGCACGTGTACTGTGATGGTTATTTCCAAGTAGAGCATTGAAACTCTATTTTGATTTCATTCCCGGCAGGAATTTCTCCGGTATCCGACGGAGACTATCAATCCGAATCGTTTTAACCGTGGTGTTTTTTCCAGGCACGTCACCAGGCGGGGGCCTGAAAGCACGGGCTTCAAAATAGTTTCCAGGCATACCATTATCTTTTACTGTTATACAACTGCACAAGAGATTTAATAAATGTTTGCCTAAAAAATAATGCATGATAGTGCACCATAGTTAAACAAAAATCAGGGGAGGTGGGGGGGGCATGCCCCCAGACTCCAGACCCCACCCGTCCCCTTTCGTTAGCAAAATCCATTGTAGTTGCGAACAGTAACTCTTGTATTCTACTCCCGTACCATCTGTAGCTGGCTACGGACGGTACGGGAGTAGACTGCAATAGTTACTGTTCGCAACTAGGTATATTGGATCACCCTCCTGGGCTTCATGTTTATACAGGGTTTGGCGACGGCCCTGTTTTCGTTGTAGCTCCTGATATAAACTCGAGGAGTAACCCAGCATCACTGGAGCAAGCACTCGATTAAGTAAGTTGACATTTGAACAATCAGATTTAACTCTCACATGCTAAAAATCCAAAGACGTACGGTTACTCGAATTAATCCCGGGAGTTACAACGAAAAACGCCATTCGTGAACCTGAGTGTATCCCGTCAACACAGTGCGTATGTGCCGTGAAACACGGTGCCGTGAAACATTTTTGATACCCAGTCAATACTATTTTTGCATTTTACAGCCATTTGTAGGTGTTGACGGGATAAATAGAATAGTAGGTTAGTGCCGTGAATGGGAAAAAATATCTGGCGCGGCACGGAAACGGGATGTGCTCGGCAGAGCCTCGCCCATCCCGTTTCCTGAGCCTTGCCAGATATTTTTTCCCATTCACGGCACAAACCTACTATTCTCTATCTATTTTCATTATTTCTGAACCAACGTATATGTTGTGACCACTCATTTGAACCGTCTCAGAGTGGTCACAACATATACTTCTGATGAGAAATAAAGAAATTCGTGAGCCTTGCCGGATATTTTTTCCCATTCACTATTCTCTATTTTCTGGATGTCACTGTTGCTGGGTGTACTGGTTATGAGTCGATTCCATGGATGCATGTTCCTCGTATGCGTCCAATGGCTGGGCAGCATGCATGCTAGCGACTATCTCTCTGTAGTATATGTGTTGGCTAATCATCATAGTTAAGGCAACATTTGATTTGGTGTTACCTCCCTTTTAAATTGTGTAGAAAATAATAGACACTGAAAATAACTGATACAGGTTATCTACAATTTGATAACGGAAGGGAGACAAATCTCACACAACTAGAAGAAATAACTGTATCGGGTTATTTCGAACTTAACTTAAATCAGTTACACCCCTGACTGACCATATAAATATAACACATGATGTAATAAATTGAGAATCTTACCAAAGAGTGATAAGTTACTATTCTATTTATTAACAGAGTTTGCCGAGTTCATAAGAAAGGAATATAACATTTATGTTAACTTAATATGTAATAAATGTCATATTAAATACTCACTGATGAATATCCTCTACATATTGTGTTCCAATCTGGACGCCCACAGTTGAAGAGCTTAGGGGAAGAAGGGGACTATAGTCTGTTTCACGAAAGCTGCCCAAATTTTACGGCTATATAAACAATGCAAAAACAATATTTTTTTCGATAGTATTAAATTAAAGCAAAATTTAAGAATGAGCCTTCTTTTTATTTCGTGAAATTTGATCAAATATTGGTTTTATTACGAAAAATTGATTTCTCTATGGGAATTTAACATGGGGGGAAAAGAGGTAGAGGACTTGTGGGAGGAGTCAAAAAACTAATTTTTTTTGGAAATTGACTCCAAAACTTAGCTAGATAGCTTGGAAATGATCTAACTACTAAACAAAAAAAGGTAAATTTTAAAAATCGGTCCAGTATTTCAGAAATTCTAAAAAAAAAGTTTCCCCATGTTAAATCCCCATAGACATCTTCACTCCGTGAAGATGTCTATGGGGATTTAACATGGGGAAATTTTGTTTTCGCAATAAAATCAATATTTGACAAAATTTCACGAAATAAAAAGAAGGCTCATTCTTAAATTTTCCTTTAATTTAATATTATCAAAAGAAATCTTGTTTTTGAATTGTTTATATAGCCGTAAAATTTGGGCAGCTTTCGTGAAACAGACAGTAAATCCATAGGGAGTTATGTCACTAACCCCTTCAATTGTCCGTGCCAATTTCTATCCATATAGAGTTACCACAACAACTAACAGAAAAAGCAACTACTGTCTGTTCCACGTTTTTCTGCCGACGAACTTTTGGCTTTTTTTTTTTGGAAGGAATTTCTTCAAATAATTGTTTTGGTGTACAGTGACTTTTTTGTTATTGACGAAAAAGTACTTAATGGCCAAATGTTCGTCGGCAGCAACATGTGGAACAGACAGTAGATACATGTCCGCCAAATGTAATACATTTGATATTCGCAACGGTTACCACAACGTTCTTTGAACTTCCAAACAACGGTGTGTGTGTTTTCTCGTATCCATATGCATTTATTGGTATTAGACAAGACAAGAGCTTTCATATTAGACACTGTCTGTTTCCTAAACGGTGTAATGAATGATAGCCTCAATACGTTATTAAATGTGGCTGTGACTGGAGAAATGGGGCTTATTGGTTTTGCGACCAGTGTAGATCCAGATCAGACTGTGCGGAAGATCAGACTGTGCATCCGCACAGTCTGATCAGGATCTGCACTGTTAGCCATTCCATCAATGAAACACAGTTATGCTTGTAACGAGCAATATTGTTTGATCAGGAGCTACACTGGTCACAAATCACTTAAGCCCCAATTCTACAGTCACAGCCACATATTAAGGCAACACACGACAGCATGCGCCTTTTAGAAACAAAGAAGTGGCATACGGTAGTATAGAACTATTTTTAAAAGATTTATATGTCAGACGGTGTCTCATATATTCCATGTCTGATGGTTTGCTATTTGTTTGCTTAACAAAACCTATATGTAGTGTAGAGGAAGCAAACATACCATACATGTAATCAAATTTCAAGGGATTTCTTTATACTCTATACTATACCATAGACGATGATAAACGTGGGATAAAATTTGATACTTTATTTCCCATATTGCTGTACTGGGAAGCGCAATTTGTGAAGACTAAAACAGTTTGCATTTTGTTCCTTAAAGGTACATGCCCACTCAGTAGGCATAAAGTGTTCTTTATATATCAGAGACATCATCTGAGACATTTTCTGGTAAAATAAACATTACCCAACGTATTGATTGGCATTATTATATATTTTATATCGGACGTAAATGTCCACACTGATATCAGGGGAGATAACCGTGTTTCTTTAAAATGTTAACAGACAATATAATCTATTGTCTGTATTTATGTTTTGATGTGCAACGATCATACTTTAAAATCTGTCGAAAATAATATATTTTCAGGTGACACATTTAATCAGTATAAATAATTACAACGCATGATGATGTTTCATTTGCATATGAAAATAGCCGGATACTACCGCACGTCACTATCAGTAAGATAAATATTACTGACTGATTATATCTGTATAGCACGCACTCGTACATTTTTTAGAACTGGTGGAATAGTGACACAATTATACATATATTTAATTCCTATAAAGAACATGTTGTGCCTACTGAGTGGGCATGTACCTTTAATGTACAGTGTAGCCCATTCTATTGTACAATGAACATAATTACTGTCTGTTTCACGAAAGCTGCCAACATTTTACGGCTATACACACAATTCAAAAACAATATTATTTTCGATAATATTAAATTAAAGGAAAATTTAAGAATGAGTCTTCTTTTTATTTCGTGAAATTTGGTCAAATATTGATTTTATTGCGAAAACAAAATTTCCACATGTTAAATCCCCATAGACATCTACACGGAACATGGGGAAAATTTTTAGAATTTCAGAAATACTGGACCGATTTTTAAAATTTAACTTTTGTTTTCTTAGTTAGATCATTTCCAAGCTATCTAGCCAGGTTTCGCAGTCAATTTCCAAAAAAATTTTTTGACTCCTCCCACAAGTCCTCTACCTCTTTTTCCCCCATGTTAAATTCCCATAGGGAAATCAATTTTTCGTAATAAAATCAATATTTGACCGAATTTCACGAAATAAAAAGAAGGCTCATTCTTAAATTTTGCTTTAATTTAATATTATCGAAAATAATATTGTTTTTGAATTGTCTATATAGCCGTAAAACATGTTTACAACTAAACTCGAAGAATATGCCACCAGCATGGAAACTGTTTATGTACCACCGCACCGCATACTTTTCTTTGACAATTCCGGCGATTACATATCGTGACAATTTGTTACAATACAATACAATACATTTTATTCACTCTAAGCCACATACGTGACACACGAGGTATACAATAGATTACATAATACAACGATGGGTAAAAATACAAAATGCATATGTATAAGCTCACTAGTCATTATAACCATAAAGCATTTCTTATAAAAATAGCTAAATTTCTTAATTGCTTTCCAGATTTTTTCTCAAATAGCTGTGCGAATTTTAAAATATTTGGTCTTCTAAAATAAAATGGCTTGATATACCGTTTTCGAACTTCATCATAGAAGCGGCACTCGAAAAGGAAATGAAACTCGTCACCGAGAGCACCAGCGCCACATTTGTTGCAGACCCTGCTTGCTCTCGGCACACCTGTCCATCTACCAGTTTCGACCGCCAGTCTATGATTACAAGTTCGAAATCTGGTCAATGTTTTTCTTAACCTTTCCGTGAGATTAATTAAATATGTTTCTAATCCAAACTCTGTTTTAAAGATTCTATACGTAATTCCACGTGAAGATGAATCGATGCTGGTGAGCCATGACTGAATAAACTGGTTCTGAAGCTGAGTCCTGGCGTAGTGGCCCAGCCAGATAGCATTAACATCGTTCTGGCTAAGCCATACGCCAGGAACTCCAATTTCAGTTAAAATAGATTTAACATTCTGAATCCATCGGAAATGAGTCACATTTGCTTCATGTTGTGTATATAATAACTTGTACATAAGAAACAATAATTTACTCTGCTTCCTTGAAACTAATTTTGCCCAAAACGAAATAATTCTACATTTAATGTCAACTAGAAAAAGTCGATGGCGCGCCATCGCAATATACCCACTTTCCCCAAATGCTAAGTCCGAAAGGGGGAAGTAATCCATGATGGAGGGTCGGATAAAAAATCCGAATTCACTTTGCGCATGTGCACATGATAACGAAGCTACATAGCAAATATGAGGCGCGTAGGTATGAAGGTGAAAAAGTTTTTCGAGTTACAAGGAAAAAATGGGAAATTCTGAGTCGGAAAGGGGTTTGGTAATCGATGATGGAGGGTCGGATCAAAAATGGGAATTCACTTTGCGCATCTGCACATGAACGAAGGTACATACTAAATATCAGGCGCATAGGTATGAAGGTGAAAAAGTTTTTCGAGTTACAAGGAAAAAATGGGAAATTCTGAGTCCGAAAGGGGGAGATAATCCATGATGGAGGGTCGGATGAAAAATCCGAATTCACTTTGCGCATCTGCACAATGTAACGAAGCTACATAGCAAATATGAGGCGCGTAGTTATGAAGGTGAAAAAGTTTTTCGAGTTACAAGGAAAAAATGGGAAATTCTGAGTCCGAAAGGGGGAGATAATCCATGATGGAGGGTCGGATCAAAAATCGAATTCACTTTGCGCATCTGCACATGATAACGAAGCTACATAGCAAATATGAGGCGCTAGGTATGAAGGTGAAAAAGTTTTTCGAGTTACAAGGAAAAAATGGGAAATTCTGAGTCCGAAAGGGGGGAGATAATCCATGATGGAGGGTCGGATCAAAAATCCGAATTCACTTTGCGCATCTGCACATGATAACGAAGCTACATAGCAAATATGAGGCGCTAGGTATGAAGGTGAAAAAGTTTTTCGAGTTACGAGGAAAAAATGGGAAATTCTGAGTCCGAAAGGGGGAGATAATCCATGATAGAGGGTCGGATCAAAAATCCAAATTCACTTTGCGCATCTGCATGATAACGAAGCTACATAGCAAATATGAGGCGCGTAGGTATGAAGGTGAAAAAGTTTTCGAGTTACGAGGAAAAAATGGGAAATTCTGAGTCCGAAAGGGGAGATAATCCATGATGGAGGGTCGGATCAAAAATCCAAATTCACTTTGCGCATCTGCACATGATAACGAAGCTACATACCAAATATCAGGCGCGTAGGTATGAAGGTGAAAAAGTTTTTCGAGTTACAAGAAACGTGACGGACGTACGGACGGACGTACGGACGTACGGACGGACGGACACCCGTGACGAAAACAATATACCCGTTTTTTTTTACAAAAAAAGTGGGTATAATAATAAGCGGAAATTTGCCGAGTTCTCCATAAACCATGACATTTGGTGTGGATTTCTTTACCCCCAAAACAGTTTTACAAAATTTCAAATGAATTGTTTCTATAGCCGAAATGTTTTCAAATCCCCAGATTTCACAGGCATAGCAGAGAATTGGAGTGATACATTGATCAAATAACTTAAGCTGACAGTCTACTGGAGTTGACAAGTTGTGAAACGGTGCGGTTATCGAACACTCCATTAGCGTGATTAATCAGGGGGGATTTGACGTAAAGCGGCGTCTTAGAACATCTGTCACGACCCACACCACGAGGACTGGGTTAGTTATTTAGCTTATGTGTAAGGTTGAAATTTATTATTCACCAGGGCTCCAGATAAGGAATTAGTAATTGAGTATTGTCACTCCATCATTTCTGAAGCAATTGGGTATTTCAAAATTTTAAGTGGGAAAATAAAATCACACTACTGTTTACACATCAACATATACCAATTAGTGAATTGTTTGCTTCGAAATGAAATAGCAAGATGTGTTTTCATGGAAAATAAGAAAAATATGCTATAGTTGTGGTCTATTTATTATTTTCTGGAGCATGATAAAGGTACCACACTTTCTATTTTTTGATACTCACTACTTCTGATTTCAGTTGGGTTTTTGGCAATTTTAATTGGATATTTAAGCAAATACGCAACTTATCTGGAGCGCTCCTTCAAATATATGATTTATTAAGCAATTAAATGCAAGGGAGCGCTAGCGACCGCAGCATTTATAGTGCTGCCAAGTGTACAACGAAATGTATCATCATTCAGAAATCTGCATAACACGGTGAAACACGGTGCCGTGAAACATTTTTGATATCCAGTCAATACAATTTTTGCATTTTACAGCCATTTGAAGGTGTTGACGGGATAAATAGAATAGTAGGTTAGTGCCGTGAATGGGAAAAAATATCTGGCGCGGCACAGAAACGGGATGGGCGAGGCTCTGCCGAGCACATCCCATTTCCGTGCCGCGCCAGATATTTTTTCCCATTCACGGCACTAACCTACTATTCTCTATCTATTTTCCTTATTTCTGAACGAAAGTATATGTTGTGACCACTCATTTGAACCGTCTCGGCGAGACGGTTCAAATGAGTGGTCACAACATATACTTCTGATGAGAAATAAAGAAATTCTTGAGCCTTGCCGGATATTTTTTCCCATTCACGGCACTAACCTACTATTCTCTATTTATTAATGTAGCATGGGTAATTGTCATTGAGATATCTTCATAACCATTCTTCTTCATTATATAATATGGGTCATGTCATTCAGTATATTCATAACCGCTCCTCTTTCTTCATTAATGTAACATGGGTCATTTTCATTCAGATATCTTCATAACCGCTCTTCTTTCTTCATTAACATGAATACTCTTCCTGATATCTTCAATGTTAGTTATTCTTTATCAATGTGAAATATGCCATTTGCATCCAGATATTATCAACGGGAATACAAACCAAACATTTGCATATCTTGTATTTATGTGGCGTTTTCATATGTTTGTGTTAATCGCTACCAGGGATTCCGCTGGGGAAACAAATTACCACTTAAAAAAAAAAAAAAAAGTATATTTTTTTTTTTTGTTTTTCTTTCTCGAAAATTCTATTTTTGTTATCGCCAATTGTTTATTTTTATCGCCAATTGTGAAAGTGGCGATCGCCACATGGAATCCCATGCGCTACTGTGTCATTATGCATGTGTCAAAACTTCTCCGTTAAGTTGATTGTAGCTTTAAATACTGCCAGGGGACGTTCTACACATACATGTATTTAATATATCACCAGTCTGAGAGTGGTTTTGATGATTTTTATTCTGATGTTATTATTTACTTTTTGTGTCATTTGCGATGTATATAATGCTATATTATATGTATAAAACAGGCATATTTTAGAAAAGATGATACAAAACTAACAAGTAAACTATACAATAAACGAAAATGGACCACGATCTGACATAACCAGACTATTGCCATCCTGACCATTGCAGATCCAGATCAACTGAATATTACATATCATGTCAGATTGTGGCCCAATCAACTACTGTCTGTTCCACATTTTGCTGGCGACGAACATTTGACTATAATACACATTAAATCTAAAATACAAATTTAAATGTAAGTACATGTACGTTTTTATCAATAACAAAAAGTCACTCTCCCCAATACAATTTATTTGATGAAAGTCCATCAAATATTGATTTTATTGCAAAAAAATAACTATTTTTCCTATGGGAATTTAACATGGGGGCTAAAATAGATTTTTTTAAATAATTTTGTAATTTGTCGACCGATTTTCAAAATGTAACCTTTGTTTCTTAGCTAACCATTAACGTGGTTAAATTTGGTTATGATCGATCAAGTAGAACTTGAGTTATTGCGTGGACAAGGATACAGAGTGCGAAAATTAAAAATGGCTGCCAAGGGGAGATAAGTCATCGGAAAAAAAATATCAAAATCAATAGGCTTCTTTGTCTTGCCGTGTTAAACATGTATACCGAATTTCGTTACAATACGTCAAGTAGGACTCTAGTTATTGCGTGGACAAGCTGTGCCCATGTGCCCGCCCGCACAAGATGAATACATAATACGTCCCGTTTTTTCAAACGGGCTTATAAAAAGGGGCATAACTGCGGATGGATCAGTGGGACAGCGAACATTTTACGTTACGCATTCCTGCACTAGACGGTTGCGGTGTATACCGAGTATAAAGAGTATAAAGAGAATCAGCCAAAAACTGTAGAAGTAGTTCGCCGGACAAGGCAAATTGTCTATTGACAGACGGACGGACAGGGTAAACAATATATGCCACCGACAACTATCATTGCGGTGGCATAACAATGCTTATGTATATGTTATTGTTCGCATATTTAATATTTAAGGAATTAAATGCGAGGGGGCGTTAGCTGACAAACCGCAGTTTATGTGGCCCTAAGACTGAAGACAGAAGCAAGATTCGCAGACGGAAGCTATCAAATAGGACGTCTGCGTTTGGTTAATGACGCGTTATAAATTCAATTAATATCGCACTACGGCTTACAAGCTGTCAATAGTGACATAGCATTGGATAAATAACCGCAGAGAAAATGAGCGCGAATGGCTGTGTTTACATTCCACTTACCTGACTGATTGCGCCATCTATCGGGTTATTCGATTTTCGCAGCAAATTGACGTTCACTGACTATCCGTCCACCCAATTCATCCACGCAACCCAATCACTCCGTTCACCCATCCATCTATTTAAATAAAGTACGTAGGACATCGATTCGGGATTCTTAGTAAATTTCATTGAATTTTGAGTCTGTTCTGTCATGTATATTACGTTTTAAGAAAAACAAAAAAAAGTTCTATCAATCAGTTCCACGATAAAATGGTAGATACACAGACTATCAGGAAACACTCTGTTTGCAATTATGTCTATTTTCTTAAAGATATTCATACATGCACTTTGTATCACATGTAACGCGATGTTCACCCAGAGCTCCAGTTAAGCTGCGTAGTTGTGTAAATACAAAATTAAAATTGGCAAAAACCCAATTGAAATCAGAAGTAGCGAGTATCGAAAAGCAATTACAAATTTGTGGTACCTTTATCATGCTACAGAAAACAATAACCAGACCACAAATATAGCACATTTTTTCTTATTTTCCATGAAAACACATCTTGGTATTTCATTAGAATTGTCTCCAAGCATACAATTCTAATGAAATGCCAGGACATGTTTTCATTTCGAAGCAAACTATTCAATAAGTGCTGTCTGTTGATGTGTAAACAGCAGTGTGATTTTATTTTACCGAAATAAAATAATGAAACACCCAATTGCTTCAGATATGATGGAGTGAAAATACTCAATTACTACTTTCTTATCTGGAGCCCTGCCAACACGTAATAATAATAATAATAAGGAGTAATAAATACATATACATAGTTAGATACTAACAATACACATAATGCAACCGCATATAATGCATGTACAGTAAAACGTTCATAAACGTACGTTTTAGTCCCTTACCGAAATTACGTAACGTCGTAACCAAGTCTGTGACGTCGCAGCCCAAACGCTGTTTATAGCAACGTCGCTATGCGAGCAACCCGAGAATCACGCTAGTGAAATCTCTTAACAAATTGCGATATTTTAATCGAATTATTCGACTATGAATGCCTTCGATAACGTACAAATCTGCGAAATGGATGATATTCCAGTAAAGGAGAAGACCAAGAAGAAATCTTGTCCACGACTGACGCGAAAAGCCAGAAGGAAAGATGAAAAGTAGAACCGCCAACTATTGAAGGTAACTATGCACTTAAAGTAACTGTATGTTTCCAGGAAATGTGTTTACTGCCGGAAAAGTCATACATGTATATTGGACCAACGCAGTCAATTATTACATGCATTATTATTATACGTTGATGTATACATGTAAATTGATATATACTGCAAAATAGACCCATATACGAACTATATAAGATAGCGATATTTCGCTACAATCCTCTTACTCGGCGTGTATGCCTACCCATAATTGATGTACAAGGATGATAACCGTGTTTCCTTAAAAGGTTAACGGAAACAACATATTTATTCTTTTGATGAACACTAATTATAATTTATAATATTTCAATACAAATACTTATTCAGGTGGCCCGTGTAATTGATATATAATTAATTTAATGCATATCAACATAGTCTGATAATACAAACGCGCGTCTCTATCAGTAATTGAAAGATCAATACATGATTATATCGTTATAGCGGGCCCTCATATGTTGTATAACTGGTGGAATAGTTTCGCAATTATGCACGTGTTTAATTCCTATAAGAACAGTTTGTGCCTACCAGATGGAACCCCGACTTTAATAGAACATTGGCCGTTTTGGCCTGCACCAGGTCACTGAAATACATAGCTATTTTTACATTCCAACATTCCAACACATCCATGTTTTACAAACATACGGTATTTTTATCCCTTCCCCACCCCTAAATAATATTTGCCCACAATATCTGTCTAGGGATGCTGCTTTGTTTCACACATGATCCATGCCCGGACACCCAAGGTTAAGGTCACTGGGGACTTATGTTCACCTTGTTTGTAAGGCGAATGCGTTGGAGTTTTAATGTTTTCTCAATACTTTATGTTTCTTATCATGCATCTGCTTCATATTTCATACACACGCATTACTCTAATGGTCCTCTACCGCCCTGGGGTGAAATTTTGTTATTTCTTCATCAAAAATGGCAAGTTGGGAGTCCTTTAGAATCGTCTCATTGAGACGATTCTAAAGCACTCCCAACTTGCCATTTTTGATGGAGAAATAAGAAAGTTACCTCAAAATTACGCACCTTAACTGGAGGTCTGACATTGCTCTAATGGTCCTCTACCGCCCTGTGACAAATCCACGTTCGTCCCGCTCCATTTTGGACTTAGAAGTTTGCCTCGTTTTCTATCAAAGCGGTATTTGTGGACATCCGTGTTCTATGAACATATTTTCTATTTATTGTATAAAATGACCGTTTATAGTGTAATAACAAAGGGTATTCAAATTTGAATACATGTAATACATATATGTAAATGAGACCTACATATAAATGAATGGTAATGTGCTTACACGTATGTAATAAATATAGTGTAACTTTTGTGCTGATTTAATAAAGTGTATGTTAGTTATTAAACTCGTTGATACATGTATATCTAATCATCACTCAGGAAATATCATGCATTTATACAATTTTCATGAAGAATAGCACATAGTTTATACTATAATAATTCCAGCACAAAAATATTTACACATTTCCATAACATTTGATTGGCCGGTAGCAAGTCTCTGTCCAAAATTTATATCCCAGTAAACTCCCACGCCGAACTACTTTCCGTAACCGTGAGGCGCAGTTAAAATAATTCTTAAGAAAACGGAAAATAAACACATTTTCTTGATGAATTTATTTCAAATGCTGGAATTATAAGGAATTAATGGCCTTTTTGTGGAATTTATCGGGGATATAAACTTGGAAAAGTCGCGGGAATACTGGACGAGGCCTTCTGGCCTTCGTCCAGTATTCCCGATACTTTTCCAAGTTTATACCCCGATAAATTCCACAAAAGGGCCATGCATTCCCATAGTAAGGACGCGTAGGGCCCCTGATCATCCAATGATTCATGCATAATTGCTTTGTAAATGTGATGGAATATATGCATAACATGCATGTGAACATTCTCTCCTTACTATATCCTACAAGGTGCATAGAGTTGCCATGTCGGCCATCTTTGTGTGTACAAGCCATCGGCCAGATTTACCTTTTATTGCGTTTGACACATCCTACTAATAATATGACAAACACATGAATACAATTTGGTGCAACATTATGGGGAGCCATCAGAAAACAGCATGTTATGCCTTGTTTTCAGCAAATTTATATACAAAGTCTGATACTTGAATGGTTTGTTGACCCTTTGTTAAAATGTTTCAGAATTCAGTAAAGACTGTGTAACAGTAAGAACAATACACACTGCTGTATATATGTACCTGTATTACCATACATACATGTACTGTATTGAATCCAGCGACTTGTAAGCAGTATCTGCGTGTATTGTCACTATTATCTAAATGCCTGCTATGCGAGTAAATACGGCATTTACCTGTGGCAGGTGTACTTCTAACAATAGACAGTGCATCAGTTTGACATTTTACGCATTGAAAGTGTCCATTGTATATTTTGTGAGTGATGGTAAAAAAACTCAGAAAGACAGCTTTGAGTCACGTGTGTGAGATACTATGTATATAGTTGACGTCCTATATATAGAGAATAGTAGGTTAGTGCCGTGAATGGGAAAAAATATCCGGCAAGGCTCAAGAATTTATTTATTTCTCATCAGAAGTATATGTAGTGACCACTCATTTGAACCGTCTCGCCGAGACGGTTCAAATGAGTGGTCACAACATATACTTTGGTTCAGAAATAAGGAAAATAGATAGAGAATAGTAGGTTAGTGCCGTGAATGGGAACAAATATCTGGCAAGGCTCATGAGACGGGATGGGCGAGGCTATGCCGAGCACATCCCGTTTCCGTGCTGCGCCAGATATGTTTTCCCATTCACGGCACTAACCTACTATTATATTTATCCAGTCAAAACCTACAAATGGCTGTAAAATGCAAAAATAGTATTGACTGGATATCAAAAATATCAAAAGATATCAAAAATGTTTCACGGCACATACGCACTGTGTTGACGGGATAAATCTGGGACGTATTGCACCAACTTTTATTAGATTTTCTGCCATAGTATTTGTTGTATGTGTCAAACGCACCAAGTGGTGAAACTGTCCGATAGCATGCACACACTATAGATATTCAGTCACATGTATGATTCTACTACATTTTAAACAAAATGTCCTATTCTATGAAGTCAGTCCTTAAAGGTACATGCCCACTCAGTAGGTCATACTATAGGGAGACAGATAGTTTTGTTATTCTGTAGATATGAAATTTTCTGGAAAACTAAACATTCATTCACCATTACCCCACGCATTGATTGGCAATATTATACATTTTATATCAGACATATATTTCCACACTGATGTCAGGGGCGATAACCGTGTTACCTTAAAATGTTAACGTACATTACTATTTATCCTCCGAATTTATTTTTTGATGTGCAATGATCATACTTTATAATATGTTGAAAATATTCTGTGTTCAGGTGACACATATATTAAATTAGTATAAATAATTAAAAAATATGATGTCTCATTTGCATATGAAAATAGCCTGATACCACCGCGCGTCAATATCAGCAAAATAAATATTACTAAATGATTATATCTGTATAGCGGGCACTCGTAATTTTTAGAACTGGTGTAATAGTGACACAATTATACACGTATTTAATTCCTATATAGAGCATGTTGTGCCTACCGAGTGGGCATGTACCTTTAATACAGAAAGGTTTAATTGATACATTAGAAATAAACTTTGAGATTTGCCAGCGTATGAAAGTGTGAATATTTTCCTCAAATAACAGCTGGTTTTGATTTGGCCTGGTGCACAGTAACAGGGCTCCATATAAGCTTTGTGTCTAGAGCGTACTATACCCCCTGATTTTAAAATCATTGCGTATTTTACTTTTACAAATGGATTATTGATTGTTTTCATTCAATAGGGAATAATTCCAGCACAAAAATATTTACACAATTCCCTAACATTTGATTGGTCCGTAGCAAGTCTCTGTCCAGAATTTATATCCCAGTAAACTCCATGCCGAACTACTTTCCGTAACCGTCGGGCGCAGTTAAAATAATTCTTAAGAAAATGGAAAATAAACACATTTTTTTCATGAATTTATTTCAAATGCTGGAATTATAAAGAATGAATGGCCTTTTTGTGGAATTTATCGGGGATATAAACTTGGAAAAGTCGCGGGAATACTGGACGAGGCCTTCCGGCCTTCGTCCAGTATTCCCGCGACTTTTCCAAGTTTATACCCCGATAAATTCCACAAAAAGGCGATTCATTCCTATAATAAATGATAAAAAAAATGCAACAAATTCACTTATTGCTGTGACACTGTTTGCTTTTTGCAGCTCAATTAAGTGAATTTTCGAATTTATGACAGTATTTCACTTACTAAATTTGAAAATCAATGCGTATTGTCACATTGATGTGCGTATTTTGTACTCCCACTTTTGATAATAAATGCATATTCAGCTAAAATAATTGCGTAAAATACGCCAATACGCACCTTATCTGGAGTCCTGCGATTGGTTAAGTAGAATATTCTTTTTAAAATTAAAGTCCAAATACACCGATTGATTCATGAATGTCCATGTTACATGATCAATATGAAGTCTCTACCAGGTTTCTATTGTGCACTTGTTACATTATTAGGCCATAAATGAAATATAAACCAAACGATCAAAATCTATGTTTAATTTGTGGAAAAAAAGTCCCCCCACATTATCTTGACAGTTGAATAAAATAATGAGGCAAATTAGTTATAACTAGTGAAGGAATATGACCTTTGTTATACATATGAGTCTGTTCCAAATCCTTACATGTATCAAATGTCCACATATTGAAACAATCCCTTATTAAAGTAATATTAAAGGTACATGCCCACGCAGCAGGCTACACTGTACTACAGCTTTTCATTTTCTGTCATGCCTTATATGAGCCACATGTCTACCCACTAACGAGTTATCTTTTAATTACGGCACGTGTTAATTGGTGTTAAATCGCATTTTATATGCCGCGACCAGAAAGGGTATTTTCCGACCTCGTGCTATTTTTACCAATACGCGTCACGCGACACTGTCAATCATATCACATCTTTGACATGCGCAGTGAAGTATCGGAAGTTGAGAAGAAAACTCTCTATTCGAGTCTAAATCTAAATCTCCACGTAACTCTTTCCATTTGGTGATCTGGTCGCCAATATTAACCACTCTCTCTCTCTCTGTACTGCCTGTCCCGACGCTGTTTCATACAATTTCCGTCCTGGACGTTTCGATATGTTTATATTCTTGTTTACATATTTAAGGGAGAGGATTTAAATAAGCTTGCTTTCAATCCAATCCCATTTGCATATTACTGTATATAGTAACTTTGACACTGACAATGAACTTGTAAACAATATGCAAATAAAATATGTTTAAACTAAAACTACATATTGGAAAGCCTACTGGCGCTTGTAGTATACTGCGCATGCGCACCGCAAGCCGTGATGTGAAAGTCGTCGTCCCCGCACATTATTCATGTTATACGATGATGAAGAAACGGGTACATACTTGTTGATGCAAAAAAAATGACTACCGTAAGTGTTTCCACAGAAATGTGGAGGTACAAGGGGTCACTGTCATGTTAATGGGGGCATGAGTGTGTTTCAAATGATTATATGTATCAAGTGTCCAAATATTGAAGCGATCCATCAAGCCATTTTAATGTTATACGATGATGAAGAAACTTGTACAAATTTTTTGACGCAAATGTGAAGGTTTTTGTGGTTAATGACTGCATGAGTGTGTTCCAAATGCGCACATGTACATGTATCAAGTGTCCAAATATTGAACAAATCCGTCAAGTAATATTAAAGTAATATCATGATGAAGAAGCTTGTACAAACTTTCATACATTTGTGAAGACGACGACGAAGG
Organism: Conchocele bisecta; assembly: GCA_029237695.1. Lineage (NCBI taxonomy): Eukaryota > Metazoa > Mollusca > Bivalvia > Lucinida > Thyasiridae > Conchocele > Conchocele bisecta. Next base: position 5,806,312 of record CM055279.1, read on the forward strand.
AAAAAGCAGACGGACATTACACATATTGTAAGTTTTCAGTAGCCGATTTCATCAAAATTGCAAAGTATACTTATCTATCAAAAGTATACTTATCTAGCAAAGTATACTTTGAGGGAGTAATCATTTATTTTTCCCAAAATGCATTATTTCATATAGAACTATTAACCACTGCATATATTTGATGATTAAAAGTATGCAGAATTATTATACTGAATGTATTACATTATCAGCCATTTTAAGTATACTATGCTAGATAAGTATACTTTGCAATGTTGGTGAAATAGGCTACTGGAGATGAATATATATGACACTAAATAACTACATAATATTAAAATTCAGTTGGTATATATATATGCAATAATGCCTTACTGATATAAGAGCCAACAACTTAATTGGAACAGCAGGGCTCCAGATAAGGTGCGTATTGGCGTATTTTACACACTTTTGTTAGTCGAATACGCACTGATTATCAAAAGTGGGAGTAGAAAATACTCAAACCAGTGTGAAAATACGCATTGATTTTCAAACTGAATAGTGAAAATACTGTAATAAAGACTAAAGTTGAATTTTACTTAGTTGAGCTGCAAAAGCTCAAATAAGTGAATTTTCAAATGTTTTATATTTTTCTTATCATTTGTTCCCTGAATAATATAGAATAAAATCAATAATACATTTGTAAAAGTAAAATACGCATTGAATTTGAATATGGGGCTATAATACTCATTAGAAACAAATCCTGAATGAAAAATACGACTTTCCGCCCGAGAAAATGTTTGACTTACGATACAACAATTCGACCAGAGGAAACAATCAGAAGTTATTCAAACCAAGGGCACGACTAAATATTAGAAAATACTCGTTTACTCACAGAGGGATAGACACATGTAATTCTCTCCCGAACAGTGTTATCAGTGCAAATTCAGTACCCTCCTTTGAGTGACGTTTGGACAAATTTTGGAAAAATCAAGAAATTTTGTATAATTATAATGAGCAAATCGCAACCGGACGCGACAGTAATACTAACGAAGAGCTGGAGTCAGAGGCTGAGGATAGCCTACTTCCAGAAGTCGACTTATGGTAACTTATGGTAAAACTTATCTGCAGCTCTCGCACAGTACATAAGTGTCACATCGACACATGAATAGCACAATTTTATGAGCGAACTTGTCATAAAACCAAGCTTACTGACTTTGAAAACCATTGTAGTCACATATTATGGCCGTAGTCCATGTTCAGTGTCAGGTGGACACCACCAAGTATAACAGTTCTTCGATACAATTTGATTTATGTAAGTAAATGGAGATACATCTAGCTAAGGGAAATAACTACATGTATGTGACTGCAGGTAAAACGGCCCTCTTCAAAACGGACCCAGTCCGAAATGGCGCGCATTTTATCAAAACGACATTTAACACGTATTTAAATGGTCCACAGTCTATCTCTCCAATTACTCCTTGGAAACAGGAACAATACCCTATACATGCATGTACAATAGTCAAAAACGTATGGTAGCAGGTATGGTCAAATTATTACGAGTTTGAATTTCCCATTTCTGACTGTAACTGGAGAAATGGGGAATATGGGATTTGTGGTCAGTGTAGCTCCAGTAGCCTATTTCATCAACATTGCAAAGTATACTTTAGTAGCAAAGTATACTTTGAGGGAGAAATTTTCAATTTTATGATAAATTTATTAATTTTTATTATACTGAATTTATTACATTATCAAATTGGCTGTGATAATGTAATACATTCTGTATAATAATTCTGCATACTTTTAATCATGAAATATATGCATTTGTTAGTTCTATATGAAATAATGCATTTCAGGAAAAATAAATGATTACTCCCTCAAAGTATACAATGTATACTTTGCTAGTAAAGTATACTTTGCACTATTGATGAAATCGGCTCCTGATCAAATAGCACACTCCTGTAGCCTGCTACTGAGCAATTGTGTTTGTTATCAGCATCACGGGTGCTTCAGTGATGGAATTGCGAACGGTGCAGATCTTGATCAGACTGTGCGGATGCACAGGTTGATCTGGATCTACACTGGTCGCAAAACCCATAAGCCTCATTTCTCAATCATAGTCATAACAAGAATAACGTTAGAGGAAATGCCATAAAATAATATTTCCTCAGTAATCATGGTAATATGATAATCATTGTGAAATCTGAAATGGACGCCACTTAATTGATTGTAGTAAGTAACTCCATACCATGTTAAAAGCATTGGGCCGAAACGTTGGAACATTTACAATGGGTTCGTGGTTTATTATACCCACTTTTTGAAATAAAATGGGTACAGCCAAACCCCTGCACACCGAACAGAGAGACAAGTAAGTTGTGCATAATTTTAATATACTTCGTTGCCATTTATCTCCGAGGATAATATACGTTCATGATCGCAAAGCACTCACGCGTGCCCTGAATTAGTTATATGCAAGTTTCACAGTGGAATCTCTCTTAACCGGACACCCTGTGATGTCCCCAGGGTCTCCGGTTTAGAGGGGTGCCACTGTATTTTGTTTTCGTCACGGGTGTCCGTCCGTCTGTCCCTACGGCAGTACATCACTTCTCTTGTAAGAAGTAAAACTTTCAATTTTTGATATGACCCCGGTCTTGGATTATTTCCCCTTTTTCTACTTAGAAGTCGCCAATTTTGCATCGTAAGAAGTTAAACTTTTTACCGTAATAGGTAGGGACCTCAATCATGGTGTGTGCCTTCATTATGGTGTGTAGATGCGTAAAGTGAATTTCGATTTTTGATTCGACCCCCGGTCATGGATTATCTCCCCCTTTTCGACTTAGAATTCGCCAAATTTGTCTTGTAAGAAGTAACCTTTTTAACCGTAATATGTAGGGACTTCAAACTTGGTGTGTGCCTTCCATGTGGTGTGTAGATGCACACAGTGATAATCGATTTTTAATTCAACTTCTCGGGTATTGATTATATCCATCTTTTTGTGATCTACAAATTCATTGTCTATTGGCAGAGGAAAAGTGGGTATTTTGCGATGGCGCGCCATCGACTTTGTTCTAGTTAAACATCGTTCAACATAAAATAACCATCACCAAATGTTTATTATTATTAGAGGAATAATAAATGGAAAAGCAAATCGAAAACATTATTTTATATATCGATTTTCCAGGCACTGACGGCGATAACGGCCGGTGAGTATATGTGCTTACAAGTAGACGCCGACGACGGGACTGCCGACGGAGTCGAGAGTGAAGACGACGACGATCATGACGCTGCGTCTGACAAACCAGAGAGATGCGAGACAAATGACACTTGTGATGCTTTCCGGCAGCTGGTCCAGGAATGGAAGAAGATGGCAACAGGTATGTGTACAATACAATACAATACAATACCTTTATTCACTCAAAGCCACAAACGTGACACCTGAGGTCTACATGATACTATGGAAGCGTCCTGGTGCCATAGGCTGAAATAGTTTTAAGTCATAATTACGAGATACTAACTCCTAATTAGAAGATAGAACTCCTATTTAGGAGACACATGTACTAAGTCCAAATTAGGAGATAATAACTCATAATTAGCAGATAGAAATCCTAATTAGGAGACACATGTACTAAGTCCAAATTAGGAGATAACTTAGCTATCTCCTAATTAGGACTTACTATATCCAAATTAGGACTTACTGTCTCATAATTAGGAGTTATTGTCTCCTAATAAACAGATACTAACTCCTTATTAGAGGTAACTTTGTTAGTACAATGTATCTCCTAATTATGAATTAGTATCTCATAATAATGACTTAGTATCTCCTAATTAGGACTTACTATCTCCTAATTAAGTAGGATTTAAAGGTTTCATCATTGGAACCAGGACGCTTCCATAGAATACAGTTCACAACGATGGGTACACACAAAACGTTTGATCAGTATAATGCTAAAGAGGTTTTCTATATGGGTTCACTAGGCATAATTTGTGGCTGTGACTGTGGAAATGGGGCTTATGGGTTTTGCGGTCAGTGTATGCACAGAACAGCCTGCGCGTCCGCGCAGTCTGTTCAGGGTCTGCTCTGTTCGCCATTCCATCAAATAAACACTGATCATGCTTCTAACAGGCAATACAGATCAGGCTACAGGAGTGTGCTATTTGTTGTTGATCTACACTGTTCTATTATCCCATAAGTCCTATTTCTCCAGTGACATCCAAATATAGTGTCAGTTGCAGCAGAATCTCTCTAAACCGGACACCCTGGGAGGTCCACATGTTGTCCTGCTTAAAGAGGTTCCACTATATCCAAGGATATCCTCATTGCAGGACAATTGTGTGTGCTTTACCAGATATGAAAAGACGGTAACATCTGCGAAATGTATAGTGAAACCAATCAATATGAAACAGAGCTCCAGATAAGCTGCGTATTTGCTTAAATACCCAATTAAAATTGCCAAAACCCCAATTGAAATCAGAAATAGCAAGCATCAAAAAGCAATAAAAAAAGTGTGGTACCTTTAACATGCTGCAGAAAACAATAAACAGACCACATATATAGCATATTTTTCTGATTTTCCATACAATCACATCTTCGTATTGCATTAGAATTGTCTCCAAGGAGACAATTCGAATGAAATGCCAAGACATGTTTTCATTTCGAAGCAAACCATTCAATAAATGCGGTATGTTGATGTGTAAACAGTACTGTAGTGCGATTTTATTTTACCCAATTAAAGTTTTGAAATTCCCAATTGCTTCAGAAATGATGCAGTGACAATACTCAATTACTAATTTCTTATCTGTAGCCCTGGCGCAGGTTTATATCTGTAGATGCAGATGATATACCGTAGACTACATACATGCTTCCCATATATTAATTCTGCTAGAATCAATACTCTCTACATATTTGGTAACCCCGTTATTCATAGGTTGCATCTATTCTCTGTTTTCCATTTTACCTTTCATTGACAGTGGCATCCGTATAAATACGGAATTGGTATACATGTACATATTTTTTTTTATATTATTTGACGGTGATCTGCAAAATGTCAGTGGATTATACAGTGGAACCTCTCAAAACCGTATACGAATAAACACATGTGATCTTATTTTTGATAAGTGTCTTGGTCATTTATCTCAGGCGATACTGTCTGTTTTTGATCGCATAGCACACAACTATGGCTCGGAATGATCGAATGCCTGATTTACAGTGAAACCTCTATAAGCCGGACACACTGGGGACCTCCCAGGGTGTCCGGTTTAGAGAGGGTTCACTGTATTCGCTGCCAGTCTAGAAACAGATGAGACACAGTCTGATCAGGTCTCAATAGTTCGCCTTTCATGTCTGGCCAGTGCCACACCCACTCAACATGATAAGAATACTATATAATAGTGTATACATTGTAGATGGATATCCAGTTTGTCCGATCATTACCAATTATAAGTATCACATTGTAATAAATCTGATACTTGCAGATGAACGAAGTCAGGAGAGTTGCAAAAGAAATTACGACATGAGATACGGCCTCATTATACATACCGCCGGTCCACATAATATCCTGCTAAACGATCCGGCGGTTATTACGTGGGCTGTATCTGGTTATAAACCAGACAATAATGTGGCCGCTATCCAACAAATGGATAAAGCATCTGTCAAGGAAAATAATGTCACATCTGCACAAGAAATACAGACAACGGCCAATTCTGATAAAGAAAATGATGTGGCCACTTCACAAGGAAAGGAAGCCACTATAGATCACGGAGATGACAATATTGTGGCTACTTATAAACTAGATTGCACTACAAAGCTGTCAGCTACCTCAGCATGCCTATGGATTACACGAACCACCACCGAACAAGACAAGCGAAACTATCATAGATATAGGCTACTGCAGGCGATCTTCAACAAGATGGCGCTACCTAGACAGGTAGAGAATTACATACAGGACATGCTAAACCTACATATGCTGAAGATGCATATATACAAAGAAATCACTGGACTTTTGCGGATGACCAATCTTGCAAAGAAACAGAGCCACATTGTACCGCAAATGGCAGTCACAAGATACAATAGCGATACGTACTTAATACCAAAAGTCAAGGTGGCAATAAAGCACGTCGCAAAGTACATGTACAACATCAATATGGCACGTGAACAAATCCTGATGAAATCAAGATCGCTGCAGATCGCGCTACATACCAATATTTCCGCCCATGTTACCGCAGCTGAAGGGTACGTCTCTGAAATATAAACTACCGACAGCTGTGCCTATGGTAGAATTTTGTACTAGCCAATTATCTGGTACACAACTACGAATGGCAGTCTCAAGGCACAGTGCCAACGTGTTAAAGCTACGGAGAATCACGACAAGAATGCTACTGGCTAAAGATGTCGGCAGCAAACGACATAGCATCAATGACAGCAAAGCAAAATCAGAAGCAAATACACGGAGAATTGCAGCTCGACGTTCTAAGACCACCGCACTCGGCAACTTGATAATGGCGATTCTGGTCCCTGTATTTGTGTCACTGTTTTTCTTTGTCATGCTGTATTCGTATTGCAACTAAATTCAAATTGATTATAAGTAACAAAGCGGATATTTATGTGATACATACATTTTTGTTTAGTTTTATTAATTTAGTGTTCTATAGTATTTAGTTTTTACTAGTTTTTAGTCTTTATATTTTGTTATTATTATTATTTTGTGTATTAGTGTTTAGTTTTTATTTACTGTCTGTTCTACGTTTTGCTGCCGACGAACGTTTGGATATTAAACACATAACATATAAAAATATTTAAATGTAAGTACTTTACCATAAATAACAAACAATTCACCCTAACTGTCTGTTTTATTTCATAATTTTATTTTATTGATTGGTGTTTAAAGGCCTATCAACAGCTAAGGTATCACGGGACAGTCCGCAGTTAGGGGTAAAAAGGGGGTGTACGAATTTCTATATATTTCAGTACCGACTCTGCAAGTAACACCAGATGAGTGTGTCCAGAATAAAATAGGTTTATGAATATTTCTTGACTTTGTGAGGCTTGATTATGCGTATTTCTTAGATTATTTCATAATTCTACGAAACACAATGTTAGCTCCGGTTGATTTTGACATCTT